>CM040246.1:160770945-161012585 GCA_022545495.1 Chrysanthemum lavandulifolium
AGGATAAGCGATGAGGGATTAACTTAAACCTTTGTAATTTTGTTGGGAGTTAATGTTACAAATAGTAACGAAATTTCCGATTTGGTCCAACTAAGCACTTAAATTTGATTTGTTGCGTCGATGTCATTAAACTTTTCTTTCAGGTATCGTAATATGTATTTAATATATTTACCTAACATCTTTTGCTCAATATCGCTTTGCTGTTATGGTAACATTTTTTTTTTATTTAATTTGGTCATTGATATGTGTACTAAAAATATTCCTTAAAAGTGAATATGTGTTATTTAAGTAGAGCAAAGATTTCAGATATAAACGCAGATTTATAAGAGTAGATATTTTAGTGATAAAAAAAGAAAAAAAATGGATTATAAACGAAAAATAATAAAAGTTTAAGGATTTGGGGCCTAAATATGATGTTTTGAAACCAGGTTCGACCCGGATGATTCAACCGGTTGAACCGTTCTTGTCGAAAAACGGGTCAATTTAAACCGGGTCAACCCGACGAGGTGGGTCAAAAAAGGGTCAAACTAAACCGAGTTAACCCTTTCGATGTGTCTTAATAGTTTTCTTTAGATACATATGTGTATTAATAGTTGAAATTGCTCATAATTAATTGTTTCAACATTTTACTTTCTTAAATTTTCATTTTTCACTTTAACCATTTTTGTTTTATAGATATTATAGATATTACTACTTATATACATTTATAGAGATTGTTAATGCCAGAATTGCTGCCGCATCACCCAATGGGTAGACATTGAAAAAGAAATTTAACGAGACCATTAACGGACGTTAACTAAGTGCCATTATCTACTAACGTTCGTTAACTAACGATCGCTATCTTTTTTTTAATATATTTAGAGAAAAACCAACACAGATTTTACATAATTGGCCCTCCGTCTAACAGTTTCATTGCAAAGTCAGTCATTTATAACTAACTTTGTTATGAAACGCTAACGTAACGACAATTTATGTAACAAAATTAAAAAAAATGACGAAAATAGTCCTAACGAAAATCAATAATTTTGTATTTAAAATTCCCGCAGCAAAACACGGGCCTTCAAACCTCGTAGATATACAATTCATGTTCAACACTTTCAACTAACAATTTATCATCACAATCTTTAAGGAAAAGCCCATGACTTTTCTGGTGACTTTCTCAAGACAAAATGACCTACCAAATTTTTAAAAATTGGAAACAAATTTCAAGAATTTGTTACCATTTAAACATTCTAATACGCAATTTATGGAAGAAAAAAAAAAGATATATGATAACTTTTGTAAGATAAAAGCTGAACCACATGACGCTTAAGGAATAGGCGTTGGTCCATCTTGATGGGATTAAAGAACATGTTAACCATTAACTATACGAGCATGCAGCGGATAATGAATCTAGTTTAAGTAATTACAATTAACATATTTAATAAACAAACTAAGGTAAAAGGAAACAAGAAAACTAATCCTAGTAGTCACCCGCAAATAAAACAAGAAACTAGTGATTAAAACAATCACCTCTACGAGTGCTCACACAAACACGTCTAATGAACACGTCCGAATTGCTAACCGTATTCCACGTATACCCAAACAACTAATTGCTAAAGCTCAAACCGGATAAAAACCAAACTACCAAAACAAAGAATTTGTCCGAGATCCAAACCCACCCAAGAACCAAAAGCAACTCGTCCGATATCGGGTAAAAGGACCGGTGTATACCTTCTCCGCCCGAGAACACAAGAAACAAACAAACTCTTTTGGCTTCGCTCAACCAGAACCCCAAGAACACGAACTAGAAAACCTATGTATAACTTCTTGGATCAAAAGATGCAAGTATAGGTTTAAAGTGAAAGAACAATGATTAAACCTCGATCGAATTAGGTGTTAATTGGTGAAATAGATTGAGAGTTTGGTATGTGTATTCGTGTATGTCGAGACTCAAGAGGTGAGTTATGAGGATGTTTTATAGCCAACAAACCCTAGCATATGATGAGGTTAAGGTTTAACTTAAACCTTATCAAACATCACTCCTAATCACATCATGATACAACTCTCCAACCCTTATCAATTCCTTAAGACCCTAGAAAGCAAGGTTGTCAAAATCGCGATCCTACACACAAAAAACGATCAGGATCTTAACAAGATCGTAATCCAGGTAGGATCGCACGTAGGATCGTAGGATCGGATCGGATCGTATAGGATCGCTAGGGTTTTTTTTTTTTTTTTTTTTTTTTTTTTTATATATATTAACTTATTAAGTATAAGCTCATGTCTTAAAGCCCAATGACTAAGATTTAAAAAAAAAAAAAAAATTATTTTGGTGCTGTTAATTAATTGTCTCTTATATTAATGAGTGTAAAATCATTATGTTTTTGTAAACTATTTAGAAATAGTTTAGACGTGTCTTTTTGGGTTTATTATGAAAAACGATTTTGTGCTTTGTAAAATATCAGAAGCTTGTTTTTTAAGTAAACTATCTACATACTTGACCCGATTTTGTTTATATTTTATTTATATGTTACATATAAAAGCATGAATATTCTAATTTAATTTATTTGGTCATCAAGAAAACAAATTCAGTAATATTATCATAATATTCTAATTTAATTTATTTGGTCATCAAGAAAAAAAATTGTGTTGCCCTTCGTTATAAATTATGTCGTTTCAGTTTCAGATACAATCCTTTTATCATTTTGCAATAATCTATATATTGTAACAAAAAAGTTACAAAATCACGTGCTAATAAATTAACATTATCTTTTTGCATAAATATTATCACGAAAAACCTAAAATATTAAATAATAAAAAATATTAAAACAAGAAGTAGGTGCACCGTACACGTATGTTGTAACTTTGTGCAGGTATGCATTGCAATATATCTAATATTCTACTACTACGGTACTTGAACATATAACTGTTTCTTTTATCATCCATTTAGATTCGTTTATCATATGAAATATTATATAGAAATATAAAAGTACAACCTCTATAAAAAATATATACATTTTCATAGGATCTTACGATCCCGATCCGATCCTACGATTACGATCTTGCAAAGCCGAAAACGATCCTAGGTAGGATCCCGATCCTGACAACCTTGCTAGAAAGAATATTCCTCCCCATATACCCTCCATGAAACCGGTCATAGGTATTAGGTTAAGACAATATCTTGTCTAGTTCTCATTGTGTCCAAACCGGGTCATATTGAGCTTAACGTGCAAAAGAAATAAACGTATTCTAATGTTTTATCGTGTGTGCCCCCAATTGAGTCATGCACCTATAGTCGTATTTTGTCTTTCTAACTCTTACATTCCAACAGCTCCCACTTGGGAGTTAGAGTAGCAGATAGCACAAATACCAAAGGCAGAAACGTCTAGCAACGCTCTCACTCGCTATTTAACTAAAGGTGTCTAAGATATAGTTTCATAAATTATTCTCAGTAGCATGGTCAATTATGTCTTGCTTTTATCATCCTTTGTTATAGATATCGTTAAACCATGGATATGGATCCTAACTCATTCCATATAGTTCAACCATTTAGATTATCGTTATAGAATTTAATTTAGATATACCAAATGTAATCAAGAATCATCTTGCATTACCTTTGTTGACTACAAGTGTTGTGGATGCTGCTTCACATCACTCCAAAAAATTGCTTTTATAACTACCTTATTCACGATAGCGTTTGACATATAATTATAAAAGGGGTCACACTATACAAACCCCCCTAGGATGTCAAATCACGGGGTTTGTACTTTTATTCTTTTTGTCCCTCTTATTTTTCAGTACAACACAGTTTTTGTCAATTTCTGCTCCGTATTTCTGACAGTTTTAAGCGATTGACTTATTAAACTTTAGGGCCCGTTTAGTTCACGTCTTTTACCGGTTTAGATTCATAAATTCTTTAAAAAAAAATGTTTGGTGCATTTCCATTACCCTGACACACCCTTGACAAGGACATTTGAGTCCAATTTTTCATTCCACTATATTATGGTGGCTTTTTGATGGGTTTTAACTAGGGGTGAGCGCGGTTCCGGAACCGCGAGAACCGAGAACCGAAAAAGGATTGCCGAGGAACCGAGAACCGAACCGAGTAACATATCTCGGTTCCGGTTCGTTCCTTCTTGAGTCTAACTGAGTGGGCTGAAATTTTAAGAAAAATGCATTTCTTTCAAATTTTTAAAGAGAATATTTTAATTTCTATGTTAACTAATAAAGCTTTTTGTTAATTGTTCATGTGTAATTTGTTGTGTTGTGTTTATTTCTTGATTAGTCATTACTAGTGTTCGATAAGATTAGTCGGTATTTGCAAGTCTTTCTAGTTTTATGCTACTAAAATCATTATACTCATTTATAGTTAGCATATAACTTGTGATAAATTGTTTAAACTGAAAAAAAATGTTATTTCAATAATGAATTGTTAAAGTTATTTTTACAAAAATTAAATCTTGTGTGGAAATTTGAACTTACAAACAGCTGACAAATGTTGGTAAATTTCAAATAAAATCATAACTATAGCAATGTACTATGTCGCGCGGTTCTTCGGTTCCGAAACCGATACCCGAGGTTCCGAACCGAACCGAACCGAGAACCGCAATTTCGGTTCGGTTCTCAGTTCCGGTCGGTTCTCGGTCTATTTGCTCACCCCCAGTTTTAACTAATGGACCAATTAAAAAAAAGAAATTATTTGATGGTTTATTTTTAGCCACAAATTATTCTATATTTTTTTTTACTTTTTACTTTTTATTTTAAAAAATTATATAAAACAAATTTATCAATCATTTATTTTATCTCTTTTCATTTAATTCAAAATCCATATCCAAATCCAAATCCAAATTCAAATCCTAAACCCATCTACAAACCAAACGGGCCCTTATATTTTTTGTTTCATACTTTCAGGTTTATAGTTTTTAGATATAAAAAAAATTATTAAAAAAAAATCGCAAAAAAGGAGGGGTGCTCTTTGTAGAAAAAGGGGATTTGTATAACCTACCTCTTATAAAAGTGATATCCACACATATGTAACTTACTTGTATCTCAAGTCTAAGGATGACTTAACAAACCATTTCAACATTTTACTCATGACAAAGATCCAAAAGTAAATATTTTAAAGTTGGGGTATCCAATATGCATCTCTTGTGGATACACATGAGTTTGGCGGGAACAATCCACATTCTCATAGAATATAACCAACACTCACATTTGCCTTGCATAACAATATTCCCATATTGTTAACTAACAATGGACATGTTGGAATGATAAAATCATTGCATGGAATAAACATGCAAATATGGAATAACAGATTATATGAATAAAATAACAAATACCTCGTATCTTTATTTATCAAAAAGTAAAATTGTCTTACAATTTCAAATTATCCAAATACTAATTAACAAACAGATTTACATGTGACTACTAGCTGGTATCAAACCAATACTGGTAGTCAATTTAGAATGCTTAGGATATGCTAACGCCTTCGTAAATGGATCAGCAAGATTGTCATATGTGTGAACTTGTAATATCTTCACGTCACTAATGTGCTCACCGTGTGCAAGTTTTAAAAATTTATAAACATGAATTATCCAGCAATTACTATAAACACATACGAGCAAGTATACTCGTTCGCGATAGCAAATGTGGGTAAGTCGAGATCGTCCCAAGAGATTTGCGTTTTAATTTGTTTTAAAAGATTAGTAACAAGAAAGCTTGTCAAGGCTTCCTCAAAATTATGGTTTAGTGAAAATCAATATTAAGAAACATATACTTGTGTGAAGTCTATAGTCAATCATAGAAAGTGTTCATGAAGGCTTGGTGTAAACTCTTGATGTGATGCACAAATCATAAGCAAATGATTTCCAACCCATGGTTTATGTTTTGTAAAATCATTTTAAGAACAATAACATGTAGGTAATCCTTTCGGTCCTTATCCTAATGATTATCCTTTAGAAAATTCATTTGTTTGTAAAAGGTTCTTATTAAACTTGTTCCTACGAATCTTTCGACCTTTCGTGATGAAAATGTTTCTAGTCTTGTTTTGTGGAGTTTGATAGGACTCCTTGAGATCGTTTTGAGCCTTAGGGTTTAATAATAACATAGATAAAGAACATGCACATCGGAATTAAACAAACAACTATGTTATTGACACAAGGTTTCATTCACCATCACCTCCAATTATATTAATAACGTGTTACCTAAATGTAACAGGGATCAAAGACTTCTTTGATCTTGGGGGTTAACTAAACTAACACTAACCTAGGCGTTTACAAAGAACTACACGCCTAGAACACACACACACCTTCATTCGACTACATTATGGAAGACTTTGTTATTAAAACCTACACCCCATGTCCTCTTTATATACTTGAGGATTAGGGTTTACAAATCTCTACGAAGGACTAATTAATAAATCTTCTTTTGCAAGCAAGTCCTTCCATCTTTTTGTAGATTTCTTCTTTGTCACTTTAAGCCCTTGATGTTTCATTATTTATTGTTTTGTATCATCGAATCAATAAACCCAACAATCTTCCCCTATTTGATGATGACAAAACAAACACGGTTCTTGTACGAACTTCCCTAGACAAAGTAGCAGAAGTTGAGATAATAAAATCTCACCATGAATGAAACAATCTTGTCTTCCTTTGTCTTCCCCTTAATCCATGCTATGCCACTCCAACATCTCTTCCCCTTTTTGTTATCAACAAATAGAGAACATATGCAAACTTGATCTTGACCACCATGAATCAATACCACACATCCAATTCATCCTTCCAATGTCTCAAATTACCCTCCATGAAGTTTTCCGCAACTAAAAATGAACTTAAAACAATAGAAATCTAAACCATCAGTAGTAATACTAATCAATAGTAGTAAGAATCAAACACTTCCCCTTGAGTGGTGCATGAACATCAAATGATTCTTCAAATATGTAAGCTCCTTGTAATGATTACTTGTGAAGAAAACCAAATATAACAAACTTGATGAAGAAGTAGAATAACCCAAACTTATGTCTTATGTTTTGTACAAACCACATGACTCCGAACGTATACCCATGTATAGGGAGACCGTAATCCCTTGACAATAATCACTGAGCACAATAACGTAACTCCTTCAAGTGTTTTGTCAATTCTTTGTCACAATAAGAATGCACAAAAATAAGAACACGCATCTAAGAAATCCACTTCACCTTCAAATAAGTGATAAATAACCTCCTTCGTAATCAATTCTTCAATAGAAACCAAATACGAGCCTTTTTAAAACCTTTAAGAACAAATAACCAAACTCCTTGTGTGTGTGAACCAAAAACCTATGTGTGTGTTGTCCAACATCCTTCAAACCATACGAGAACCAAAAACATGTACTGTTTGCAAACGTGAATTCCATGTTCTATGTGTGTATACCAAATTTGATGGACCATGTTTACAAGATTAGTAGGTCCCAATTAATATTACAAAGCACTTTTAACAGGAATACCACAACATGTTAAAGAATCTCCTTGACATTATAAATAATAACCATAATACGGAGCACCATGTCAAGTAGCAATAGGATTATTCTCATGCAAATTCAAAAACCAAAGAGCTTCCCTTTCATAATGAGTAATGCGATTATCTCACATCACACGAGCAGCTTCCATATTGTGTTTAATAACCTTGACACCAAATAACATGAAACATCACGTGGGCACAAATAAGAAGACCACCATAAACCTCAACTTGTGATTTCTTTGTCGTATACATTCCCTTATACGCATGAAATTCAGTTCCATCTTATTATGAACCAATGTTCAACTAATATAACATATCCCATAAACTCACTGTCCGAGGATTAATGAAAACCATGCACAAATCTTCGATATAAAATCTTTAACCATGATAATTGATTTAACCAATCAATGATTCCATGATAAGTCACAAAAACGAATTCCATGCGCATGACACCAAAAACGTTAAACAATAATGATGAGTGTCTAAATACTCATCATTTTATAATCGTTAGAATGCCAAAACATCCGAAAACACTCGTAAACACATCAAAATGATAAAAATATCACAAACAAGTGTTTTATATGTTTTAAATGTAAAACATCAAAATCGTGAAAAACGATCAAGTTTGCATAATTGGCGCTTTAGTCCCCAGTTACAAAAGTTGTCAAATTTAGTCCCCGGTAATTCAAAACTTGTAAAATGTCATTTAAGGTCCATGAGATTCAAAAGTTGTCAAAACAAACCCTTTAAAGTTTAAAATCACAAAATGACAACTTTAGTCCCTAAACTTTGAAAATTGTCAAATATAGTCCTTGGTTAATTTAAAAAATGAAAATTATCAAACATTAACCTTGTACTATTTATAAATGACAAGAATGGTCCTTATGATAAATTTTGGAGAAATTACAATATTGGTCCTCAAGTTTCAAACTTGACAGCTTTTGGTCCTGGATTTACAAAATGGAAAATAACCAAAGTGGTCCTTGTACTAATCACATTTGGCGCTTTGGTGCTTGTGAGAGCTTTGGAAAATGTTCAAGATCAAACCTTCAAGATTGCTAAAATTGCATAAATGGTCCTTGTTGTTAACCTTAACCAAACGGATCCTTATATATTAAACCAAGCCCAACCCAGGCCCAAAACCCAACCCGGTCCAATATTTAAAAAAGAGAAACCGCGCTCACTGTTTGTCTCCCTCACCTCGCCTGAAACCCAAAACCAGAGGTGGTTTTCTCACCACCACCTCACCCTTTCCACCTCATTCACCTTTCCAGCTCATCCCCCCTCCTATCATCACAGCCCACAAGCAGTTAATGCTTCCCCACCATTACCCTTTACTGTAGCACTCTCAAACCTGCTTTTTGCTTTCCAAATCACCCTAAACCCATTCCTACTTCCCAACTTGTCCCCTACACCTCTACTATACTCCAAACTTCTTTAATTGCTCTGAAATTATCTCAAGCAACCATGAGCACTTTTGGCGCCAAAATCCAATTTGATGGCTAGGATATGTTTGACTGAATCAAAGGCTGAGATTGTTGATGGGATATGATCAGAGACATGTGGGGAGTTCAAAAAAGCTATAAAGAAAGAGGAAGTGTCAATGGAGAAGTGATCTAGAATAATTGTAAAATTAGCTTATGTCGTTTTTAATTAAATTTCAAGTTCCAGTGTTTGTTTAAGCTTTAAGCTTTGTATTTTATGTTTTCAAGGTGAAATAAAACTTTTGTAAGCAACAATTTCAGTTTCAAGTAATATCTCAGTTTATGCAAAATTTTCATTATCCAAGAATCTCATTAATGGTGAATGTTGTTGTTAGTTGTTATTCGGACTCATAAGCACACATAAGCTCCTATAAAGCTTATTCAAGCTTTTAGAGACTTTAAAATTCGCTTTAGAATCAAAAGAGAAAATCATCAAAAATACCAAATAAATAGTTAAAAATAAAATCATGGTGAAAGATGCAAGGAAGTCGAGGCGGGGTTTATATTGGATGGCTTGGGATTAGTGCTTCGGGAAGCTATAGGTTGTGGTCTTGTGCATCGTTCTCGCTTTATGCTTGATTCATCTTGTAAGCGCTTTTCCAAAATTTTGCATTTCATAGTTTATCCGCATTAAATGTGCTAATTTTGATTTACATCTGCTTAAATATAGTTAGTACAAGTTAATTTATGGTTTCTTTGGTTTGAAAAGTTGTTTTAGTGTTAAAAGCTTCAAAACAGTATCATAAAGGGTTGTTTGGATTTGCCTGATTAACTGTATTGAAGGCCAGTGGTGTTGTTGTTTGCTGTTATTTCATGTCACAGTAGGTCTAAGTAAATCAAAGAAACAAGAAAAATCAGTGGTCATGTGGTAAAAAGTCAAAACTCTTTTTGATCTCATCTCATTTCTTGTCTGTTGGATTTTCCTGTTTCAAGATCTTATTTTCATGCTCATAAGTTGTTACCATTGATCAAATCACTCTCATTACACCTTAACATAACATGATCAGTGCATAAGATTGATCCTAAGTTCATCAAAGTCAAACTATTTCATTTTCTTAAAAAGTCAAAGAAGTGCTCAGGCACGCTTGTGGTATTCCCATTTCACAAGCTCTTAGAGAGCTTATTAATGGACTCTAGCTTATGTGTTTTAGTTTTTTGAGAAGTTCACCTAGCTGTCTCAAGGTTACAAGTGTCTATTTTCCATTTATAGCTTATTTAATAACTTTTTGTTTAGCTTATTTTTCACACCATTTCAAAATAGTGCCCTGTGCACCAGTTTTACTAGCTCAATCACAAGCTCCTACAGAGCTTATTAGTTGTCCATAATCTGTGATTTTTGGCTTTTTGGATAGCCAACCTAGCCCTCTTGAAGTTTCAACTTTAGCTTTTCACTTTTCAGCTTATTTGCTAGGGCTGCAATTTGCTTTTTCTTTGTCCCATTTTAGTGTAAACTGTATAAACCAGTGAACTGGTCTCATTTTCATAAGCTCTTCACAGGCTTATTAATAAGCCCCACAAAGATAAGTTTTAGCTTTTGGAAATCCCACCACTCTACTTGTTACCTATGTCTTTGTTTGAGCTTTTAAGCTTATTCAGTAAGCTTATTTTGGCCTTGAAAATCTCTTCAGGCCTGTTTGGTTTCTCAGTTTTAGCACAAGTGCTTATTAGCTTAATATAGCTTTTCAGTATAGTTCTTTGTAGCTTTTAACTTCATATAAGTACCCTTAGCTTGTTCCTAGCTTATTTCACTCTTGTTTTCAGTTTACAAGTTTATTTGAGCTTAAAATCTTCAAAATAAGCTAAAACCTTCACTGTTGAGAAAATAAGCTAATACAGAGCTTATTAGTGATATTTAGAAAAAGTGTTAGTTATAAAAAATGCTTATCATTAGTAGTTTGATTAGTTTGTAAAAAGAAAAAGTTAAAAAAAAATAGTTTACAAAAAAATACCACTGCTGGGATTCGAACTCTGGCCACCCAGCTCACCACACCACACACACACGCACTAACCGCTTCTAGGACTTTTTCATTATTATTTACACTATTTAATACATAACCACCTTTTGTCGGCTTTTAAGCTTATACGCTTTGTTTTGCTTATTTCCGACTTATTTTTGATAGCTTTTCAGCTTTTGTATTTTTATAAAAGTGTATTAGTATTAAGTATTTTATAAAAAGTTTGAGACTTTTCTCATTAGTTTTAGTATTTTAAACATTTAATTAGTGTAAAATCTTAATTAATTCATAATAAAAATATAAAAGTATAAAAATATAAATCTTTTTCTAAAATTTTCTTTTGTCATATAGCACGTAATAAAATTAGTTTTACATTCGTAGGCCTTTTATTTCATAAATTTTACGCTTTTGCTTGCGCTCCAAACAGAATTTTTAAACGAACGCTGCTTTCATTTTAAACCACGCTTTTAGATAATTTGAGTTTACGTTTTAGTTAAAATAGTTTATTTAAGTTATTTTATTTTATAAAATCACAAAACATCATTGTAAAAATAGTGATAGCGTTTATTTAATATATTTTAACTTTTAATTTCTTTTAATTTGCATTTAAGTCATTGTAATTTACAAATCTTTTCTTTAGGTAATTATCCATCAATATCCTTATCGATCACTATCCTTAGTGATCATTCTATCATCCGATCAAGTGTTTATACACCAATTCATCCTCCGTGGGACTTAACGACCTAGGAATCCATTATATTCTCCATGATCTTCATTGTATTGGTTTCGAGCGCTTTAAGTTTGTTACGGTTAGCCATTCACAAGTGGTTAGCTTGAGGATTAAACTTGATCTGTAAGCACCAACCAAATTTTACGCGCCGCGGGAGGTCAGAAGCGTGTTCTAGCATTTTCGCACTGCATTTGCACATATACCACGCTTTGTAAAAGTTTTTGTAAAGTTCAATAACACTTTTCCTAAAGTGTTAAAACCCAAAACAATATAAAACAACAAAACAATCGTAACGCTTTCTATCTTGTGTTTCTTTTAAGGTGATTCTTAAAGAGATACGATTTGGTTAAACGAGACGATACCAAAAATATTTTCCAAAAGTTTTTAAACCCCATCTCGCACAAATCATACCTACGTCTTTTCAGTGGTACTTAATATATACATAAAAATCAACCACCGCAAATCAAGGCAAAGGCACTACCTAACTGGGGTGCGACCATAATAAGTTCCCGAACATCGATTTAAAACTTGCCTTTGTGTCACTTGTGATTTGGTGTACCTTTTTCAAAGAAGCCATTTCATTTGTGATTATTGGTTAAGTTCACTTGTGTTTTGCCTCATTTGTTTTGAAAAATTGATTTTATACTTAGTGCATGCAAGACTCGCTCTTCCAGCTCGCAAGTCCACTTTCGTAACTTGAAAGATTCCTCGTGACGAGAGGACGCTCGGCTCCTTCACCGTGATCGAGGAACGCCTACCACCACCACCACCGTCGAAATGGCGTAAGACAAACCCATGAATGAGCTTCTCCAAGCACCCATTGAGGGTTACGGAGATGCCATTGTTGTTCCAACCATCGTGGCGATACCTTCGAGCTCAAAACCGGTTGCTTAACTGCAACCCAAAGCCAATTCTATGGTTTTGAGCGGATGATCCTCATGCACACATTCGATGGTTTAACAAGATTGCATCTACCATCAAATACAAGAATGTCCCACACGGCTATCAAGCTTCTTCTCGCTCCCATTTTCTGTAGGACAAGCCGGAATTGGCTTGAGAAACAACCCCTCGTTCTATTGAGACATGGGAAGATCTAGTCACCAAGTTCGTTAACGAGTTCTATCCACCATCTCGAACTACAAGTCTTAAGAATGAGATAATGAAATTTTCTCGAGATTTGATGAATCATTCGGGAGGCATGGGATCGTTACAAAGAATTGCTCCGCAAGTGTCCACATCATGGTTTTACCGAGTTAATGCGATGGATACTTTCTATAATGGTCCGAGACAAGTCGACCAAGACTCTTTGAATGCCTCCGCGGAGGTAATTTCCTTAGCAAAACCACCAAAGAAGCCTTACAAATCATTGAAAACAAGTCCTGTGTCCGCCCTTTCCGCACAAAGACATATCGAATCGCCTAATGTCGGACCTTCTACTTCATCTCCGTGAGTACATCTAGCACCGATGCTAAGATTGACAAACTCACAGATATTGTTCGAGCTTTGGTTCTTGCTAACTAAAAGAAAGTCACTTTCACTCAAACACCATCACATGGTGAAGTGAAGAAAGTTGAAGTTTGTGTTACACCGTGGTGGTCCTCATGCATACTACAATCAGACACACCGATGGTAGTCCGTTTGAAGCAAATGCTATAGCCGGTACTTCAATTCAAGGAGGTAATCAATACCGCCCTCAAAATGAACCAAGCTACCGTGCTAATACTTATCGTGCACCACCCGGTTTTAACCGTAATCCTAACCGAATCGAATCAACCTAGAATGAACCAAGGTTATCAAAACCAAGGTAATTTCTATCCCGGACCCAATCAAGGTTTCCAACAACAAGGGAACCTTCATCAAAACAATTTCAATCGAGGGAATCAATTTCAAGGGAATGTGAATCCTAATCAAGGAATTTTCAACAACAAGGTCATAATCAAAACATCCGACCTCAAAATTTCCTCCTAATCCACCTCCCGCCATTGTTCCAACTGACCATCATCCGATGAGTTGTTGAAACAATTCATGAAATCCCAAGATGAGATGAACAGTTGTTGGTCGGTCCGATTGTCGATCTCAAGAAGTCTTTAAATGATCAACCCTGCCTGTGAAAACTTCCGAGCAACACGATCGCTAACCCGAGGGGCGATGCTAAGCGATCACAACCGTAAGTGGTGTTTCATACAATGGACCCGCTATTCTACTACCTCTTCTTCTTCTCTCCCTAAGGTAGTGGAAAGTGAACCGAGGACACACAATGGACCTCGACTCCAATGCCTCCTCCACTAGGAGAAATGAGTCAAGTTACCAAGGCAACAAAGGACAAGGAACTTCCTATTGATAATGGAAGTACCACACACGCCCCGCTTCTTTAGTCCAACCTCAAGTTGTCCGAAACCCAAGTCTAATCCAGAGTTGTTTTGAACCTCCAAGAGTTCTCACCGAAAATACCAAATCCAAATCTTCTATTCCTTATCCATCACGCTTGAATGAGCAAAAGCTCTGTGAAAAAGCTAGTCATCAAATGGACAAATTTTTCCAAATTTTCCAAGAGTTACATTTTGACATAAGCTTTATGGATGCTATCATGTCGATGCCCAAGTTTGCATCAACTCTCAAACACATGTTAAGCAACAAGGAAAAGTCGCTTTGAAATGGCTAAAACTCCTCTTAACGAGAATCGCTCTGCAGTTATCCCAAGAAGCTTCGAAAAGCTTGGAGATCCCGGAAAATTTCTCTTACCTTGTGTATTTCGGTGAATGGTTGAATGCTTTGCCCTAGCAGATCTTGGTGCAAGCATAAACCTTATGCCTTATTCGATGGAAGAAACTTTCTTCCTGAACTTACTCCTACATGCATGACTCTCGAGCTTGCGATCGTAGATCTCCCGTCCTCTTGGCATTGCCGAGGACGATTTCAGGAAAGTAGGAAAGTTCCATTTTCCACCGACTTCGTGGTTGTTGATTTTGATGTCGATCATCGGGTTCCTCTCATTGTTGGTCGAGGATTCCCGAGAACGGGTCGTGCTCTCATTGATGTATTTGAGCAAGAAATCACATTGCGTGTTGGTAATGAAGTCGTCACTTTTAACCTTGATCGGACTTGAGGTACTCCGCAAATTATGATTCGAATCGGTTAACCGAATAGATATCATTGATGTTGCTTCGTAAGAGTACTCAAGAAGTTCTTGGTTATTCTCATAATTCGTGAGTGGGATACCACCACATCTTCCCATCCTATCATAGCCAATTCTACTCCTTCTCTCACTCCGTTTGAGGAAGCAACTTCATCTTGGAAGAGATTGAAGCATACTTGGCTAGTGATTCTGCTCCATGGGAAATTGATCACGCCCAATTGACATTGAGGGGACATACTTCTCATTGAGAAGTTGCTTAGTGATGATCCATCATCGCCCTCACACTAGTGATTCAATTCCGATGAGATTAATCAAAATGAGATTAATCTGGAGGAGATTTTCTTCTTGAGAAGTTGTTAAATCATGACATTTCTCTTCCACTCCTCCCGTCGAACTTCATAACAAGGAAATCAAATCGCTTGAGAAAACGAAGAATTTCGAGGTTGAGCTTATGGACTTACCTCCTCATCTCGAGTATGCATTCCTTGAGGGTGATGATAAATTACCGTCATTATTGCTCGAGATTTGAGTAAAGATGAAAAAGTCGCTCATTAAAATCTTGAAGTCACACAAGCAAGCAATTGCTTGGAAACTCTCCGACATCAAAGGTATAAACCCCGAGTTTTGTACTCATAAAATCTTGATGGAGGATGACTTTAAACCAAGAGCTCAACATCGAGACGAGTGAATCCAAAAATCCATGATGTTATTAAACAAGAGGTTATCAAACTTCTTGATGCGTGATTGATTTACCCGATCTCGGATAGTCCTTGGTCACCCAATTCATTGTGTTCCAAAAAGGGTGGCATAATCGTTGTCACAAATGAAGATAACGAGTTAATTCCAACTCGGCCGGTTACGGATGGCGTGTTTGCATTGACTATCGTAAGTTGAATGACGCCACCAGAAAGACCATTTCCTCACCTTTATGGACCAAATGCTTAAGAGATTAGCGTGGAATGAATACTATTGTTTCCTTGATGGTTTCTCGGGTTACTTTCAGATCCCCATTGATCCAAAGGATCAAGATAAAACTACATTCACCGCCCATACGGAACTTTTGCCTATAGACGTATGCCTTTTGGCCTATGTAATGCTCCCGCACGCTCCAACGATGTATGATGGCCATTTTCCACGATATGATCGGGAAACAATGGAGGTGTTTATGGATGACTTCTCGGTCATTGGGGATTCGTTTCAAACATGTCTCTCCCATCTAGATAAATGCTCAAACGGTGTGAAGACACCAATCTTTGTCTAAACGGGAGAAAAGCCACTTTATGGTCAAAGAAGGCATAGTCCTTGGCCATAAAATTTCAAAGAACGGGATTGAGGTAGATAGAGCAAAAGTAGATGTTATTGCTAATTACCTCATCCTACTACCGCCAAAGGTATTAGGAGTTTTTAGGTCATGCCGGTTTCTATCGAGATTCATTCAAGATTTTCTAAAATCGCCCGCCAATGACCCATCTTCTTGAAAAGGATGCTCCTTTTATCTTTTCACCCGAGTGCATCGTAGCTTTTGAAACATTGAAGAAAAATCTTACGAAGCACCCATTCTCGCTCCCGATCGGACTTGCCTTTTGAGCTCATGTGCGATGCAAGTGATTTTGCTATCGGTGCGCTTTTAGGCAACGTAGAGCTAAGCATTTTCACCTATTCACTACGCAAGTAAGACTATGATCAAGCTCAAACTCATTACACCACCACGTAAAAAGAGCTATTAGCCGTGGTGTATGCATTTGAGAAGTTTCGCCGATTTAATCTTGACCAAATGTGTAGTGTATACGGATCACTCGGCTCTCAAATATCTCTTTGCAAAACAAGATGCAAAGCCGAGATTGCTCCGTTGGGTTCTCCTCCGTGAATTTGATATCATCATACGTGATAAAAAGGAGTCGAGAACCCGTCACGATCATCTTTCCAGATTAGAAAACCTCACCAAGATATTTTCGAGAAAAGGAAATAAATGAAACATTTCCTCTCGAAACACTCAATGCGGTTTATTTTCGTGGAAACTCTTCTACCCCATGGTTTGCTGACTTTGCAAATTACCATGCGGGAAACTTCATTGTGAAAGGGATGTCAACCCAGCAGAAGAACAAATTCTTCAAAGATGTTAAACATTACTTCTGGGACGACCCTTTCTTATTCAAAATCTGTGCGGATCAAGTCATCCGACGGTGTGTTTATGGACAAGAAGCTCTTGACATTCTCAAAGCTTGCCATGCTGGACCCACCGGGGGCCATCATAGTCCAAACTACACCGCCAAAAAGGTGTTTGATTCTGGATTTTATTGGCCCACAATCTATAAAGATGCCCATGATCTCGTCAAAACATGTGATTCATGTCAACGTTATGGAAATATTTCACAACGAAATGAAATGCCACAAAATGCAATTCAAGTTTGTGAAATCTTTGACATCTGGGGCATAGATTTTATGGGACCATTTCCATCATCTCGAGGAAACAAGTACATACTGTGGTCGTGACTATTTGTCAAAATGGGTTGAAGCGAAAGCTTTACCTACAAATGATGCCCAAGTAGTTGTGAAATTTTGAAATCTCTTTTGCCGTGTTTGGAACTCCTCGTGCTATAATCGGTGATCGTGGTACACATTTTTGTAATGACCAATTTGATCGTATCATGCAAAAGTATGGTGTTACCCACCGCCTATCTATCGCATACCACCCCAAACAAGTGGGCGGTGGAAGTTTCAAATCGTGGTATTAAAAGAATCCTTGAAAGGACAAGAGGTGAAAATCGTGCATCCCGGTCGGATAAACTGGATGACGACTGGCTTTCGTCATACCTACAAAACACCCATTGGGTGTACTCTATACAAGCTAGTGTACGGAAAAGCATGTCATCTTCCGATTGAACTAGAGCACAAGGCTTATCGGGCCTTAAAATGCAAACTTCGATATACGTGACAAATGGTGATCACGAAAAGTTCAAATGAATGAACTAAATGAACTCCGTGATCAAGCTTACGAGAACTCTTTGATCTACAAACAAAAGACAAAGAAGATTCATGACTCTAAAATCAAGAACCGCGCTTTCAACGTTGGTGATCGAGTCCTTCTTTTCAACTCTAGATTGAAGATTTTCTCGAAAGCTTAAGTCCCGCTGGTCCGGTCCATTTACTATCACTAAGGTTTATCCTTATGGCACCATTGAGTTATCTCACCGATGGTCCAAATTTTAAAGTGAATGGTCATCGATTAAAGCATTACTTTGGAGAGGACATTCCATCCGTGGTTGTCCGGATTTACAAACATTCCCCATGAACCAATGAATGCGGGATCGAGTCAAGCTAGTGACTCGGGAATCAAAAACAGAGCACACGCAATATGGGTTTTCACCCATGTTTCGCTTTCTTCCCCTTTCTACCACCCTAGTGTGGGGAGTTTTCCCATTGTTGTACATATCAATATAAAAAAAAAAAAAAAAAAATGTGCCAGATATATCAAAAAATAAAATAATGGCCGTAGTATTTCCCTTTTATGTTCTATGTTTCGCATAACAATAGCCTACTTTGAATATTGAGGGCAATATTCATTTCTAAGTGTGGGGGAATTCTCACGAATTTCATCATGTAATTATTCCACCCAATTCCCGTTTTGGCCAAATTTTTTTTTTTTTTTTTTGAGTAAGTGTTTTCACTTACTCAAGAAATGGTAATCATCCACCATGTCTAACCCACATAAGGATTGGCTAATCCAGAGCAAACGGCTCTTGGTAAAGATATCTCAAACCGCTTATGGCTTGCAATTTGCTCCAAAATTGTATGGTGTTCACCACCATATCTTTAAACTAGTGAAAAGTTGGCTAGACCGCAAGTTTATGGCTTGTGGTAAAGACATTGAAAATCCATAATTGGTAATCGTCTCACCAAAGATAATATTGATAATTTATCTAAGAGTTGGCTAGTCCGTATAAACGGCTCGTAAAGACAAATCAAATCCGTCACGACTTATGATTTGCTCAAAATCATTTGGTTATCGTTGTGCCAAGGTTCTTACTTGAACTAAAACAATTGGCTACTCCGAGTAATGGCTTTTGGTAAAGAGATAAAATCCATTAACTTTTCATAAATCATTGCTAGGGACTAGCAATATCTTAGTGTGGGGATTGATGAGTGTCTAAATACTCATCATTTTTATACTATTAATGCCAAAACATCCGAAAACACTCGTAAACACATCAAAATGATAAAATATCACAAACAAGTGTTTTATATGTTTTAAATGTAAAACATCAAAATCGGTGAAAACGTATCAAGTTTGCATAATTGGCGCTTTAGTCCCCAAGTTACAAAAGTTGTCAAATTTAGTCCCAGTAATTCAAAAACTTGTAAAATGTCATTTAAGGTCCATGAGATTCAAAAGTTGTCAAAACAAACCCTTTAAAGTTTAAAAATCACAAAATGACAACTTTAGTCCCTAAACTTTGAAAATTGTCAAATATAGTCCTTGGTTAATTTAAAAAAATGAAAATTATCAAACATTAACCTTGTACTATTTATAAATGACAAGAATGGTCCTTATGATAAATTTTGGAGAAATTACAATATTGGTCCTCAAGTTTCAAACTTGACAGTTTGGTCCTGGATTTACAAAATGGAAAATAACCAAAGTGGTCCTTGTACTAATCACATTTGGCGCTTTGGTCCTTGTGAGAGCTTTGGAAAATGTTCAAGATCAAACCTTCAAGATTGCTAAAATTGCATAAATGGTCCTTGTTGTTAACCTTAACCAAACGGATCCTTATATATTAAACCAAGCCCAACCCAGCCTAAAACCCAACCCGGTCCAATATTTAAAAAGAGAAACCGCGCCACTGCTTGTCTCCTCACCTACTCGAAACCCAAAACCGAGGTGGTTTTCTCACCACCACCTCACCCTTTCCACCTCATTCACCTTTCCAGCTCATCCCCCCTCCTATCATCACAGCCCACAAGCAGTTAATGCTTCCCCACCATTACCCTTTACTGTAGCACTCTCAAACCTGCTTTTTGCTTTCCAAATCACCCTAAACCCATTCCTACTTCCCAACTTGTCCCCTACACCTCTACTATACTCCAAACTTCTTTAATTGCTCTGAAATTATCTCAAGCAACCATGAGCACTTTTGGCGCCAAAATCCAATTTGATGGCTAGGATATGTTTGACTGAATCAAAGGCTGAGATTGTTGATGGATATGATCGAGACATGTGGGGAGTTCAAAAAAGCTATAAAGAAAGAGGAAGTGTCAATGGAGAAGTGATCTAGAATAATTGTAAAATTAGCTTATGTCGTTTTTAATTAAATTTCAAGTTCCAAAGTTTGTTTAAGCTTTAAGCTTTGTATTTTATGTTTTCAAGGTGAAATAAAACTTTTGTAAGCAACAATTTCAGTTTCAAGTAATATCTCAGTTTATGCAAAATTTTCATTATCCAAGAATCTCATTAATGGTGAATGTTGTTGTTAGTTGTTATTCTGGACTCATAAGCACACATAAGCTCCCTATAAAGCTTATTCAAGCTTTTAGAGACTTTAAAATTCAGTTTAGAATCAAAAAGAGAAAATCATCAAAAATACCAAATAAATAGTTAAAAAATAAAAATCATGGTGAAAGATGCAAGGAAGTCGGAGCAGGTTTATATTGGATGGCTTGGGATTAGTGCTTCGGGAAGCTATAGGTTGTGGTCTTGTGCATCAGTTCTCAGTTTTATGCTTGGATTCATCTTGTAAGCAGTTTTCCAAAATTTTGCATTTCATAGTTTATCTGCATTAAATGTGCTAATTTTGATTTACATCTGTCTAAATATAGTTAGTACAAGTTAATTTATGGTTTCTTTGGTTTGAAAAGTTGTTTTAGTGTTAAAAGCTTCAAAACAAGATTACAAAGGGTTGTTTGGATTTGCCCGATTAATCAGATTGAAGGCCGGTGGTGTTGTTGTTTGTTATTTCATGTCACAAGAGGTCTAGTAAATCAAAGAAACAAGAAAAATCGGTGGTCATGTGGTAAAAGTCAAAACTCTTTTGATCTCATCTCATTTCTTGTCTGTTGGATTTTCTGCTTCAAGATCTTATTTTCATGCTCATAAGTTGTTACCATTGATCAAATCACTCTCATTACACCTTAACATAACATGATCGATTGCATAAGATTGATCCTAAGTTCATCAAAGTCAAACTATTTCATTTTCTTAAAAGTCAAAGAAGTGCTCAGTACGCTTGTGGTACCCATTTCACAAGCTCTTAGAGAGCTTATTAATGGACTCTAGCTTATGTGTTTTAGTTTTTGAGAAGTTCACCTAGCATGTCTCAAGGTTACAAGTGTCTATTTTCCATTTATAGCTTATTTAATAACTTTTGTTTAGCTTATTTTTCACACCATTTCAAAATAGTGCCCTGCACCGCTTTACTAGCTCAATCACAAGCTCCTACTGAGCTTATTAGTTGTCCATAACTGTGATTTTTGGCTTTTGGATAGCCAACCTAGCCCTCTTGAAGTTTCAACTTTAGCTTTTCACTTTTCAAATTTATTTGCTAGGGTCGCAATTTGCTTTTTCTTTGTCCCATTTTAGTGTAAATCAGATAAACCAAAGGAATCGGTCTCATTTTCATAAGCTCTTCACAGCTTATTAATAAGCCCCACAAGATAAGTTTTAGCTTTTGGAAATCCCACCACTCTACTTGTTACCTATGTCTTTTGTTTGAGCTTTTAAGCTTATTCGAAAGCTTATTTTGGCCTTGAAAATCTCTTGAGCTGCTTTGGTTTCTCGCTTTAGCACAAGTGCTTATTAGCTTAATATAGCTTTTCAAGATAGTTCTTTGTAGCTTTTAACTTCATATAAGGACCCTTAGCTTGTTCCTAGCTTATTTCACTCTTGTTTTCGCTTTACAAGTTTATTTGAGCTTAAAATCTTCAAAATAAGCTAAAACCTTCATCGTTGAGAAAATAAGCTAATACAGAGCTTATTAGTGATATTTAGAAAAGTGTTAGTTATAAAAATGCTTATCATTAGTAGTTTGATTAGTTTGTAAAAGAAAAAGTTAAAAAAATAGTTTACAAAAAATACCACTTGGATTCGAACCTTGGCCACCCACCACCACACCACACACACGCACTAACCGCCTAGGGACTTTTTCAATTATTATTTACACTATTTAATACATAACCACCTTTTGTCGGTTTAAGCTTATACGCCTTGTTTTGCTTATTTCCACTTATTTTTGATAGCTTTTTCGCTTTTGTATTTTTATAAAAGTGTATTAGTATTAAGTATTTTATAAAAAGTTTGATTTTCTCATTAGTTTTAGTATTTTTAAACATTTAATTAGTGTAAAATCTTAATTAATTCATAATAAAAATATAAAAGTCTAAAAATATAAATCTTTTTCTAAAATTTTCTTTTGTCATATAGTACGTAATAAAATTAGTTTTACATTCGTAGGCCTTTATTTCATAAATTTTACGCTTTTGCTTGCGCTCCAAAGTAATTTTTAAACGTAACGCTGCTTTCATTTTAAACCACGCTTTTAGATAATTTGAGTTTACGCTTTAGTTAAAATAGTTTATTTAAGTTATTTTATTTTATAAAATCACAAAACATCATTGTAAAATAGTGATAGCGCTTATTTAATATATTTTAACTTTTAATTTCTTTTAATTTGCATTTAAGTCATTGTAATTTACAAATCTTTTCTTTAGGTAATTATCCATCAATATCCTTCTCGATCACTATCCTTAGTGATCATTCTATCATCGATCAAGTGTTTATACACCAATTCATCCTCCGTGGGACTTAACGACCTAGGAATCCACTATATTCCTCTGATCTTTATTGCATTTGGTGTGTGAGCTGTTTTGAGTTTTTTACGGTTGGTCATTCACAAGTGGCTAGCTTGCGTAAGATAACTTGACGGTTTTGCACCAATCAAATAACATCAGCGAGTATAACCTTGAATATTCGACCCATGATCTTGTACCACATGTTGAATATACCACTTGTTGATCCATTAAGTTGCAAAAGTAACTCATAGCAGCAGTGTACATTGTCAACATAATCATGCTCCCACCAGACCATGAACTCAGCAAACCATCTTGGAGTAGTAGTATTAATTTAAACGAGCAGTGGTATCAAGTAACTCTAGCAGTGATTACGAGAAGCTTGGCAGTGGTTACGACAAACACTAGCAGTGGTTACAAGATGAAGCTAGCAGTGGCTTCGAGAAAAGCCTAGCAGTGGTAACGACTTGTGATAGCAGTAACGTATTTACACCAGTAGTATCAAGTGCGAGCAGCGGTTATCACAAAAAGTAGCAGCAGTTAACAAATCAGTCGAGCACCAATCTGAGCAAGCAACATGACGTGTAGTAGTGACCAACAGTTTCAGTTAGGGTTTTAAAACAGAAGTACCAAAACAAATAATAATATTGCTATAACAGAAGAACGAAACCCTAACATATTGGAATTAAGTTACAGTACCACACCAATCTTCAAACAACGAGATCCATAATACCATGAAAACTTCAATATCACAGTAACCATGTAAACAACTTTGACTTCTCCTATTAGATCAACACAATGTGCTCTAGCAACTGCTTGTTCTTTATAACGTGAAGGAACTGAGACTTATCCTCCCATTATTATGCTCCCATGATACTCTCTCTGCAGCCAACTTCGACACCTTATAACTTACACATGAAAGCTCCGATCGACAATCCCTCCGGTGGAAGGTTAGATGACTATATAGAGAACATCCACCAAAAAATTGTCATGATCCAACGGTTAACGAAAAAGTTATGATCGTTTCAAAACAGTGCTGCAGAAACATATACGAAAAATTCCATATACGAATTTTTTATTCTTTTCGCCATTCTTCAACCAATAAAACCTTGTGAATCCCTAGGTAACGAGCTCCCCAAGCTCTGATACCAATTGTGGAGTTTGATAGGACTCCTTGAGATCGTTTTGAGCCTTAGGGTTTAACAATAACATAGATAAAGAACATGCACAGCGGAATTAAACAAACGACTATGTTATTGACACAAGGTTTCATTCACCATCACCTCCAATTATATTAATAACGTGTTACCTAAATGTAACAGGGATCAAAGACTTCTTTGATCTTGGGGGTTAACTAAACTAACACTAACCTAGGCGTTTACAAAGAACTACACGCCTAGAACACACACACACCTTTAGTCGACTACATTATGGAAGACTTTGTTATTAAAACCTACACCCCATGTCCTCTTTATATACTAGAGGATTAAGGTTTACAAATCTCACTGAAGGACTATTAATAAATCTTCTTTGCAAGCAAGTCCTTCCATCTTTTGTAGATTTCTTCTTTGTCACTTTTAGCCCTTGATGTTTCATTCTTTATTGTTTTGTATCATCGAATCAATAAACCCAACATGTTTCAATAAGTAAACATGGTGGGTGTCAATCACCATATCCCCATACTAGTTTGTCACTTAACTTTTTGGAATAAAACACAAGAGAAATCCTTTCGGTCCTTTTTCTTAAACATGTTTGATAAGGTTTTAAAAGGTACCATTTTGAGGGGTCGTTTAAGTCCTTATTTGATCACTTTGTATCCGTTATTGCTTAATATCGCCCTTTTCACTTTTTAGGTCTCGTGAAGGCAAAATGTCGGAATGACACTTATTTGGACGAAAAGGCGCGAATATATGAAGAAAATGGCCAAAGTCGAAATCGACACTCACCGTCACCGAATGTAGAAGGCGACGGCGCCGTTCTATGTACGACGCCGCCGGAGAATTGTTGTGATGGGTCGAACTCAAAACTCGTGTTTTCAAGAGACGGCGCCTAGTGTGAAAGAGTAGGCCGTCGCTACTCGCACGGCCTAGATGCGATCCGACGACGCCGGTCAAGAGGACGGCGCCACGGACATAAGGTGACGCCGTCGCAAGGTTAACGTGCCAAGACGAAACCCTAATGGCGGCGACACGACGCCACTAAACATAAGGTGACGCCACGCAATTGTAATCTTATATATAGAATCCGAATTTTTCGTCTTTGTGGAGAGTCTTTGGAGTAAAACCTAAAACCGAACCTAAGGTGTCTTGTACAAGATTTTAGGGTTTTAACCCTATCTTACACCAAGATAAGTCTTTGCTTCATTAATTCAATTATGTCTTTGATTATTTGTGTGTATGCTTGCATGTTCTCCATGTCCCATTAATTTATTTGTGTGTTTGCTTAGGAAGTATGAAACTTAATTATTAAATATTGATTGGTTGTTTCTTATCTTAGTTGATTAATGATCTAGTAATGCGATAGGTCATTCGTTGTGTACTTAATGCTTGATTCATCTTTGTGAACCTTAGAGTATGATTACCGAGTGATTGTAGGCTAAAACATCCAAGAGTGCCTTAGAGTAGAGTCTATAATCTCTACGTGGATTTGTAGACAAGACCCTTTGGTAAGTTCAAAGAGTTAGGAGAAACGACACCCTACAACTTTAGAAACACAACGCAACTAGGAATAAGACGTGACACTCAACCATCAATAGGAGATAATTAAGGAGTAATACAAACTAAGTAAACACATCTTTAAACTATCATACGAGCACACATTAATTAGACATAGACTCCCACAACCTTAGTTTAGATAATTAGATAATAGTAGAGTAATCGGTAGAAATACCAACCCCCAAATCCAATACCCGAGATTCGTACCTTTCCATTTTCATAAAATATAAAAGATAAAAATAATCTTCCTCAACCTTAACCTTAGCGTAGTAACTCCCTACTAGCATTCCTATTCCCTAGAGAACGATATCAATACCCGTGGCTTACCCTAATTACTACACTACAACGATTAGGTTCACCGCCTAGGTGTTATAAAACTTGCTCAAGAAAAGGAAGTTCCTTTGACCCCGAACGACGCGCAGTAGCGTTATCAAGTTTTTGGCGCCACGCGGGAATAGAATAGCTAGTTAGTAGTCCACCTCGCTTAGGTTTCTTTGCTTGATTCCTATCAAGTAAATTTTTCTCATTTTTTAGCTTTCTTTTAGTCTATCCCCTTCTTTGTGACATTTGTTCGTAACCATTTTCATTAACTATTCCGTTAGCCATTATGGAGAACGCGAATCCGCAAAACTTTCACCCAATCAACGAAATCCACTACATAATCTACCCTTTCCACTCCAAAATGAGATCTTGAGGTTCCAAAGAATATCATGATGAATCCTTTCCGAGGCGTGGACTCGAATTAAATATTTATTACAAAAGTCCTTTATCATGGTATTGATTTCACTGCTTCCACTACAATTCTTTTACACTCAGACGCCCACCTAAACCCAAAGGAGACTTGACTATGTAGCGGATGGGGATATTTGGGGACGTGGTGTTCGAAATGCATGGGAAACCTTTGAGATTCACGCCCAATTTAGAAGTGGAACATGGGACCCAAAAACGAATCTTTAGACCTATTTTCAATTTGGAAACTTCGGCCGGAAAGGTTGTTTAGGAAGGAGATGATTAGAGTTGAGGTACCAAGGTGCATGTCATGGTTAGGCGCTACCACAATACAAAATGAATACATAGGTGATCTTGATAAGATGGAGGATAGAGTAGAAAATCCAATCCCATCGGATAACCCACAAGTCCTACCATCACTGAGGAACACACATCGCCTATAACTTACCCTAAGAAGTAGAAGAGACTATAGGAACCCCAATTGTAGAACCTTTGGACCAAACGCCACTAGGGAATATAGGTTTAGATGCTTGTTGTCATGACCTCTCTTAATCCTAGGAAAGTTCCATAATTTTGATGAACCGGAGCCTCAACCAAAAACCTTACCCAATTTTCCATCTTTAGATGTGAATCTTGAATTGAATTAGGCCCCAATCCACCCATCAAAATAGATAGTCCGGTAGTTGCTTGATAAAGGTGGTAGATTCTAGGCCATGTAGAGTAGAAGCTAATATAGGAGTAACCCATGACCTTACACACTTACATCACCCATTCATGGTTGATAACAAGAAACACTATGGGTTTAAACCGGTTTATTAGGTCAAGATGGATCCTTAACTAGGAATCTTTTGAAGTTGATAGAAAATGATCCATTTTAGGAGAGAGATTTGATTCACCCGCTACACCAATAGACTTAGGTAAGGTTATAATGAATAGAGCACACCCTTTGAGCATATAAATCACCCATCACCCTCTCCTCACGTAGCAAATTTCCACCCCGAGGGTGTGTATTGCTACTATCACCCTCACTTAAACTTAAGTGTAGGAAAACTTCCCTTTATCTCGTCAAATAAGGGTAGAGTCGCTCGTGACTCGAACAAAAACAAGCGCTTCTTGGGAGGCAACCCATGTGTATTTGTTTTATTTTTATTTGTGTGTCGATATCTTTTATTGATTGTTTATTCTCATGTTTGAATTTGTAAAAATGCTTTATTTTGTCTTTAACCTCGCCTTAATTACATATAAAGGTATTTTACATAAGGGATAAGTGTAGGAGGATTACACACGCTTTCAAAAGAAACGTAAACATGAGAATAACAATTAACTAAAAGATATATATGTTTGTTTGTTCGAGTCAAATGCTTGTATCGAGTCATAATGGATGTTTTGCGAAATTTTTTCCGATTCTAAAGATGTAAATTTTCCGTAAATTTTCCGTAAAATCACGCACCGCTTTTGTCAGATAACCGACGGCGCCAGATTGCAACCGACGGCCGTGAAGGAGTAAAACATCGATTACTTTTTCTCGCTTTCGAGCTACTTATAAATTTTTGGAATTTTCCGTGTCTTAATTTTCTTAGAAATTGTAAACATCCATTCCACAAGCATTATATCCTAGTTTAAATCGAGTCTTATATATATTATTACCGCCGATTTTACGCCGGTTTCGTTTGTTTTCTTCAAGTGTGCAGTTTTAGTTTGTCAAGAAGAAGTTACATAAGATTGGAAGGAGCTTTTCACGCAATAATTCTTCTTGAAAAGAATTTAACCACCACTTTACACGGATCCTACCGAGCTAATCGGGAGTATTAGTTTCTTCGCTTTTAATTACCTTCTTTATCATAACTTTGATATTTTCGGGAACATTGGGGACAATGTTCGCTTTAAGTGTGGGAGGAAAATAAACGGAACTTTGAAACTATGCTTATCCTTGACTATTTGCTTTGTCCAATTGTGATTGTGTAATAAACCATGAGAAATGTCGGTTAGGGTAATTTTGGCACCAAATTTAAAATTTTTCATGACATATAAGAGTGGGCCATTAGTCTTAACAAAAGCGCCTCATGGATAGGAAGTTATATGACTAGCACAAAACCCTTTACCACCCAAATTCCACCCAAAATGTGAGGATCGCCTTAGATTAGTAGGAATTAAAGCATTCATCTTTAATGCTTAGAGTGTGAACCGTAGTATATTAGATTCTAGAACTTGTTTTGTGATGCATTCCGAGATCGCAAGTGAGGCTACACTTGTGTAGTTAGGAATAACTAAATGATAAGAGGCATTAGGATAAACCCTTGTTTGATACCGTAATATAATTACTTCTTCCACATCGGTTGAGTAATTCCCCACACCCTTTGCGTTGTACTCATTTTTAGTACACGATACCCTAGTTAACCCCTCGAGCCTATCCTTTTCGCGGTTCTCGTGATATTTCGGTTTTATGGAATATCAATGAAGAGCATTGTTTACACCCCACCCCAAATATACACCCAAATCGCCTTAGCCTACCCCTTATGCACTCACTTTTAGTGCAAATGTTTGTTATCACCCTAAACCCTTAGTTCAATTATCTAGTTGCTTGCATAAGTTGCTAAGTCGAGTCATATCCTTTGTATACGCTTTGGGATGATTGGGATTCATGGGAAAAGTTAAAGTTTATGAAATGACGGGAAGGGAACGTTAAATTCAAATTCCCTTTGTTTACGTAATAATGTACCCCAAGTGTTTTGATCTTTTCAAATCGGGTCAAATTAGTGTTAGAATAATAAAACTCAAGTGTAGGGATGTCCTCAGAACCCTAGTATTTTGATGTTATCGTAGAGGATGGTAGAGTAAAAGTGTATGAAAAAAAAAAAAAAAAAAAAAAAAAAAAAAAAAAAGAAAAGAAAAAAAAAAAATAGAAAAAAATAGAGTAAAAAAAAAAAAAAAAAAAAAAAAAAACATCTATCTTTTAAATTTATGTTTGTTTATTTCAGTTATCTAGAGTTTAGAGTGTCGAGTCTTGGCTTAGCAACGCCATTCTTCATATGCATTAACATAGAGATTTTTGACTTACCACCACTAAATAGCCTATCCCACCAAACCCTTATTTCCTACCGTAAGCCTAACATTACAACCCTTTAAAGACCTCTTTGATAGTCTTTCCTAGGTGCTTACGCCAAAGCGATGGAGGTTTGATCTATTCTCAAGCCTATGGTAATCTATGTACTAGGACCGTTAATGAGTGTTTATCTTCCATTTCCTATATTGTTATATTTCATTTATACACCGAGAGAGATGTGAGTATCCAAACACCCCATGTGAGGTGCTAGTATGTACTTCCGTGCTTGTTATGACTTTTATGGGCTTATATGTGTTGTGGACCGCTTTGAATTAATGCCGAATGACCCTAACTTATAAATTAATTGGCTAAAAGCACATTTGCTTGAGGACAAGCAAATAACAAGTGTAGGGATATTTGATAAGGTTTTAAAGGTACCATTTTGAGGGTCGTTTAAGTCCTTATTTGATCACTTTTGTATCCGTTATTGCTTAATATCGCTCCTTTTCACTTTTAGGTCTCGTGAAGGCAAAATGTCGGAATGACACTTATTTGGACAGAAGGCGCGAATATATGAAGAAAATGGCCAAAGTCGAATCGACACTCACCGTCACGAATGTAGAAGGCGACGGCGTCAGTTCTATGTACGACGCCGTCCGGAGAATTGTTGTGACGGTCGAACTCAAAACTCGTGTTTTCAAGAGACGGCGCCTAGTGTGAAAGAGTAGGCCGTCGCTACTCGACGGCCTAGATGCGATCCGCACGACGCCGGTCAAGAGGACGGCGTCACGGACATAAGGTGACGCCGTCGCAAGGTTAACGTGGCCAAGACGAAACCCTAATGAGCGGCGACACGACGGCGCCACTAAACATAAGGTGACGCCGTCGCAATTGTAATCTTATATATAGAATCCGAATTTTTCGCCTTTGAGTGGAGAGTCTTTGGAGTAAAACCTAAACCGAACCTAAGGTGTCTTGTACAAGATTTTAGGTTTTTAACCCTATCTTACACCAAGATAAGTCTTTGCTTCATTAATTCAATTATGTCTTTGATTATTTGTGTGTATGCTTGCATGTTCTCCATGTCCCGCTAATTTATTTGTGTGTTTGCTTAGGAAGTATGAAACTTAATTATTAAATATTGATTGGTTGTTTCTTATCTTAGTTGATTAATGATCTAGTAATGCGATAGGTCATTCGTTGTGTACTTAATGCTTGATTCATCTTTGTGAACCTTAGAGTATGATTACCGAGTGATTGTAGGCTAAAACATCCAAGAAGAGCCTTAGAGTAGGAGTCTATAATCTCTACGTGGATTTGTAGACAAGACCCTTTGGTAAGTTCAAAGAGTTAGGAGAAACGATACCCTACAACTTTAGAAACACAACGCAACTAGGAATAAGACGTGACACTCAACCATCAATAGGAGATAATTAAGGAGTAATACAAACTAAGTAAACACATCTTTAAACTATCATACGAGCACACATTAATTAGACATAGACTCCACAACCTTAGTTTAGATAATTAGATAATAGTAGAGTAATCGGTAGAAATACCAACCCCCAAATCCAATACCCGAGATTCGTACCTTTCCATTTTCATAAAATATAAAAGATAAAAATAATCTTCCTCAACCTTAACCTTAGCGTAGTAACTCCCTACTAGCATTCCTATTCCCCAGAGAACGATATCAATACCCGTGGCTTACCCTAATTACTACACTACAACGATTAGGTTCACCGCCTAGGGTGTTATAAAACTTGCTCAAGAAAAGGAAGTTCCTTTGACCCCGAACGACGCGTAGCGTTATCAAGTTTTTACGCCACGCCGGGAATAGAATAGCTAGTTAGTAGTCCACCTCGCTTAGGTTTCTTTGCTTGATTCCTATCAAGTAAATTTTTCTCATTTTTAGCTTTCTCGTAGTCTATCCCCTTCTTTGTGACATTTGTTCGTAACCATTTTCATTAACTATTCCGTTAGCCATTATGGAGAACGCGAATCGCCAAAACTTTCACCCAATCAACGAAATCCACTACATAATCTACCCTTTCCACTCCAAAATGAGATCTTGAGGTTCCAAAGAATATCATGATGAATCCTTTCCCGAGGCGTGGACTCGAATTAAATATTTATTACAAAAGTCCTTTATCATGGTATTGATTTATCTGCTTCCACTACAATTCTTTTACACTCAGACGCCCACGAAACCCAAAGGAGACTTGACTATGTAGCGGATGGGGATATTTGGGGACGTGGTGTTCAAAATGCATGGGAAACCTTGAGATTCACGCCCAATTTAGAAGTGGAACATGGGACCCAAAACGAATCTTTAGACCTATTTTCAATTTGGAAACTTCGGCCGGAAAGGTTGTTTAGGAAGGAGATGATTAGAGTTGAGGTACCAAGGTGCATGTCATGGTTAGGCGCTACCACAATACAAAATGAATACATAGGTGATCTTGATAAGATGGAGGATGAGTAGAAAATCCAATCCCATCGGATAACCCACAAGTCCTACCATCACTGAGGAACACACATCGCCTATAACTTACCCTAAGAAGTAGAAGAGACTATAGGAACCCCATTGTAGAACCTTGGACCAAACGCCACTAGGGAATATAGGTTTAGATGCTTGTTGTCATGACCTCTCTTAGTCCTAGGAAAGTTCCTAATTTTGATGAACCGAGCCTCAACCAAAAACCTTACCCAATTTTCCATCTTTAGATGTGAATCTTGAATTGAATTAGCCCCAATCCACCCATCAAAATAGATAGTCCGGTAGTTGCTTGATAAAGGTGGTAGATTCTAGGCCATGTAGAGTAGAAGCTAATATAGAGTAACCCATGACCTTACACACTTACATCACCCATTCATGGTTGATAACAAGAAACACTATGGGTTTAAACCGGTTTATTAGGTCAAGATGGATCCTTAACTAGGAATCTTTGAAGTTGATAGAAAATGATCCATTTTTAGGAAAGAGATTTGATTCACCCGCTACACCAATAGACTTAGGTAAGGTTATAATGAATAGAGCACACCCTTTGAGCATATAAATCACCCATCACCCTCTCCTCACGTAGCAAATTTCCACCCCGAGGGTGTGTATTGCTACTATCACCCTCACTTAAACTTAAGTGTAGGAAAACTTCCCTTTATCTCGTTAAATAAGGGTAGAGTCGCTCGTGACTCGAACAAAAACAAGCGCTTCTTGGGAGGCAACCCATGTGTATTTGTTTTTATTTTTATTTAGTGTCGATATCTTTTATTGATTGTTTATTCTCATGTTTGAATTTGTAAAATGCTTTATTTTGTTTTTAACCTCGCCTTAATTACATATAAAGGTATTTTACATAAGGGATAAGTGTAGGAGGATTACACACGCTTTCAAAAGAAACGTAAACATGAGAATAACAATTAACTAAAAGATATATATGTTTGTTTGTTCGAGTCAAATGCTTGTATCGAGTCATAATGGATGTTTTGCGTAAATTTTTCCAGATTCTAAAGATGTAAATTTTCCGTAAATTTTTCCGTAAAATCGCACCGCTTTTGTCGATAACCGACGGCGTCAGATTGCAACTGACGGCGTCGAAGGAGTAAAACATCGATTACTTTTTCTCGCTTTTCGAGCTACTTATAAATTTTGGAATTTTCCGTGTCTTAATTTTCTTAGAAATTCAGAAACATCCATTCCACAAGCATTATATCCTAGTTTAAATCGAGTCTTATATATATTATTACCGCGATTTTACGCCAAGGTTTCGCTTTGTTTTCTTCAAGTGTGCGTGTTTAGTTTGTCAAGAAGAAGTTACATAAGATTGGAAGGAGCTTTTCACGCAATAATTCTTCTTGAAAAGAATTTAACCACCACTTTACACGGATCCTACCGAGCTAATCGGGGAGTATTAGTTTCTTTCGCTTTTAATTACCTTCTTTATCATAACTTTGATATTTTCGGGAACATTGGGGACAATGTTCGCTTTAAGTGTAGGGAGGAAAATAAACGGAACTTTGAAACTATGCTTATCCTTGACTATTTGCTTTGTCCAATTGTGATTGTGTAATAAACCATGAGAAATGTCGGTTAGGGTAATTTTGGCACCAAATTTAAAATTTTCATGACATATAAGAGTGGGCCATTAGTCTTAACAAAAGCGCCTCATGGATAGGAAGTTATATGACTAGCACAAAACCCTTTACCACCCAAATTCCACCCAAAATGCGAGGATCGCCTTAGATTAGTAGGAATTAAAGCATTCATCTTTAATGCTTAGAGTGTGAACCGTAGTATATTAGATTCTAGAACTTGTTTTGTGATGCATTCCGAGATCGCAAGTGAGGCTACACTTGTGTAGTTAGGAATAACTAAATGATAAGAGGCATTAGGATAAACCCTTGTTTGATACCGTAATATAATTACTTCTTCCACATCGGTTGAGTAATTCCCCACACCCTTTGCGTTGTACTCATTTTTAGTACACGATACCCTAGTTAACCCCTCGAGCCTATCCTTTTCGCGGTTCTCGTGATATTTCGGTTTTTGCCGGAATATCAATGAAGAGCATTGTTTACACCCCACCCCAAATATACACCCAAATCGCTTTAGCCTACCCCTTATGCACTCACTTTTAGTGCAAATGTTTGTTATCACCCTAAACCCTTAGTTCAATTATCTAGTTGCTTGCATAAGTTGCTAAGTCGAGTCATATCCTTTGTATACGCTTTGGGATGATTGGGATTCATGGAAAAGTTAAAGTTTATGAAATGACGGAAGGGAACGTTAAATTCAAATTCCCTTTGTTTACGTAATAATGTACCCCAAGTGTTTTGATCTTTTCAAATCGGGTCAAATTAGTGTTAGAATAATAAAACTCAAGTGTAGGGATGTCCCCAGAATCCCTAGTATTTTGATGTTATCGTAGAGGATGGTAGAGTAAAAGTGTATGAAAAAAAAAAAAAAAAAAAAAAAAAAAAAAATAGAAAAGAGAAAAGAAAAAAATAGAGTAAAAAAAAAAAAAAAAAAAAAAAAAAAAAAAAACAAAACAAAACGGGCTATCTTTTAATTTATGTTTGTTTATTTCAGCTTATCTAGAGTTTAGAGTGTCGAGTCTTGGCTTAGCAACGCCATTCTTCATATGCAGCTAACATAGAGATTTTGACTTACCACCACTAAATAGCCTATCCCACCAAACCCTTATTTCCTACCGTAAGCCTAACATTACAACCCTTTAAAGACCTCTTTGATAGTCTTTCCTAGGTGCTTACGCCAAAGCGATGGAGGTTTGATCTATTCTCAAGCCTATGGTAATCTATGTACTAGGACCGGTTAATGAGTGTTTATCTTCCATTTCCTATATTGTTATATTTCATTTATACACCGAGAGAGATGTGAGTATCCAAACACCCCATGTGAGGTGCTAGTATGTAATTTCCGTGCTTGTTATGACTTTTATGGGCTTATATGTGTTGTGGACCGCTTTGAATTAATGCCGAATGACCCCTAACTTATAAATTAATTGGCTAAAGCACATTTGCTTGAGGACAAGCAAATAACAAGTGTAGGGATATTTGATAAGGTTTTAAAAGGTACCATTTTGAGGGTCGTTTAAGTCCTTATTTGATCACTTTTGTATCCGTTATTGCTTAATATCGCCTTTTCACTTTTAGGTCTCGTGAAGGCAAAATGTCGGAATGACACTTATTTGGACGAGAAAGGCGCGAATATATGAAGAAAATGGCCAAAGTCGAAATCGACACTCACCGCCGCCGAATGTAGAAGGCGACGGCGTCAGTTCTATGTACGACGCCGCCGGAGAATTGTTGTGACGGTCGAACTCAAAACTCGTGTTTTCAAGAGACGGCGCCTAGTGTGAAAGAGTAGGCCGTCGCTACTCGCACGGCCTAGATGCGATCCGACGACGCCGGTCAAGAGGACGGCGTCACGGACATAAGGTGACGCCGTCGCAAGGTTAACGTGGCCAAGACGAAACCCTAATGGCGGCGACACGACGGCGCACTAAACATAAGGTGACGCCGTCAAATTGTAATCTTATATATAGAATCCGAATTTTTCGCCTTTGAGTGGAGAGTCTTTGGAGTAAAACCTAAAACCGAACCTAAGGTGTCTTGTACAAGATTTTAGGTTTTTAACCCTATCTTACACCAAGATAAGTCTTTGCTTCATTAATTCAATTATGTCTTTGATTATTTGTGTGTATGCTTGCATGTTCTCCATGTCCCATTAATTTATTTGTGTGTTTGCTTAGGAAGTATGAAACTTAATTATTAAATATTGATTGGTTGTTTCTTATCTTAGTTGATTAATGATCTAGTAATGCGATAGGTCATTCGTTGTGTACTTAATGCTTGATTCATCTTTGTGAACCTTAGAGTATGATTACCGAGTGATTGTAGGCTAAAACATCCAAGAGTGCCTTAGAGTAGAGTCTATAATCTCTACGTGGATTTGTAGACAAGACCCTTTGGTAAGTTCAAAGAGTTAGGAGAAACGATACCCTACAACTTTAGAAACACAACGCAACTAGGAATAAGACGTGACACTCAACCATCAATAGGAGATAATTAAGGAGTAATACAAACTAAGTAAACACATCTTTAAACTATCATACGAGCACACATTAATTAGACATAGACTCCCACAACCTTAGTTTAGATAATTAGATAATAGTAGAGTAATCGGTAGAAATACCAACCCCCAAATCCAATACCCGAGATTCGTACCTTTCCATTTTCATAAAATATAAAAAGATAAAAATAATCTTCCTCAACCTTAACCTTAGCGTAGTAACTCCCTACTAGCATTCCTATTCCCCAGAGAACGATATCAATACCCGTGGCTTACCCTAATTACTACACTACAACGATTAGGTTCATCGCCTAGGGTGTTATAAAACTTGCTCAAGAAAAGGAAGTTCCTTTGACCCGAACGACGCGTGTAGCGTTATCAATGGAACACTAGTATGATTTCCTACATCCTTACACACAAGTATATTCAAGAATTACTCCATGACAATCATAACAAAACACAAGTAGTAACAAATAATTCAAGAGAATAGAAATTCATAACAAGTTCCATAGAATACCTAAGCTTTTGGATTACAAGAATTAGAAATCGTGAATATAGCAACCACACGCCTTCAATCGCTGCCTAACCGCATAACCCAAATGATCAAACAATGGATGAGAATTCGCCTCCAACCTCCCCGGACGCTTTCAAAGAAAAACAAGACTTTTGGGATGAATAATAAGGGTTGGTAATAGCTTTGGTGTAAACTATTACACTTTTGGTTGTGTCACACTAGACTACTAAGTCTAGGTTCATTTTATAGCTAAAGATCCATAACTATCAGGCTAAAAACGTCACATACAAGTTATTAACTGGAAATGATCGGCCTCGAATGATTAATGGAAGTTAAGGCAACATTAAATGACAAATGGTGTAACTCAAGGGTTGGCAACCGGATCGGCTGCGACGCAGCCGATCCGGTTGCGTTTTGACCATTAGCCCAACCGAATCGGTTGCGGGCTCCAACAGATCGGTTGGGAGTCTCTCATACACCCAATTTTGACTTCGGTTGACTTTTCTTGATTCGCGCCTTTTTCTTTGCTTTCGCTGTTGATTTCCAAGACGAAACTTGATCTTTACTTGTTGTAGATACGTAGAAATCATTGCGCTTCCTAATCATTGAGTCCAAGAGCTTCCTTTCTTGACTTCCTTCCTCGGGAATTGTCCAAATGTGCATGAAATCTTCATTTCTTCATCTTTTGCGATACCTGGCTACATTCACATACAAATACGCATCTTTTGCACTTTTGCAACAGTTATGAGTAAATATATCCGATTATCATACACAAAACCAACAATAACGCTACTAAAAACATACTCCTTTTGAGCGTTATCGGTCACCCATTTCAATGGTTTCTCGAAGATAATGAACTTTCGCGCGGTAATGTCTAGCATCAATGGTTTCCCGTATTATCACAATACATATCTATGGGTTTTTCAATTATGGGAACAATGCCAAGCCCATAAATGAATTTTTGAATCCATACAGCCTCTTTAGATGCATCATAAGTAGCTATATACTCAGCTTCTATAGATGAAGTTGCAAAAATACTATGCTTTGTACTTTTCCAGTCAACATCACCTCAATTTAAAACAAATACATATCCAGTCTGAGATTTTTGGTCATCAGCATCTGTCAGATATCCAACATCAGTGTAACAAGAAATTGTGAGCGCTCATTTCATATCACCTCCGTAAACCAGAAATATACTCTTAGTATTGCGTAAATACTTAAGAATATTCTTAACAGCATTCCAGTGAAGTTCACCTGGATTCTGTTGAAATCGGCTTGTCATGTTCTGAGCAATGCAACATCAGGACGAGTACATCTCACAACATACATAATTGATCCTATAGTCGAGGCGTAGGGAACTCTTTGTATGCGCTCTTTATCACCATGTGTCTCAGCGCCTTGTGACTTACTCAATTTAGGCTCATCTTGGATTAGGATAGTTCCTCGTTTGGAATTCTCCATAAAAAATCTTTTCTAGATGTAATAACTTTGACATAAACCAATTAATCGTCTTGATCTATCTCTATAGATCTTGATTCCAAGAATATATGCAGCTTCTCCTAAATATTTCATGACAAAACATTTTCCAAGATAGGATTTTACATCTTGTAATATTGGAATGTTGTTTCCCATGAACAATATGGCATCAACATATAGAATTAAGAAAGTTGCATAACTCCCACTAGCTTTTTGATATACACATGGCTCATCTTGATTATGAGTGAAACCGAATTTCTTAATCTCATCATCAAAACGTTTATTCTACTGCCTAGATGCTTGCTTAAGTCCATAAATGGAACGCTTGAGCTTGCATACTCGGTTAGGATACTTAGGATTAACAAAACCTTTAGGTTGCACCATATAGACTTCTTCTGAAAGATGTCCAATAAGAAAGGCGGTTTTGACATCCATTTGCCAAATCTCATAGTCATAGAACGCAGTTATGGCTATGAGAATCCTTATAGCTCTAATGTCTGCAACAGGAGAAAAGGTCTCTTCGTAATCAACCCCGTAGGTTTGAGTGAAGCCCTTTGCTACGAGACAAGCTTGAAAGGTGTGCACTGCACCATCCATGTCAGTCTTCTTGTGGAAAAGCCATTCACTACCAACTATTTTACAGTTAGGAGAAAGCTCAACTAATTCCCAGACTTCATTGTCTTTCATGGATTGAATTTCCACATTCATCGCATCAAGCCATTTCTTGGATTCAGGATCCAGCAATGCAGCTTTATAGTTTTTGGGTTCACCAAGATCCCTAACTCATGTTCCTCAACATCGACGTATAAGCACATTCGATCTGGAGCACGGCGTGTCCTAACGGACTTACGAATGGGATTGATATCACTTTGAGGCTCATCAATTTCTTGATCATCCTCATCATGACCTAAGCTGATGTCTACAAAAGGATTTGTATCTTCTTCTTGAATAATTTCAAGATCGTTTAGACTCCCACTTGCTTCTTGATCCAAGAGATTATTCTCAAAGAACTCAGCATTTCGAGCAACAATTACTTTGTTCTCTGATGGAAGGTAGAAAGAATATCCCATTTGTTAATACAAATAAGCCGTAAAAACGTTTATTTATATTTTAGGATCTTCTAATGTTTTGTCGATAACAAACGTAAAATCATTTTAACGAAACAAATAAAATACGTAAATGGTTTGAGCCAATAGTTTTCTAACACACTTACGTTTTCACATAAAACACTAAAACAAGTATAAGTGATTTTATGATTTAGTAATACATATGTACAACAACTAGTGTTTACATATTGGGCAAATATATACATAACTAGTATGTATTATAATGGGTAAAAACTACAACCCATGGAGCATATCCATAACCCATGGTATTGACCCATACCCATTTGACTAGATGCATTGCATCTATTAGGTACAATCAGATCTAATGAAATATCCATGGATCAACCCATAACCCATGACCCATGACCCAAAACCCATGGCCAAAGGGGAGCATCCCATGGATCCCCAAGATAGATCGACGGATCCCCAGTGAGGGATCCGTGGAATGAAGACATTTTCTCTATAAATAGTGAGCCATTTCTTCATTGTTGCTTACCCCTTTCTCACATACTCTCTCCTTGAGTTAAATACTCTCTAACCCCAGATCCAAGTGATCTATGCATGTAGTTTTGTTTTTGTGTGATTCTTTAGGTTCCTCTTAAAGGCGAGATCACCACCTTTGAAGTCAAGCAAGCTCAAGTCCATGAGTTGCCATGCTTCCTCATCATCAAGACTACTGAAGTTATCTTGTTGATGGTTCTTTCTCTAAGAAGTGTAGTGTTGAAGACATTAGTGAAAGATGTCTCAAGTGTCAAGACGAAGACATTAGTGAAGGGTGTCGATCGTCCGTATTGTAGGCATTAGTGAAGGGTGCCTAGAAGTCAAGTCACAAGACATTAGTGAAGAGTGTCTTGAAGATCTAGTCAAAGTTATTAGTGAAAGGTGCCTAAGATGTACATTTGAATATGGTGTGATTCGATGTACAAGATAGATTAGTATTGGGTCAGAGGATATTGTTATCCTTGTTGATATTATAAGGAGTAGATCTCCTTTGGGGTTAGGTGATTGGTGTAGTGTTGTGTCACAATTCTCAATTTCAGGTCATTTTACAAACTTTAAATTTTTTACTATTCATCTCGGGAATTTACTATTCATTGGTTACTATTCATCATTTTACTATTCATCGTTTTTTAAGTCGATTTGATATTTTGAGAGGTTATTTTAAAATTTTACTATTCACTTTTACTATTCATTTCCGAAATTTTTATTTCACATTCTCGTAAGTTAACATATTTTAGTGATAACCCAAGAATTTGACACTCATCGGGTCATTTTTGCAAATATCAAGAATCAGGTTCGAGATTTACGCTTAGGTTTAAACGACCTTTAGGCATCCTGATATGTCCATAAACATTAAAAATAAGAGAAATATAAGTTTTTCACCTTCCGTGACATTTTCATAAGCTTTGAAATTTACGCTTTCCGCTTATGCTTTACGCGAATACGCTTTTTGACCTGCGTTTCCAAATTTTAGCAGCGCTTAAGCAACCCGATAGAACTTACCACTCATCTAATATGCTTATATAGAGTATATTGATAAGTTTTAACATATTTATAAGTTTCATATTTTAGAATGCCCTTTTTTAGGGAAAAATTTGTCATTTTTAAAAATTGTTTTAAAAATAAACTTTGGGTTCTAAAAATTTGGTTTACAATTTTGGGTAAAAAAAAAAGAAAGAATTTCCCCTTCCCTTTTTTACGGAAAGGTTTTTTAAAAATTTTTTTTCAAAAACCTTTTAAAAACTTTTACCCCCTTTATTTGTTTAAGGGCCCAAAAACCCCAAAACGGGGGAAGGCCAACCCAAGCCCCTTTTTTAAAATGGGAGGGTTTGCCCTTTTTGCCGGGAAAAGGGGCCTTTTTTAAAATAACCAAACCCAAAATTTTGGGATTTGGGGAACCCTCCCGTGTTTTCCCAAAAATTTGTTTTGAAAAAGGTTTAGGGGGCCCAGGAAAAGGGGCCAGGAGGCCCAAATTTAAAAGAAAGGGGCCCCGGGGGAAGGGCCCCAAAAGCAAACCCCATGGGGCTAAGGCCCTTTTAAAAAAGGGAACCCGGGAATTGAAACAAAAACCAATGCCTTTTGGAAGGTTTTTAAAACCTAAAAAAAAATTTGTAATTTTTTGGGGTTAAACCCACCCTTTAAAAGAAAAAATTTTGGTTTTTAATTTCAAATCTGAATTATTTTTTTAAAAAATCTTAAATTTTTGGCCCAAATTAAAAATTTTTATTTTTTTAAAGGGAAAGTAGAAAATTTTAAATTAAAATATTTGGGCCCCTTTTTAAATTAAAATAAAAAACCCCCTAATTAGGAAACCCTGTTTCCCCCAAAGGAAGATAATAAAACCCTAAAACCCAAACTAATAAAGAAACACTTTTAAAAACCCAAAAATTTTTGGGAAAAAATTTTAAAAAAAAAATAAAAAGGGAATACCTCCTTTTTTTTATTTAAAAATAAAAAAATTTTTTAAATTAAACCTTTTAGCTAAATTTACTTTGTTTTAAATTTAAAAATTTTCCCGTGGGAAACCAACCCCAAAAACCCAATCCCCGAAAATCCAAAAATTTTCCCCAAAAAAAGGGAATAAAATTTTCCCCCCTTTTTTTAAAATTAGGTTTTTTACCCTTCATTTTTTTTCCCTAAGGGAAACCCCTTTCCCTTTACTTAAAATTTTATTCCCGGTTAAAAAGTAAAAAAAATTCAACCCAAAACCCTTTTGGAAAGAAAAGGAAATTGGGGCCCTTTTTTTAAAATCCAAAGGGACCCTTTAATAAATTTTAACCCATAAAAGGGGTTTGTTGAAACCTTTTATTTTTACCTTGAGAACCCGCCCAAAAAAAAAGGGACCAAAAAAACCCATTTTAAATTTAAACCCCGGTTTTAAAGGTTTTTAAAATTTTAAAAATTAATTTTTTCCACCACCAAAAAAAATTTTATTTAAAATTTTTAATGGGTTTCCCCCACAAAAAAATTAAAAACAGGAAAATTTGATAATTAAAAATTTAAATATAAACCCTTAAATTAAAAAAGGGAAATGGAAAATTTTTGACCTTTTTAAAATTTAAATTTTGGGAAATTTTAAAAAAAAATTAAAATTTTTAAAATTTAATTTAAAGGCCCCCCAAATAAAAAAATTACATAAAGGGGGTTTAAAAAAACTTTGGAAACCCCAAACCTTCAAAAAAATTTGATAACAAAAACCCGGGGGGAAAAATTGGAAAATTTTTAGGGAAAATTTTTGACCAAAAGGAAAATATTTTTTTTGCTTTTTAAAGGTTTTTAATTAGGAAATTAATTAAAACCCATCAAAAAAATTTACCCAAATTTAAATTTTAAAAATTAAATTTGAAATCCCTTTTTCCCCAAAAATTTTTCCCCAAAAAATTTTAGAAAAATTTGTTTTTGGTTTAATTTTTTTTCCCAGTTTTGGTAAAAATTTAAAATTTTTTCCCTTAAACCCCGGGGTGGTAAAAGGAACCCTTTTTGGGTTTAAAAAGGTTTTTTAAAATTTTAAATTTTTCAGAAAATCTTTTAAAAATTTTATCCTTTTAAAGAAATTTTTTAAATTTTCCCCCAACCCTTTTTTTTAAAAGGGGTTTAAATTTGAAAAATTCGAGGAAAAACCCCAAATTTCTTCCCCAAAATTTAAAATTTAAACCCCGGTTTAATTTTTTATTTCCAATTTTTTAAAATTTTTTTAAATTTGGTTTAAGGTTGGCCTTTAAAAAGGGTTTTTTTGGGGCCCAAAGTTGGAAAAGGGTTTTAAAATTTTGGGAAAAATTTAAAATTTTTTCCAAAATTTTTTTTTTTAAAAACCCTTTTTTTTAAAGGGTTTTACAAAAAATTTTAAATTAAAAGGGGAAAAAATTTTTAAATTAAACCCCCAAGGGAAGGTTAAAAATAAAATTTTTTTTAAAAAATTAAATTTTTTTGGAATTAAAAAGTTTAAACAAAAGGTTTTTTTTGACTAAAAAATTTTCCAAAAATTTTTCCCCCAAAAACAACCCCCCGGTTTTTCCCTTCTTAATTTTAAAGGAAATAAAAGGACTTTTTTTCCCCCCCAAATAACCCTTTTTTGTTTTTTAATTTTAGGAAAATTGTTTAAAAAATTTTCCCAATTTCCCAGTTTTCATTTAAAATTTTTAAACCCCGAATTTTTACCCGGGTTTGTTTTTTTTCAGGGGTTGTTTAAAAAAAAAAGTTAAAAATTTTTGGGGTTTTAAAACAAAATTTTTTTTTAAAGGGAATTTTTAAAAAATTTAAGGAAAAAATTTAAATTTCGGGGAGTAAATTAAAGTTTTTTTTTTAAAAAAATTTTTAAAAAAAAAAAAAAAAAAAAAAAAAAAAAACCCTTTAATTTTGGGGAAAAAAAAAAAAAAAGGAAAAAAATTTTTAAAAAAAAAAAAACCCATTTCTTTTTATTTAAATTTTTAATTTCCCCTTTAAAACCCCCAAATTTTTTACCAAATTTTAAATTCCCCAAAATTTAACCCTTAACCCCTATTTTAAAAATTTAAAATTTGACTAGGGAAAACCCCCAAAATTACCCAAAAAATGTGAAACCCAATTAGTGATTTACCCTTTTCCATGCATTTGAACACCACGTCCCCAAATATCCCCATCGCCTACATAGTCAAGTCTCCTTTGGGTTTAGTAGGCGTCACGAGTGTAAAAGAATTGTAGTGGAAGCGATAAATCAATACCATGATAAAGGACTTTTTCTAATAAATATTTAATTCGATTCCACGCCTCGGAAAGGATTCATCATGATATTCTTTGGAACCTCAAGATCTCATTTTGGAGTGGAAAGGGTAGATTATGTAGTGGATTTCGTTGATTAGGTGAAAATTTTGGCGGATTCGCGTTCTCCATAACGGCTAACGAATAGTTAATGAAAATGGTTACGAACAAATGTCACGAAGAAGGAGATAGACTAAGAGAAAGCTAAAATGAGAAAAAGTTTACTTGATACGAATCAAGCAAAGAACCTAAACGATGTGGACTACTAACTAGCTATTCTATTCCCGCTAGCGGGCGCCAAAAACTTGATAACGCTACGCGTCGTTCGGGTCAAGGAAACTTCCTTTTCTTCGAGCAAGTTTTATAACACCCTAGGCGGTGAACCTAATCGTTGTAGTGTAGTAATTAGGGTAAGCCACGGGTATTGATATCGTTCTCTGGGAATAGGAATGCTAGTAAGGAGTTACTACGCTAAGGTTAAGGTTGAGGAAGATTATTTTTATCTTTTATATTTTATGAAATGGAAAGGTACGAATCTCGGTATTGGATTTGGGGGTTGGTATTTCTACCGATTACTCTACTATTATCTAATTATCTAAACTAAGGTTGTGGAGTCTATGTCTAATTAATGTGTGCTCGTATGATAGTTTAAAGATGTGTTTACTTAGATTGTATTACTCCTTAATTATTTCCTATTGATGGTTGAGTTGTCATGTCTTATTCCTAGTTGCGTTGTGTGTCTAAAGTTGTAGGGTATGCTTTCTCCCTAACTTTTGAACTTACCAAAGGGTCTCGCCTACAAACCCACTAGGGATGATAAACCCTACTCTAAGGCGCTCTTGGATGGTTTAGCCTACAACTACTCGTGTAATTATATTCTAAGGTTCACAAAGATGAATCAAGCATTAAGTACACAACGAATGACCTATCGCATTACTAGATCATTAATCAACTAAGATAAGAAACAACCAATCAATATTCAATAGTTAAGTTTCATACTTTCTAAGCAAACACACAAATAAATTAGCCGGACATGGAGAACATGCAAGCATACACACAAATAATCAAAGACATAATTGAATTAATGAAGTAAAGACTTATCTTGATGTAAGATAGGGTTTAAAACCCTAAAATATCAGACAAGACACCTTAGGTTCGGTTTTAGGTTTTACTCCAAAGACTCTCCACCAAAGACCGAAAAATTCGGATTCTATATATAAGATTACAATTGCGGCGGGCGCCACCTTATGTTTAGTGACGCCGTCAGATCACCGCCATTAGGGTTTCGCCTTGGCCACGTTAACCTTGCGACGGGCGTCACCTTATGTCCGAGACGCCGTCCTCTTCTACCGACGTCGTCTCGATTGCATCTAGGCCGTCACGAGTAGCGAACGGCCTACTCTTCACAACTAGACGCCGCCGCTTGAAAATACGAGTTTTGGGTTCCGGACCGTCACAATAATTTTGGACGGCGTCAATAAGCGCCGACGTCGTCGCTTTCTACTTTCAAAGAATCTGAGTGTCTCGATTTTGACTTTGGCCATTTTCATATATTCGCGCTTTTCGTCCAAATAAGTGCCATTCCGAAAGATTTTGCCTTCAAGAGACTTAAAAAGTGAAAAGGAACGATATTAAGCAATAACGGATACAAAAGTGATCAAATAAGGACTAAAACGACCCTCAAAATGGTACCTTTAAAACCTTATCACTAAGACACAACACATATTCTAGGTTGCGCGAGAGGTTTCTCGGCTTATCCATCGATTCGTTATATATTGGATATCACATTTATTAAGGTGAGTTCAGAGTCCCACTTTTACTGCTTAATTGTTTTATAAACTCTTTGGGAGAGACATGCTCAACTACTTGCTTTACTTTACACTTATATGAACTTAAATAACTCTTGTTTCACTACTTATGCTAGTAAGTAGATTATGCCCGAACTAAATTGATACTATGTTATGAACACTATTATTTGAACCACTTTCCTTGATTTTGAACCCTTCGACATATACATTTGAACTCTCTTAAATTGATTTGGACCTTTTCACATATATTTGAACACTTTGAACTTGATTTGAACCTTTTGACATATAGTTGAACTCTTTTAACTTGTAAAGGACCCATTTGGTATATTTTGAACTTGTTTGACTTGATTTTGAGCTCTTTGACTATTTTGAACCTTTTGATATGTTTTGAGCTCTTGTTTGAACTTTTGAACTCGACTTAAACTCTTGAACTTAATTACAAACTTTTGAATGGAACCCTTGAACTTAAATACGAACTTATGACTTGTTTGAACTTATTGAACCGTATGTGCTATGACCTAAAAGTCTCCCTATGTGAACGAGCAATACCAATTTCGCCTTATTGGTGGAGTGTGCAAAGTCTCCTATGTGAATGGAGCAATACCAAGTTTCGCCTTTATTGGTGGAGCGTGCAAATTCTCCCATGTTCGAGTGTTCTTAATTGTATATAATAGTTGTATGATGTACCGCTCAGACATTCGCATTGTTAGTCTCCTACCAATAGGTAGTATGGATAGCGCTATTAGAGGTCGCCAACCTCTCGCTCACTATGTTACGGACGATATTATTTATTCTAGGGGCTTTTCCCGGCATACATTATTATATACGTGGTGCTATATTGTGAACTATTACGACAACGATACTTGACTACTAAACACACTATATTTTGTGCAATGGGTTGTGAACACACAGGTTGCAAGTTTTGTATGGGCGGGACTTGGAACTGAGTGGATTTACAACGCCTTTGCTTTATGGACTATTCTCAATGACCAAAAACTTTGCCTTTGATGCATGAATGCTCTTTAAAGGTTTTTCATGACAACACAAACTCTATGAACTCACTCAACCTTTGTGTTGACACTTTTAGCATGTTTTATCTCAGGTATCTAAGGCATTCACTTCATGGCATGCATGTGGACCTATCATAGAGTCGCGGTGACGACGCCTCACATGGATTTTATGCACTTAACTATCGCTTGATTGTAACAAACTCATTTTGGTACATTGGAAATCTTTGGGACCTATGTTTTGTAAACTCGATTATTTTACTTAATCAAACGATATTTTCAAAATGACACTTTAGGTCGCTCGATATAATCGTAACTTTGATGCTATGACACTATCCTCCGGTATTCCATTCCATATTGTAAACAGTAATTTGGGGTGTGACATGTTGGGTAGTAGTTCCTCCATTATAATGGAACTCGATATCTAGCCTAATACCGATAAAGGGTAGGCGACGTTGTGATAGGATTGGTTCTCCTTGGTGAAAAGGACCCGTATTCAGCCTTGTACGGATAAAGTGTAGGCAACGCTGTGAAGGTTTCTCCACCATAAGGAGTCAGTGTTGTGTAGTGATTACTAACTCTCGAGTAGGTGACTCGGGGAGTGGAGTAGGGCAATGAAGGTGTCCTTGTAGCCGAACCACTATAAATACTCACGTTGTGGTTTTGTGCTTCTTACTCTTTATCTTTTCATTACATATTTATATCTCTATATGTTTGTTTATCAACATCCAACACACATCCAAATAAATTGACATAAGTCGATCTAAATAGTTTAAAACAAGTTTTAATTGGTAAAACTATTCAACCCCCCTTCTAGTTTTCCACACCATTGTTTTCTTTGGGTATCCTACGAAGATACACTTAATAGATCTGGGTTCCAGTTTTTCAGGTTTGGTAAGTGTATCACGCTTAACAAGTGCCTCACAACCCTAGAGTTTTAAGTAAGACAATTTAGGGGCTTGCCCATGCCATACCTCGTACAGTGTCTTAACAACCTTCTTAGTTGGAACCATGTTGAGAATGCGTGCAGCAGACTCAAGGGTATAATCCTAAAAGGACTTTGGAAGAGTAGTTTGACTCATCATGGAGCGAACCATGTCTAGCAGTGTTCGGTTTCTCCTCTCAGACACACCATTATGTTGTGGTGTGTAAGGAGAAGTGCGATGGTCAATAATCCCATGCTTCTTAAGATGATCCAAAAACTCTTGACTCATATATTCACCTCCACAATCAGAACGTAGTGACTTAATGGTCTTTCCGAGTTGGTTTTCTACTCTCTTTTGAAACACCTTAAATGTTTCAAACAATTCATGCTTATGTTTCAACAAGTAAACATAACTATACCGACTATAGTCATCAGTAAAAGTAACGAAGTAACTTGCTCCTTGTCTTGACACAGTTCTAAATGGGCCACATACATCGATGTGTATTAGTACAAGTAGATCCTTAGCCCTTTTCACTTGATGTGAATAGGGTTTTCTTGCCATCTTACCAGACATGAATGTAACACACTTTTCAAATGACTTAATTTCAGTTGTGTTGAGAAGTCCATCGTGTTGCAACTTCTCCATACGTTTCTTGCTAATGTGTCTAAGACGAAAATGCCATAAGAGAGTAGAGTCCAAGGCAGACTTGACTCTTTTATTGCTAACAGCAAACATAGAACTATCATTTGTTTTAGAACAAGACATATCAATTTCATAAATATCATCCCGTGAGATAGCACTAAAATAAACAACATTATTCCTAGAAACTAAAATTGTATTATTCGATTCAAAATGATTAACAAAACCATCATCAAACAAACATGAAACTGAAATAATTCCTCTAGTAATAGAGGGAGCATAATGACAATTATTCAAAACAACTACTAATCCACTAGGGAGACATAAATGAAAAACATCAATAACTTCAACTCCGGCCCGTTGACCATTGCCCACGTACAGACTTAAAGCTCCTGGCTTCAGCTTTCTACTTCATCTGAGACACTGAGTAGTATTATAGATGTGAGTACCACAACCGGTGTCATAAACCCAAGATGAATTAGGAAAAGTGTAGAGTTCTATGGTGAAAATACCTGAAGTTCTACCTCCTTGAGATAGCTTCTTCTTTTTCATCAACTCGGCGAGATACACGGGACAATTTCTTTTCCAATGACCTATTTCACCACATTGGTGACAGGTCGCTTCCTTAGCATGATTATCCTTCTTGAGTGTTGGAGGAATCTTAGGCTTGGGAGCATAAGATGGTTTATGCTTAGGAGCATAAGCCAACTTATACTTACCCTTCCCTTGATTCCCCTTTGCAGCCTTAAATGATTTTTTCCCATGGTTTTCGGACCTTTCCCGCACGTATATTATGAAGTGCAGTAACATCTTTCTTGGGTAGCGATCGCTCATGTTGTTTAAGCATAGCATGTAATTCATTCACGCCTTCCCATGTTGTGCATATTATAGTTCGCATAAAGGTGTCATACTCTTTAGAAAGTCCAATCAAGATCAGACTAACTCCATAGTTCAGAGTGACGGGATGACCGAGACGCTCCAAGTTGTCAATGTAGCTCTTCATCTTAAGAACATATGAACTTACAAATTGACCTTCTTCTTGCTTGCACGCGTGAAATTCTCTCGCAGTTTGAAGAAGTACTTGTTCTGCCTTTTTAGCACACATAGACTTCAACTCCTGTAGCATGTCATATGTACCAAGGTGAGTTAGATTTCGTTGGATCTCTAACTCCATGGTCATAAGCATGAATGCAGCAATGTCCTTAGATCCCTTAACCCAAGCAGTGTGAGCTGCAAGATCCTCGGGGAGGGACTTGGTGTCTAGGAGCTGCAACAGTTGCAGCAGGAATAGGATGCTCCAAGTAGTTTTCCTTATCTTTAGCTGACAGGATAATGCGAAGCTGGCGATACCAGTCAATAAAGTTAGGTCCAGTGAGTTTTTGTTTCTCAAAGAAACAACTGAGTACCGAATTGTTTCCGACTGAGGTAGTCATCTACAATTTATAAAAGATCAAATAATTATTATTTTCGATAATTAACTTCTTAATAGAATTAATTGCCCAATTAATTAGTAATAAGACTAAGATCCATCTTGACCTCCCACTTATTACCAAAGGTCTGACCAATGTGTAAACAAGTAGGGCAATAGGTGAGCGACGAGCGTTAATTGCATAAAATACAACTCTTAGACTTATGAGACTGATTAAGGCATTAGTAGACAAGTAATAAGGTCATGAGCATGTTTAGTCTCATCTTATGCCTCGGGTCCAAGGTTTGACCAAGCATACTCGAAATCAGTCGACTAAGTAAGAATATGTAAATATCGCCAAAAGTCTGACCAATGAGAAAATTTGCCATGGGTTGGAATGGCCCTAAGGTCTGACCAAAGAGGTCAAGCCAAATGCACGTTGATGAGTGTAAATACTCATCATTTTTGTTAAATCGAACTCAAAAACGTTTAAAATGCTCGAAATGCATCAAAATATCGAAATATCTCAAAATTGCATTTATATGTTTCGTATGCAAATGTTCAAAATCGATGAAAAATGAGCTAAGTTTGCATAATTGGCGCTTCAGCCCCCAAGTTTCAAAATTTGTCAGAAATAGTCCCTGAGCACTTATTTCAAAAGAAAAATCACCAAAGGTCCTTTTAAAATCATAAGTTGTCAAAATTAGTCCTTTGGTGAAAAATATCAAAAGTTTTGAGAAATTACAAATTTGGTCCTTCAAGTTTAAAAATTGGCAAAAATGGCCCTTGGAAATTTGAAAATGTCAAGTTTGGTCCTTGTACTATTGGAGCTTTTCACTTTTAGTCCCTTGGAGCAACTTTGTGAAAATGGCAGCCTTGGTCCTTGTATTTTCAGAATTTGCAATATAGGTCCTTGTTTATTAAAGAGCCTAAGCCCTTGGACCCCTGTCAAACCAATTGTGACCCCTGCCATAGCCATTTGGACCCTTTCCCTTTTATATTAAGCCGTAATTGGTGCAAAACCGTCAAGTTTTCTCACGCAAGCTAGTCACTTGTAAATGACCAACCGTAAGGAACTTAAATACCAAACACCAAATGCAATTTAGATCGGGAGAATACAGTGGATTCCTGGTCGTTAAGTCCCACGGAGGATGACCGGTGTTTAACACAATCGATGTCGAATAACCACTAAGGATAGTGATCAAGAAGGATTTTGAGTTATTTTATAAATTACAGGGGCTTAAATGCAAATTAAAGGAAATTAAAATCTAAATTATATTAAATAAACGCTTATCACTAATTTTTTCACCGATGTTTTTGATTTTTCCGCTTTAAAACTTAAATTAAAAACTACGACGACAAAAGAAAATGTAAAGCCAAGTATTAATCCTAAAAATATGAAATGATATTTTACAAACCTAATGATATAAGAAAATTTTAAGAAAAAGAAAATTATTTTATAACTATTTATCTAATTATTATTAATTAAAAACTATTTTAACTATTTAATAATAACCTAAATTACAAGAAAATAGGAAATAAAGTCGAAAAATAAAATTATGACTTGGAAAAATCTAAAATAACAAAAGAGAATTTTCAAAACTATTTTTATATTTTTCCGATTATTTTCTATTTTTATGAATTTTAAACTATTTAAAACTAATTAAATTACTAAAAATTACAAATTAAACTATGAAAAACTGAAAATTACTTTTTTACTTTTTATATTTATCTAAACTTAATAAAATGAAAAATTATTTTTTGAACTTTTTCTCGATTTAATTGTATTAAAAGCTAATTAAAATTACTTAAAAAGCTGCTTTTAGATTAAGAAAAATAGCAACTGTTATGGAAAATTATGAAAATTTCTGTGAAAAGTCTAATTTAATATATAGAATCTAAGAAAATAGAAAAACATGTGCTTGTTTGTGAGAAAATGAATCGAAACCAAGTGCTTATGTAATAAGCACTTTGAATAAGCACAAGGTTCAAACCGAGCAACACAATATTCATGTAACCTATGATATGCTAAAACACTCAAAAGCAACAAGTCTCAACAAGCCTTAACCTCTATAATCTTTGATTAAACAGATTTGGATGATTTGGCAAAAGTGCCTCAACCGGTTTAAGGGCAACTTTGGAGATCAAGAATAAGCACTAAATAAGTCGGAAATTAAAATCAAGAAATTGGAACTTGTACTAGACCTGCTAACTACTTTCAAACCAAAACCAGCCCTAGAGAAGCTCTGTGGAGCTTGTTCCAAGGGCAGCAATAACTCGAGAAAACTCATCCGACTGAGTTTATGAATGTGGCACTTAAGCCCTGCTTTGATGAGCTTATTTGAAGCTTTTACAAAATTACTAAAATCATGCAAAATGACAACAAGGAATTAGACCACTGAACTTTAAAACCACAAATCTCACTTGATTTGAACCAAGAATGAACCCGTGAAAATCTCCTCGGGTTGTGGCCGGTTTTTCAATATTTTGACTTTTGACACAGTTGAGAAAAGTTGACCTTGGTGAGATTAGAACTAAATTTATGGACTGATGTTGATGATATATGGTTAAATGAAACTATATTAGGCTATGCTACTGATTTCCAAACATGAAACAAGCTTTTGTTTTCTCAACTCCTTATCAGATATGTAATTAAGACAGATTAACAAGAACTTTGACTTTGGTTGTTTGCAAGTGCAATTTTAAGACAGATAAGAGTGTAACTGAACTAAACAAGCTTAGAACTACAGGTTTTACCCATTGAATAAGCCTTAAGCAGTAAATCCAAACACCCTTTTAACTAACTGATTTGAACTGAAAATTGAGCTAATCACTGAATTATCTAATTTTACCAATTAAACTAAGTTTAATATCCTAATTACTACTAATTAAACAGGTTTAAAAGATTTAATGATCACAAATACAAATACAAGCACAAACTGCATAAAAAATGAAAATGAGAGAAAAGGCTCACAACTGTCCAACCTGTGTTGCAGCTTAAACCAGAACTATTACTACACTATACTAATCCAAAACCAACCCAAATCCATCTCTGCAACACCCATAAACCATTTCCAATCCTCGCTAACCAAATGTCCTTCTCTGTTGACTTTTGTTGACCTTTACCAAAGTTGTTTAAAATGAATTCCAAGCTTATCAAAAGCTATAGTAGCTAAGTAAGCTTTTCTCGAACTTAAAAATAAGCTATTGGAAGCTTGAATTCAAGAGCTTGAATCTAACATTTGAAACAAAGAAACATGAGAATATGCAACTTATGTAGAAACTTGAATTAACACTTGAAAACAGCTTTTAATACATTCAAACAACTTAATTTTATATAATGAAACAAAGGGTTACAACTTAAAGCTTAATTTAAAACATGAAAATAAAATAATACATACAAAATTTAAAAACTAAAAGATCGCTTCTTTCTCTTGCCTTTCTTCCTCTTTTATGCTCCAATAAGCATCCACGTGTCCTTCCGAGAGTATCCCACCACTTTTCGACCAATGGGTGAGTTTTGAGAGATAGCACATTTTAAGGGAAAGCCCGGTTTGACTTGTAGGTCTCAGATTTTATCAACTAGGGGGTGGCATTTAATGTAGTGGGTTTGTGATGATGAGGGGTGGTGGAAAGGTTGAGGTGATCGAGAAGGCCTGTTGCGCAACTCGAAGAAACAGTGGAAGGGATAAAGTGAGTGGCGGGCAAGGGAGTTTGACTTTGGTTGACTGGCAATTCAAAATGGGAGGTCAAGGTTTAAAGTGGGGTTCAATTTCGCTTTGACAAGTCTTGGGCTTATTATGACAAGGACTAATATTGCAACCGCCAAATTAGAGGGACCAAAACTGTAATTTCTCCAAAGTTTACACAAGGGTTATTTTGACAAGTTCCAATAGTACAAGGACCGCTTTTGACATTTTCAAATTTCCAGTGGACCAAACTTGACATTTTGAAACTCGAGGAACCTTTTCTCGCTATTTGACAAAAGATTTATTCAAGGACCATTTTAGAATATTTCGTGGACCTTGAATAACATTTTCTTTATTTTGTTTTACCGTGGACCTGCTTTTTGACAACTTTTGAAACTGGGGACTAAAACGCCAATTATGCAAACTTGATACGTTTTCACCGATTTTGATATTTTGCATTTAAAACACATAAAACACTTATTTGTGATATTTTTATCATTTGATGCATTTCGAGTGTTTTCGATGTTTTTGCGCTTTAAATGGTACAAAATGATGAGTATTTACACACTCATCAATCCCACACTAAACTATTGCTAGTCCTAGCAATGTTTTGAGAAAAATTTAATGGATTTCATCTCTTTACCAAAAGCCATTACTTCGGAGTAGCCAAATGTTTCAGTTCAAGTAAGAACTTTGGTACACCGATAACCAAATGATTTTGAGCAAATCACCGACTTTCAACGGATTTGATTTGTCTTTACCCAAGCCGCTTTGCTCGGACTAGCCAACTCTTAGATAATATATCTTTGGTGAGCCGATTACAATTATGGTTTTCCAACCGCCTTTACCACAAGCCATAAACTTGCGGGCTAGCCAACTCTTCACTTTTAAGGATAAAACTAAATTTAACTCAAATCACTATTATGTTTACAAAACTGTATCCTTTTTATTATTATACTGTCTCAAATGAGGCTTTGTGGAACCAAACAATGAATCTAATTAAGTAATGAAGGTTTTGTGTGAGCTGAATACCATACAATTTTGGGCAAATTGCAAGCCATCAACGGATTTGAGATATCTTTACCAAGAGCCGTTTGCTCTCGGATTAGCCAATCCTTTGTTTATTAGACAAAGGATCGATAACCATAAGATGAGTAAGTAAAACACTTACTCCAAAAAAAAATTTTGGCCAAAATGGGGAATTAGGCGGTATAATTACATGATAAAATTCATGAGAATTCCCCCACACTTAGAAATGAATATTGCCCTCATTATTCAAAGTACCTACATTATGCCGAAACATAGAACGAAAGGGAAATACTAAGGCCATTATTTAGCAAGATTTTTTTTTTTTTTTTTTTTTTTTGAAACTTTATATATACATAACATGGGCAACTCCCCACACTAGGTGGTACACACGGTGAAACCCATGTAGCATGCTATCGTTTTTGATTCCCGAGTCGCTAGCTTGACTCGATCCCCGCATTCATTGGTTCATGGGAAAGTTTGTAGATCCGGACAATCACAGAGGAATGTCCTCTCCAAAGTAATGCTTCAACCGATGACCATTCACTTTAAAGTTTGGACCATCGGGTTGAGATAACTCAATGGTGCCATAAGGATAAACCTTAGTGATAGTAAATGGACCGCACCAACGGATTTAAGCTTTCCTGAGAGAATCTTCAATCTTGAATTGAAAAGAAGGACTCGATCACCGACGTTGAAAACGCGGCTCTTGATTTTAGAGTCATGAATCTTCTTTGTCTTTCTTTGTAGATCAAAGAGTTCTCGTGATGCTTGATCACGGAGTTCATTTAATTCATTCATTTGAACTTCCCGTGATCACCACCGTCTCGAATATCGGTTGGCATGCTTCAAGGCCCAGATGCCTTGTGCTCTAGCTCAACCGCAGATGACACGCCTTCCGTGATACAAGCTTTAGATGGAGTACACCATGGGTGTTTTATAAGTCGTCTTAAGGCCCAGAGTGCGCCATCTAGCTTATCCGACCAAGAGGCACGCCGCCAACCGTCCTCTCTAGAATTCTTTAATCCCCGTTGAAAACTTCCACTTGCCCACTTGTTTGCTGGTGGTACGCAGATAGATCGTGAGTTACACCATACTTTTGCATGACTCTATCAAACCGGTCATTGCAGAAATGCGCATCACGATCATCGATTATGGCTCGTGGAGTTCCAAACCTAGCAAAAGAGATTTCAAGAATTTCACAACAACTCGGGCATCGTTAGTAGGCAAAGCCTTAGCTTCAACCCATTTTGACAAGTAGTCAATCGCCACGAGTATGTATTTGTTACCATGAGAGAAGGAAATGGCCCTATAAAGTCAATGCCCCGGATGTCAAAATCTCACACACTTGAATGGCGTTTTGCGGCATTTCATTTCTTTGTGAGATATTTCCGTGACGTTGACAAGCGCCACGTGCTTTGACAAATTCATGGGCATCTTTGTAAATTAATGGGCCAATAAAACCCGGAATCAAACACCTTTTGGCGGTGTAGTTTGACTATGATGGCCCCGGTGGGTCCAAAGATGGCAAGCTTTGAGAATGTCAAGAGCTTCTTGTCCATAAACACACCGTCGATGACTTGATCCGCGCAAATTTTGAACAAGTAGGGTCGTCCCGAAGTAATGTTTAACATCTTTAAAGAATTTGTTCTTCCGTGGGACGACATCCCTTTCACTATGAAGTTACCCGCATGGTAATTTGCGAAGTCGACAAACCATGGGGTAGTAGAGTTTCCAAAAAGAAACCGCATTGAGTGTCTCGAGAGGAAATGTTTCATTTATTTCCTTTTTCTAAAAACATCTTGGTGAGGGTTCTCTAATCGGGATAGATGATCGCCACCCGTGTTCTCGCCTCCTTTTTATCACGTATAATGATATCAAATTCTGGAGGAGGAGAACCCAACGGAGCAATCTCGGCTTTGCATCTTGTTTTGCAAAGAGATATTTGAGGCCGAGTGATCCGATACACCACGCATTTGGTCAAGATGAGGTATGGCGAAATTTCTCAAACGATACACCATGCCTAATAGTTCTTTTTCTCAGTAGTGGTGTAATGGGTTTGAGCTTGACCATAGTCTTGCTCGCGTGAGTGGATAGGCTGAAAAGCTTGGTTTTACGCTGCCCCAAGACCGCACCGATAGCAAAATCACTTGCATCGCACATGAGCTCAAAGGGTAAATCCCGATCGGGGCACTAGAATAGGTGCTTCCGTAAGCTTTCTCTTTAGTGTTTCAAAAGCTTCGACGCACTCAGAGAGAAGATAAAAGAGCTTCTTTTCAAGAAGATGGGTCATAGGCCGAGCGATTTTAGAAAAATCTTGAATGAATCTACGATAAACCCGGCATGACCAAGGAAACTCCTAATACCTTTGACGGTAGTAGGATGAGGCGCTTTAGCAATTACATCAACTTTTGCTCTATCGACCTCAATCCTGTTTTTGAAATCTTATGGCCAAGGACTATGCCTTCTTTGACCATAAAGTGGCTCTTCTCCCAAGCCCATCTTTATTATTGTACCGCCCAAGGTAGCATGGGCATGTGTATGGGACAAAACAAATGATTAGTTGCATGCTTGTCAGTGCATGCGTAGTCTATATGTGTTTGCATTTATTTATTTGATGCTTGTTCTTTTCCCAAGAAAGGAATAGTGTTCCTGTCATAAAAGGAACTTAGGTCTATTGTATTGAGACAACTTTTCATAAAACATTCAATAAAAACCTCTATAGAGGGTGTAAAGATCCATGAGGATCATTAGTTCTATTTGAAAACCTCGTTTGTGAATCTTTGATCGTTTTTATTATTCACGTGCATGTTCAATCATGTTACTATACACTCTAGTTGAGTCCGTATCTTGGATTTCAAGTTTCTTATGGTTGGGATTTAATAAATGCAAAACATATGTTTGTTTTGTAATTCGGGTTTTAAATTGGGCATGATAACTAGTGGTCACACCTTTATAAATACTTTCTAATTAAGGGTTTTGATATAAAGTGTTCCATACGATTTTCTCTCTATCTCTCATGCCACTATATTTTTATATTAATTTTTAAATATAAAGTTATATATTTAATTATAAAACAATTATTCATTCATTTAATAATCCATATCTCTCCTACATCAAATCTAAATACAAATCATAATCCAAATTTAAATCAAAATCCAAATCTAATACTAAACTCATCTACAAACCAAACCGCCTACATCATTATAATAATGACGAATTTCATATCTCCACATAATTTATTTATTAATTTATATAATAAAAGCGAACTATTAGATGCATATATAAGTGCTTATAAAACATGATTAACTTTTGAAATAAGTATGTATATCTTTTATCTTAAACATCTTATAACAAATAAAATTAAAACGGATTTAATATTATAAGGCTGGGAAAGCTCTTAATATTCTCATATATTAATTTACTTTATAATAATAAGTATAAAATAATGTTTTATTATTAAACTCATTTAAAATCATTATAGAAAGCTTTCCATTGATTAAATTTTCAAAACTAAATGCTTAATATATGGATACTTGCAATTATACTCATTTAGTAGCAAACTTTTTAACATGTGAATATTTAACTTTGGTTTAGTTATTTAGAAAGATTTTATAAAATGCTTATAAGTATAGGGGTTTGATTAAAATGTTTTATAGCCTAAAGGAATTTAATAAAAGTTTATGGAAACTTTTATAGACCAGAGTTTATTATTTTAGTATAAATATTTTAATCGCTGATAAGTCTTTAATTATTGAATATTTATCATGGGTGTCCATTGACTAAAACCGTCCCGAATCGAAACCAAACCGAAAGAACCGAGAACTAAAAATAAGGAAAAGTGGAACCAAGAACCGTCCTAGTTTTTCTATTCGTTCTAAGACGAATTTTCGTAATTCCCATGAGTACCAAAGTGTTAAAGAAATATGTTTGGATGGATGTGAATTTACTACATTTTGTCATAGAACTCGAAAGAAGTCGACAAATTTTAATATTATTCCACAACTTGACTTACAAACAAACAAAACATATATCCAGAATAAGAAACTCATTATCCATGAAAGAATTCAAACTCGCTGGTAATATTATATATCAATCACATGATAAATTATAATAAATTACACGACCTATATCATATAAGAACGCCATAATCGTTAATTGTTTCTAATTTTATCATTAAGTTTAATGAACAAAAATACCAATAGTTAATTACAACTTATTATTAGTTGTTACCGAGCAACACAAATTGTTCGACATGCGCTATGCGATACTTGATATTCCCGCTTAGAAAAACTTACTTTCATATCACGGAATGATGTTTGAATCTTCGAAATCAATCAATGGACAGGTTATGTTTGGGTTTTGGTTTAGGTGGGTTTATTTTCAAAAGGCAAACTCAGATGATAATATCCCAAACCCTATAATTTTGCTTCTTTCTGAAAATATCTGAACTGACGGCCCGACCCAACCGTCCGAGAACCCAAATTTTAGAATTTTTGAACCAAGAACTGCATCATATTCTATTATACGTCCTGCCCTTGACGGCTTCTCTGTCTTTTTGCCTCGCTTTTGTTGGACACTCTACTTGATTATTGCTCATATATTGCATGTTTATATCTAAATTGATACTTAATTGCCTAAGTTTTTCTATTTCAATTATTATGGAGCAATATTAAAGATACAAAAATACATGATTTGGAGTTGTTTTGATGATTCAGATGTGTTTAAAAAGAACATACGACGATAAAACTCGCCATACCAGATTCATATATGGAAAATTCACTAAGTATTGGTGAATATTGAAGCATATGACATATTTAAATTCGACGATAAAACTCGCCATACCAGACAAAAATTGAAGATTGATTGAAAAATTATTCAAAAAATGAACAAAACGGACAGACGTAATTTTTTGTCTGCTTTCATCCATTTTTGTTTAATTTTACGCTTATCCGCTTTTCTTACGTTAGTTTGTTTATCCATTTTTCACGTTGTTGTTTTTATTCGCTTATAAACAAAACGTAAGAAAAATGAATAAAACAAACCAAAACGTAAAAAAACTGATAAAAAGCTGTGTTAAAACAAACAAATGGATAAAACGAACAAAATTAAAAAATTGGAATAAAATTTGCTTTTTGTCCGTTTTTGTTGTCTGCTCGAATTGTTTTTGAATAATTTTTTCGTCAAGTAACTTTTTTTTAAATGTTTTTAATTTTATATAAAATGTTGTTTTAGATGAAACTTTAAAATTTTTGTATAAAAACTTTTTATATAAAAAACTTTATATAATTTTTTTTATATAAAAACGGTTTATATAAAAAACATTTTTATATAAAGACTTTTATGCAAAATCGTCTTGAGGTTTAAGGATAGGTGTCGAATTCTGGTCACCAAAAGCATTTTAAAGCCAGAATTACTAACTGAGTCTATTTAATTCCGTTAAGTCAAAGGACCAAAATGCACGTAATGCTGGCAAATAACGCACTCATCTTTGTACTTAATGAACTACGCGATTTAACGCAATTTAACCATACCACAAAGACAATTTTGCAATTTACTCAAATTTTGTGTATAGATGTTGAATAGAGGTTCTTTGAACGGAGGAGTACGAGAAAAGATTTGAATCGGCCATTAAATGTGTATAAAAGTAGATTTGAAGCGTACAGAAGAAGTAAAGAATGAAGAGGTGTTGAACATACCAAATAATATCATCCAATCGCAGGTTATAACGTTTTTAATTTATTAGAATACATAGATTAATAGATATGGATGTGGATATAGTTAACATGGATGGTACATAATACGAGAAACCTTCATTTTAGCCGAACCCACTATTTTAAAAGGCTCGCAGCTCTCAGAAGGTTTTATAAAAACGCGAGGCTTCGATTACGCCACGCCATCACGCAATTTTATAGACACGTTTGTGAACTCGATATATAAACTATGATATAAATATATAAATATTTTCGCCAACCGCAAAACGCGGCGCTACGCCATCACCACGCCCACGCTATTTATAACATTGGCCCAAACCGCTCCAGCACTACTTCAGAAGGCCCTAACTACAAGTCTACAACTCTATCACTTGGCATGAGGAATCTTCCCAACGAGCCCAACAATTTTTGTTTCTGGAGTTTTGAATAAACAGGATGATGCCATGCACAAGCATTTATATTTATCGATATACGTGCTCACTGTGGAATCATCGAACATTGACGGTGTAAAAAATGACGCTCATGACATGCAATATATCGCTTGCACAATCCTGTTGGGTGAAGAGTGTAACGATTATGTGAGAAACATGGGGCTTATAAAACTTAAGCTAAAATGAGATACGCTCATAAGTCCGAATTTAAGTTTAAAAACACCCCTAAGTTCCTCAGAACATTACAATATAATGGCATTTAAATTACTTATTTTAGAATAAGCAGCAAACAGTTTAAAAACCCGTGAACAGCTTATATATAATAACAGCAGATTGTCTGTTTAGATTACAATTGACAGATTACTTAAAAAGCTTAAAACAAAATACTAAGCATCCCAACGGACATATTCATATACCTAAGTTTAATTTCCTGAAACCCAAAATATTAGCACATATTCATATACCTGAGCATCCCGACGGCAACCGAATATAGAGTAGCAGGAAAGCAGTTGCGACGCCTTGTATATATGTGGCTGACATCAACACGCTTCCTACATTTTTAAACGTTGTGGTTCAAACTCACCTCAAATCACATACTAATCTTATCAACCATACATGGCCATTTTTCAGGTTCTCATAAAATTGTATTTTCATGTTCAAAGCAACAGGTAACACATATACATAAGGTATACTATTTTATCAAGCCTAGTAGTTCATTGGTCAATTTCCTTGTAACTACGGTTTTGATATGAACATTAAAATCTGCCGAGATCAATCATAATAACAGATGCAAGGCATAGCGAAATTTGAAAATTACCTTGCTTTTAAAACATGGAGCCATGTGGGTGTATTGTGTTTCCAGAGCTCATACCTCTGTGTCCCTCCTGCAACTCTCTCTCCGTCGATGCTCGCTAATAATATTGTGCTCTTTAAACTTCACAGTATTGGTAAACCAATACTGTGTTCTTTGTATATGCATAAACTTACATAACTGCAGTTGTTCTTTTGTTGCTTCTGTGTCTGTGATATGCCTAGAATGAAAATGACATAAAAGCTGTAAGTTAACTGTAATCGATATGTAATGCAGAAAATGGGAAGGTGAGTACGCATCAAACTGCATGATACATTATGACACATCGCACTGATCCAAACAAACAGTTTACATCACCCAAAAAACTATATAGCTAATTCGAGCGACCACAGAACAGGCTAATAACTAAAATATATTAACGAACCTGAGTAATGCAGAAAATGGGAAGGTGTACGCCATCAAACTGCATGATACATTATGACACATCGGCTGCTGACCCAACCAAACAGTGTACATCACTATATAGCTAATTCAACACCGCAGAACAGGCTAATAAAGAAAAATAGGAACATGAGTACGGCGTCAAACTGCATGATACGTTATGACAAATCGCTACTGGTAGCCTGTCTAGCCTAGTAAAATAACTAAAATACATTAACCAACCTGAGTAATGCATAAAATTGGGAAAGTGAGTACGTCATCAAACCTCATGATACATTATGACACATCGCACTGATCCACGCTATTAGCATGCCTTCTTAGCTCAATATCTTTAGCCTTGGTAAGAAACAACACTGTATAACACAAAACATTACTTTGTTTAAATGAAGGGGTGTTTGCAGTGCTTAGAGAGTGAATATGAGATACAATAAATAGAAACCAATAATCAGGTGCCACAAAAACTACCTACACCTATAGCTATAGATAAGCGTGACCAAACCTGTACGCCTAACAGCAGCAAGAAAAGAAAGCGAATTGACAGAAGTCATTTGATACCTAATCTGGCCTGATATATGAGCGTGCAGCAGAAGTGATAAAGAGAAAAATAAATAAACAAATTCACGGAAGTCAGTTGTTGTATACCTTTACTGAAACCCAACTCAAGAAGTGCTTTCTCCAGCTTGTACACGGCATAAGTTTGTGAATTATGCTCAAATGACCCTTTTGACCCGGCTAACCTCCGCCTCCTCACCCCACCATTTTGAAAGCGCCACTCTTCTTGGGAGCTCACATGCGCCATCTGGATGAACTCGCAACTTTCTACAATAAAGAAAGTCAACATTACCATGACAAAAAATAAGAAAAATCAGAATCGAGAAATTTTAATAACATCAAGATACTTGGTTCACCTACAATCCAACAACCAAAACGACGCAAACCGATTGAACAACTTTTCATGTTAACCTGATTATCTAATTATGACTTATTGCATATCTAATAACTTCGAAAAGCATTAAAAGTTTTAAACTAATCATTTATGAAAGCATATGAAACGGCCACTCCCGCCGCTTACTGCATAATATGGGAGGAATAACCACCGCCTATGCAGGAGTTTTCCGATACATTGCTTTGAAAAATTAGACTGCAACCATGTATCTATACAATCTATATGAAAGTAGGGCTGCAAGTTGGCAACATACCACCGCCTCAGCTTCAGTGACATCTTCGACCCCTGGTAAAGGCGATCCAATGCCCTCCACCTAGGAGGCATCTTCAACTCGATAACATCAACTGTCCAAAGAAAAATCAAGAACCATATATAGACAATAGTAGGTACAATTGACACTGGCAAACGAACAAAACATGATACACACAGAAGCACTTACTGTCTAAGCAAAACACTATCTTGAACCGACGTAGCATCCCTCGCAATACATGAACCAACAGCCACACCGATGGCACCTTAGTTAACGCCATCTCCCACCCTTCAAAACCGACTTTAACCCAGCGTGTCGATTCTTTTCTCAAATTTGAAAAAAACGGATGTTACGATTTTACAACCAACCCTATAACTTCAGTAAAATGCTGCAAGTATCAAAATCCAAACATAATCCCATAACTTCAGTAAAGTTCTACATCCTATAAACATAAAGGTAACTGTTTATCTCATATTTAAAACATGCACCTAACATGTTGTTAGAGGAATTCCTGTTGGTTCGCCCAGAACAACTTGCTCTTCAACCTATATTAAATCAATGTAGATAGTCGGTCTTATATCATTTAAAAGGACTAACCCGATGTCTTCCTTGAAGCTCAAAAGTCAGAAATTCCAGTCCTTCAACACATTTCCATCGACTTTGATATATATGTTGGTCCAGTTTTGTGATGAAAGTCCACATAATTTAACTTATACCCGACCCCTGTGCCCAATACCTTAATATATGGTTCCTTCAAACACCAGTACCTGCTCCATTTCCCAACAATCTATAATATGGTAACCAAATATATTAATCGAGGCTCATATAGTTTCAAATGAATAACTTAGAGCATGGGGTATGGTAACACCAGAGTGGCGCCATTCCCATGTGGACACCAAATGGCTTGAGGCCTAACCTTTTTTTTTCTATTTCAATTTCTATAACCCAATCCAAACATCTATTTATTATAATATATGTCCAGCTATCAATTCATGACCAAAATCCCTAACAAACAAAAATCAAAACCACCCTAAAAGCAGTAGTAAGAAAAACAATATCGATATCAATAAACATAAGATTAGTGGAACAAAAGTCAAGAAAATTAGAAGCTGATTAAGGTGTATCCTACACCCATCAAACAACACCACTGAAACAACACCAACATAACCAAACTATGTTAATTCAAAAACAAAAGAACACCCACCTCCTAAAATCAACTAAATTGCCTAAGAAGCCAAAAGTAAAAAACCCAAACTTATTATTTATTATATATCCAGGAAAATACCTATTTAATTATACTTACCTTATAAGATGCTTGAAATAGTTAACTATCATAGAAGCTGTGGTTGTTAACTATTCGGCACCAAAATATTCCGTCACCAAAATATTCCTCACAATCGATTGTCAACTATCATAGAATCTGCAACCACAAAACAAATACCCACAATAAGTCAGCGATCGGATCATAAAAACCCACTTTCGGATCATAAAAACCCACTTTCTGGAAAATCTCTGATTATTATTAACCTAATTCATGGGTTTCAGATCAAAAAGTGTGTGGTGGTTTTGATAACAATAAGAAAAAAAGGCGGTGATCGTTTTGATAAGAACAAAGAGAGTAAGATATGTCGGTAAGATATGTCGGTAGCGGGCCAGGAAGGAAGGAGATGGACATGCAGTTGGGCTGAAGAAAATAGCAGGAGCCTAAACGACACATTTTGGTGCCGTTTTGTAAGCTCAAATTAATATATATATAATTCTTCTTTAGTTTTATGTATCATATCCTCTTCGTGGTATTACTTTAGCAAAACACCATCAGAGTGACGCTTTCTTTTTGTTTTAGAAAAAGTTGTGTATTCATTTTTGTTAAACCAAATTGATGCATTAATTGTTCTTCGTAGTTTTTCAAAATTGAAAATCAACTTTGTTAATTTTAGTTTCAATTTCTGTTATATATCCGGTTAACTTACTTGTTTTTCTTGTTAACATATCATGTTTCTTTTCCTGTTGGTTTTGCTTATTCTGTTTATGGAAATATATTTCCATTTACTCAAAGATATTGTTGTAAATGAACGGTACATTCGGTCATGAACCTTTCACGAACCTGTAGGATAAAATGTTTATTTATGCTGTTATTTATTAAACGAACGAATACGAATAAATTTTATGCTATTAAAAACGAACGAATATAAACAAAATCTCTTCCGCTTATTTATATTCGTGAACGCCGATTATACATTAATGTTCGCTTATGTATATTTTAATATATCTTTAAAATTGGTACACTCAAACAAATGACACATAAAACACAATATTTTGTGTATTATTTACGACGCTTATTATATCGTTCAGTATGTTCGCTTAATCTTTAACGAATCGAACATAAACCAACACAACAACCACATTTTTTTTCGCGAGCCAATACGATAAGAAAATTCATCCGCTTAGCAAGAATGTCTGCTTATTCGTCCGTTAAATAAATAAACGAATACGAACAGCGCTTGTCTGCTCGTTTCTGGCTCGTTACAACCCTACTCAAAGAGTTAAGACATCATCTATACTATATAAAATGAAAATGGTCAAATGTTGAAACAACCATTGAAAATTGAAAATGGTCAAAGCGAGATAAATATAAGATAATTAATACTCATATTAAAACACCCTAATACTAAAAAGTAGAATGATTTATTCACATTCAGAAACCAATTAATAACATACTACCAATTTAAATACAACCAATTAAACACCCTTGTGAGGGGAGTATCACTGAACCCTTGTTACACATCACCTCTATCCAATAAAAACATTCCAACTCAAACTACCAAATTTTACCCAATACTACCCTATGGAGGAGCCATACCAGACCCGATTTTTTTTAATACAAAGTGTGCAAGAATTGACTTTGGTATGCATGTCCACTTGAAACACTGGCCAGATCACGATTTTCATACCCGATTGCTACCCTAGTGGTGGCGGCGAAGATCAAGCCGTGTGGCACCAATCCCTTACCCGAGACCACTCCTCCTCCCTTATTAAATAATACAATAAAAATTTAACAATATACAATTTAAACAATCTACAACATAATTCAAAATATAGAATAATTAAATAGACTAACGTTATTTTTTAAAATACCTAAAATGAAAAGTACATGTTATTATACTCATTATACACATTAATAAACATACTGAGCTTCTACATGTTTAATAAGTTGACTACATATACTTTAAACCGGATCGACCAACTGGTTCAATCGAACCGCAGCTCATCGCTCGGGCTAACCAATAAAAGCCATCCAAAACGAATCGTAGAGGACCATTGAAACCGATACAAACTCGTGAATCATGCCTCATCGAGATCTAATTCTCCGCTAATCATCATGTATACCACACGCAACACGCAGACTGCTATACTATATATAAAGGAAAACCAAAATGAAAAGTTGAAACTAAAAAGAAATGTTGAAAATATATTTCAAAGGAACCTATTAATACACATCGAAACCGATTGACCCGACACGCTTTTAAGCCCACTGTCAACTTATTTAGTTTGACTCTTTTACCCAACCCGTCGGGTTGACCTTGCTTAAATCGACCGTTGACCGAATCAGTTCAACCGGTTGAACTACCTGTGTCGAACCTGTTTCAAAATATTATGTTTAATCCTCAAATCTTCAAACTTTATTATTTATCGCTTATAACCCATAAATTCTTTTATCACTAAACGATCCACGCTATAAAATTCGTCATACATTTAAGACTTTCAAGATTCAGAAGGTGATTTACCATAACCAAATTACTCAAATAAAAGAGATTGTTTTAAAATCGAAATTTTATTAACCAACATAAAGTTAAATTGAATTAGTTTGGCCAAAACTATCGATAACTTTGATTTTGTAATTTGATATAGAAAAAGGTATAAAATTATGTGTAAAATAACAATAAACAAACTTAAAAAATGACGAGGTAATCAATTAAACTTGAAGAATTGAATTTAAAATAACATTACATTCTAAATTGTTTAATACGGTGTAGAATTTATATTTTATAAAAGTATCTAATCTTGACTTTACTTTAATGGAGATAAGTTGCCGCTTCATAATTTTTAAGAAGGAGTGCTAGGCACACCACACTTTACAAAATTTTCCAACACAATGACGCTGGCTTTTATACGCCACTAAAGGACGGCTCGATAGAGAAGGTTTAAATAAAACGCATCTAACCGCCTGCCACGTTAGCTGTGTTTTGTGATGGCTTTCGAGCGTTATAAGATACCTCATTTTAAGAGCATAGAGTGTCATGCCTAGTCAATTTCTTCATTTGCCTTCACTATACCACATCACTCCAACACACTCACTTAAAAATACCCCAATCACAACTAACTCAAACCTCTTTATTCCCCACCCACCTCATTTTATCTTCTTCCGCAACTCATTTTACCTTCTTCCGTCAACCAACTCAACACACTCACCGTCAACTCTTTGTCTTCTTCCTGTCATTGGGTGGCGAACAAGCAACATGCGAGGCTTCCATGGCGGCGAAGATATGGGTGGCGAGCTATCCACGTTAGAGTATGCTTCTCGCCATGATACTCTACGCTTCTAATGTTACTAATATTACAAATACCTTCTAGATTTTATATTTGTTTATAAGAAAATAACATTTAATATTTTTGTTGTTGTTATTTATAAATATTTTTATCACTAATAGATTAAATCAATATATATTCACGAGATTATAAATATAAAAGTGCAAGCATGGAACTGTGATATTTTAAAAGAATTCACGAGATGTACATATAAATGACTAGTCAATCATGCAATTCTTCTTTAAGGTTTAAGTAAAGATATCTAGAACTTTGTGTTAATATGTCCATAGCAAACTTTATGTAAATTAAAATAAACATAAAACCTTAACCTATCGATTAAAGAAAACGTTATTTTCTTCTACAAATTATTTCTACTTATCTTTTATTCACGCGATTCGATAAATATCAAAATGACGATTTAAATATATAGATAATGCGAAACAAAATACATAATATTATTGTGTAGGAGGATTAAGAATTACAGGAGGCTAATACTCATCGATTAAATATGATATTTTGTTGATAAACTTACGCCAATACATCGCGGCGATTGTCGCAAGGTTCGAGATTTTGTTTGTCTCATGAAGCTATAAAAATGCCCTACCTAATAGTACAAGTATAAATAGATACTCTTCCTCAAAACTATTTTTTCTAGAAAAAAAAAACAGTTTAAAAGATGAGATCATCGTATTTAATATAAGCATCCGATATATACCCACTAAAACTCAGATATTTGACATATACCCAAAACACGCTAACTCGATTAGACATCACGATCAAAACTCAGATTTGTGAAATACAGTTTTCTTTAGTGTTTTTAAGATATACGCAATTCTCCCTAAATATAATATGATCTATACCACTAAATTTCTTTTAATTAGTTGAATAAAAATTGGATAACTATTTTTAAAATCATAAATGTGAATATGGACTATAATATAAAACAAGTAAAGTAAAACAATAATCTTTTAGTAAATTAGTTGTCATGCAAACAATTTAATAAAATTTGAATTCTTTGTTTTACCTTATGCAATGCATAATATTTCACACTTTTGTGTATTATTTTCAATTTTATTATTTGGATATTGTTTAATATATTTATTATAAAATGCATAAAGCAATATAAGTTGACATATTATATTAGCAACATTTCAAATAAAACTAAGTCAAGCATTTTATAAAGATTAAAAAACAAAAAAACCAAACAAAAAAGGTTTACAAACTTGCAAAACTCAAATTTACACGTCCAGTGCATAAAATAAAAATTACGAGTCCCTGATAAGATCAAAACGAAAACAAAAATAGAAATTAAAATCGGTTGATTATCCTATGCATTTAATAATAAAGTTCCAAATTTGTTTTCTTATTGTAGCCCCCACGTGACCAATCAAAAAGAGAGGGTATTCATCTTCATATTAACCTCTTTTGACTGCTCTAACCCCCGTCAACTGCAACTTTTTCCGGCAAGATCCTTTAATCATCTCCTCTTTTTTAATTAATACAAACTCCTCTTCTTCTAAATGCTACTAGGCATGTTTCTATCATAAAACATCATTTTCATAACGAAACCGATTAACAACACCTAAAATTTGATGCCCTCGCTTGTTTGATGCCCCTGGCCGTCGCCCGCTCGCCACTGTGGCCGGCCTCAGGATTTGTAAAACTAATTTGTTTTAACGAATGTTCATATGCAATTGCCCCACGATAGGAATCAACGACTACCTACAGTAAACATGCATGCATGCAATGATAAAATTTTCTCTTTCTTTACATTACCTTCCCACTTTTACTATTTCCAATTTTTAAAGTAGAATGGGTGATTTCATTTCGTTTAACTAAATATAGTTGAAAAACTATGTGAGAAAGGAGAGAGAGCGGAGAATGGCAGAAGTCCCAAACAAGAGGTTGAGAGACAAGGTAAGACAACATCGGAAGATGCGAGGAACTGTAATCAAATTCTTCAGATCTAACATCCCGATGATGTCGACTTGGGATTTAGCATCAAGACTCAAAGAATACGGGAGATTTGGGAGTTTATATCAAGGAGGAGGAATAAAAGAAGGACAGATTGGGTTCATGAGCTTCAAAGTGAGAAACCCAGGAAATGGAAGAGAGCTTAACAATAAAGATGGAGGATTACACTTTCCATTAACGCGGCAAGGCACGAGGAAAACAAAGCGGGGATAGTTTGAAAAGAAAACGATGAACTTTAAACCCTGTGAGGCGTAAGGGTATCTTGGAAGCGATAAGGCAAAAGGGAGGTAACCGGGAGATAATAAGTTTGGATTTTCTTATGTGGATGTTGTGGCGGATATAGGGGGTCAAGTTCAAAGAATTAACAATTAACTGATAGGGAAAATGGCGATGACAAAACTCCATTGAAAGACGCGTTGCGTGGTGCATTAGCTTAAACGCTCTCAATAATATTGCAACTTTCCGGGAGGCATGGAGGAAAAAGGATTAGAGATGAAATACTGGGGGCCTTGTATTCTTGTATCCTTTTCGAATAAAGAGGTCACCAAGACTTTATCCTCGCGAAGAAGCTAGAAATCTCAATTCTCTATGTGAGATTCATGACAGTTATTCCTTCAAGAGAATTGCATGGGTTGGTATTTTCGGTACCCTACATCTTGCATCGCCTTCAACATATAATATAATTGGTGAACACATTGGGAAGTTATTTCACCACTCACTACTGACGATGACTAAGAACAAATCGTGAGGAGGTAGAGTGTTAGTTAGTGACTGCAATGTAATCAAGGAGACCTCTTTAACATGGAAAGGAAAAGTTCGAGGTATGGCTCACGTAAAAGACTTCAATTGAGTCCTAATCGTGAGATTAGCAACGGCCGTAGCACGGATGGAAAGAAGTCGGCAGCAACGTAGAGGAATGTAAATCGTCACCGGATTGGAAGAAGGAGAATGAAGCCCCAAGGAAGGAAGACGGAAAGTTATGCATGGGATTAGAAAAATGACGAAGAGGGTCACGTACGGGAACATGTAAAACAAGTTAACGCGGTATCGGGACACTCAAAGATGTAGGAAGTATAATGTTCATCTCGACCCGTAGCTCTTTTGAATTCTCACTTCCAATTTTAATAACAACAAAGACAAAACGAAGGAATGAAGTTCAAGAGGATGGTTAAACAAGTTTAGTGGTCGCAAGAGCTCAAGAGACCAAGGAATTTGACTCTTCTCGATGGACCGCTGGCCTTAACCTAAGCCTAATGGATGGATAAGTTTTCATGAGGCCTAATCTAAAGGAGGAGGATATTGGTGAACAGATGACTATGGAAGACTTTGACCTCAATAATAGTTTTATAACTCGCTGAGCAAAAAGGGTGTTCAGTCTGGTTTTGTAAAGGTATAACATGAATGTAAACACGGATTTCATAGAAGATAAAGAAAGAGAGGCACTCAAGACGAAGGAGATAGGTACATTGATCGATCGACCTTTCAATACAACAGTTATCGATCGATTGAGGAAGAAGGTATCAATCTTGTTTTCCAATGAATAGTTTATCGATTAACATTGAGGTCGAGGATTTTAAACCCAATTGATAAAACGATTGTCATAAAGAAAGGTGTCGCTTTAGCCATTCAAGAATCTCTCAGTGGGGAGTTTCACCGATAGAATCGCAAGTATCGGGGAAAGAAATGTATGGAATACGAGTTAATAGAGCCGCTATGCATCGGGAACTTGATTGCATATGGGATCCTTCGATATTTAAAGTAGACGAAGTGACCAAAAGGAAAATTTTCTTATTTGTAAAGGGAGAATAAAGGGTGCGAGAACTGTTAATACAAATATCGCCATTAAACGTTATTTATATTTTTGATCTTTGCCTAAGTTTTGTTAACGACAAAAGTAAATTTAATTTATAAAAGCTTAAAGCTTTTAGTTTATTAGATATTAAAACAAGCTTTCTCAAACAATATATTCATCATTCAAGCATTTACATTTATGATTAGTAACATCTTGATATGACTCAATCATTATGTATGATAGTAGTTTGTAGAATGTGGGTTCTTAAACCAAACACTACTTAAGCATTCATATTTCTATTAATAGTAATACAACATATTGACATCATGTATTACATCATGGAGATCATTGAAGATTCCATTAGATATTTTGTGAAGATTGTACTCTCATATCTTGCACAATCTTACTTAGATAGAGAGTTGACTTTAGGCAAGATTTGATATCTTGACCGTCGATCAAGCGGTACTAATTGGGTACACGCGGAACCCTTTTAGGGTCCAGGTCCGTGGACGCCCCCGTCTAAATCTATAAATAGCAATGCCAAGCCAAGTAGTTTTCAGTGGATTCTGCTGAAGTTATATTTATCTTTGAAGTAGTAAGCGTAAATCGTGATTCTGGCGATAGTGTGAATCCAGCGTAAGAAAGGCGGTATTGTATTATTTATATATTAGCCCATCTTTATTATTGTCTTGCCCAAGGTAGCATGGGCATGTGTATGGGACAAAACAAATGATTAGTTGCATGCTTGTCTAGGTGCATGCGTAGTCTATATGTGTTTGCATTTATTTATTTGCATGCTTGTTCTTTTCCCAAGAAAGGGAATAGTGTTCCTTGTCTATAAAAGGAACTTAGGTCTATTGTATTGAGACAACTTTTCATAAAAACATTCAATAAAAACCTCTATAGAGAGGGTGTAAAGATCCATAGAGGATCATTAGTTCTATTTGAAAAACCTTGTCGGTAACTTTGATTGTGTTCTTATTATTCCGCTGTGCATGTTCAATCATTGTTACTATACACTCTAGTTGAGTCCGGATCTTGGATTTAACAATTGGTATCAATTGTTGGGAATTCTGTGAAACAGTGATTCTGCTGATCGAGAAACAATGGATTCTACTGAAGAAGAGTTTCTGCTGAAGTACTATAAACATACAAAAGTAGGAACTATCTTTGAAGTTATTCTACTAAAGTAGTGAAGATATAGGTCTCTTGAAATCTTGGCCGTGGAATCTGCTGAAGTAGTGAAGCGGTGAATCTTGAAGCGGTGGAATCGCTAAAATCTTGGCGGTGGAATCTTGAAGTAGTGAAGCGACTAAAATCTTGAAGCCATGGATTCTGCTAAAGTAGTGAAGCCGTGTATCTCTGAAGATAGTGAAGCTATGGAATCTGCGATGTAGTAAAGAGTGGATTCTCTTGAAGTTATATTTATCTTTGAAGTAGTAAGCGTAAATCGTGATTCTGCGATAGTGTGAATCCAGCGTAAGAAAGGCGGTACTGTATTATTTATATATTAGCCCATCTTTATTATTGTCTTTGCCCAAGGTAGCATGGGCATGTGTATGGGACAAAACAAATGATTAGTTGCATGCTTGTCTAGGTGCATGCGTAGTCTATATGTGTTTGCATTTATTTATTTGCATGCTTGTTCTTTTCCCAAGAAAGGAATAGTGTTCCTTGTCTATAAAGGAACTTAGGTCTATTGTATTGAGACAACTTTTCATAAAAACATTCAATAAAAACCTCTATAGAGAGGTGTAAAGATCCATAGAGGATCATTAGTTCTATTTGAAAAACCTCGCTTGAGCTTTGATTGTGTTCTTATTATTCCGATGTGCATGTTCAATCATTGTTACTATACACTCTAGTTGAGTCCGTATCTTGGATTTCACAAGTTTCTTATGGGTTTGGGATTTAATAAATGCAAAACATATGTTTGTTTTGTAATTCGGGTTTTAAAATTGGGCATGATAACTAGTGGTCACACACTTTATAAATACTTTCTAATTAGGTGGGTTTTTGATATAAAGTGGGTTCCACATGTATTTTCTCTCTATCTCTCTCATGCCACTATATTTTTATATTAATTTTTTAAATATAAAGTTATATATTTAATTATAAAACAATTATTCATTCATTTAATAATCCATATTCTCTCTCTACATCAAATCTAAATCTAATCATAATCCAAATTTAAATCAATCCAAATCTAATACTAAACTCATCTACAAACCAAACGGGCCCTACATCATTATAATAATGGCAATTTCATATCTCCACATAATTTATTTATTAATTTCATATATAATAAAAGCGTAACTATTAGATGCATAATATCTGATGCTTATAAAACATGATTAACTTTTGAAATAAGTATGTATATCTTTTATCTTAAACATCTTATAACAAATAAAATTAAAACGGATTTAATATTATAAGGCTGGGAAAGCTCTTAATATTCTCATATATTAATTTACTTTTATAATAATAAGTATAAAATAATGTTTTATTATTAAACTCATTTTAAAATCATTATAGAAAGCTTTCCATTGATTAAATTTTCAAAACTAAATGCTTAATATATGGATACTTGCAATTATACTCATTTAGTAGCAAACTTTTTAACATGTGAATATTTAACTTTTGGTTTAGTTATTTAGAAAGATTTTATAAAAATGCTTATAAGTATAGGGGTTTGATTAAAATGTTTTATAGCCTAAAGGGAATTTAATAAAAGTTTATGGAAACTTTTTATAGACCAGGAGTTTATTATTTTTAGTATAAATATTTTAATCGCTGATAAGTCTTTAATTATTGAATATTTATCATAGGGGTGTCCATTGTACTAAAACCGTCCCGAATCGAAACCAAACCGAAAGAACCGAGAACTAAAAATAAGGAAAAAGTGGAACCAAGAACCGTCCCTAGTTTTTCTATTCGGTTCCGGTACGGGAATTTTCGGTAATTCCCATGAGTACCAAAGTGTTAAAGAAATATGCTTGGATGGATGTGAATTCTGGTCTTTCGGTTCGTAGAACTTGAAAGAAGTTAACCGGTAATATTATTCCACAACTTGACTTACAAACAAACAAAAACATATATCCATTAATAATAAACTCATTATCCATGAAAGTAATTGCAAACTCGTTGAGAATATTATATATCAATCATGGTGGTAAACATAATAAATTACATGGTGACCTATATCATATAGTAACGCCATAATCGTTAATTGTTTCTCGAATTTTATCATTAAGTTTAATGAACAAAAATACCAATAGTTAATTACAACTTATTATTAGTTATTCTTGAGCAACACAAAATTGTTCGATGTCGTCTATCGCATACTTGATATTCCGTTTAGAAAAAACTTACTTTCGTATTGATGAATGATGTTTGAATCTTTGAATGGAATCGATGGATTAAAGGTTAAGGTTTATGGGTTTTAGGTTTAGGTAGGGTTTTTCTATTTTTTAAAAGTAAACTTGCGTATACGTAATATCCCAAACAAACCCTATAATTTCATAAAAGTCGAGTTCTTTCGGAAAATAACGGGCCGGACGGTTCAGGCCAACAAATCCGAGCCGAAATTTTAGAATTTTAGGAACCAAGAACCGTATCTGTGATTCTAATATACGGTCCCGTTCAGTGTGACGGTTTCTCGGGTCTTTTGGTTCCTCGGTTTTGTTTGGACACCTCTACTTGATTATTGCTCATATATTGCATGTTTATATCTAAATTGATACTTAATTGCCTAAGTTTTCTATTTCAATTATTATGGAGCAATATTACAAAGATACAAAAATACATGATTTGGAGTTGTTTTTGATGATTACAGTATGCAAGTGAAAAAGAACATCTGACGTATAAAACTCAGCCATACCGTATTCATATATGGGAAAATTCACTAAGTATTGGTGAATATTGAAGCATATGACATATTTAAATCTTCGACGTATAAAACTCTGGCCATACCGTATTAAAAAAAAAATTAAAAAGTTACTTGACGGAAAAAATTATTCAAAAAGAAATTCGAACAAAAACGGACAAAGACGTAATTTTTTGTCCGTTTTCATCCATTTTTGTTTAATTTCTTACGCTTTTATCCGATTTTCTTACGTTTAGGTTTGTTTATCCATTTTTCACGTTTTGTTTGTTTTTATTCGTTTTCATAAACAAAACGTGAAAATGAATAAAAACAAACCAAAATGTAAGAAAAGCGGATAAAAAAGCGTAAACAAACAAAAATGATAACAACAAAATGGAAAAAATTGGAATAAAATTGCGTTTTTGTCCGTTTTTTCTTTGTTTTTGTCGGTTTTTGTTCGAATTGTTTTTTGAATAATTTTTTTCGTCAAGTAACTTTTTTTTTTAAATGTTTTTTAATTTTTATATAAAAATGTTGTTTTAGATGAAACTTTTAAAATTTTTGTATATAAAACTTTTATATAAAAAACTTTATATAATTTTTTTTATATAAAAGCGGTTTATATAAAAAAACATTTTATATAAAGACTTTTTATGCAAAATCGTCCTTGAGGTTTAAGGATAGGTCTTTGCTGACGGTGGTCGGTAAAAATTTAAAATGTAGCTTCTTGGTCTATTTAATGGCCGTTAAGTCGAAGGACCAAAAATGCACGTAATAGTCAGTCAACGTCAACGTCTGTCTTTGTCTTAATGAACTACAAGGACGAAACGTGCAATTTAACCATACCACAAAGACAATTTTTGCAATTTACTCAAATTTTGTGTATAGATGTTTTTGAATAGAGGTTCTTTGAACGGAGGAGTACGAGAAAAGATTTGAATCGGCCATTAAATGTGTATAAAAGTAGATTTGAAGCGTACAGAAGAAGTAAAGAATGAAGAGGTGTTGAACATACCAAATAATATCATCCAATCGCAGGTTATAACGTTTTTAATTTATTAGAATACATAGATTAATAGATATGGATGTGGATATAGTTAACATGGATGGTACATAATACGAGAAACCTTCATTTTAGCCGAACCCACTATTTTAAAAGGCTACATGCAGCGCTCGTAAAGGTCTTATAAAAGCGTGAGGGCGATCGTGCTTGGTCGCGTCGTCATCACGCATCTTATAAAGCACGTGTTTTTGTAAAACTCGATATATATAAACTATGATATAAATATATAAATATTTTAGCTTACACATGAAAATGTGAGAACTAGTCGTGCCATCACGCCACGCCACGCTTATTTATAACATTGTGCCCAAACCAGTGCTCCAGCACTACTTAGTTAAGCGTCCTAACTACAAGTCTACAACTCTATCACTTGGCATGAGGAATCTTCCCAACAGGCCCAACAATTTTGTTTCTGTTGGAGTTTTGAATAAACAAGGATGGCTTGCATGCTTGCCACAGCGTTGCGTGGCATTTTATATTTATCGATATACGTGCTCACTGTGGAATCATCGGAACATTGACGTGTGTAAAAAAATGACGTTCATGACATGCAATATATCGTTTGCACAATCCTGTTGGGTGAAGAGTGTAACGATTTGCGTAGAAACATGGGGCTTATAAAACTTAAGCTAAAATGAGATACGTTCATAAGTCCGAATTTAAGTTTAAAAAAACACCCCCTAAGTTCCTCAGAACATTACAATATAATGGCATTTAAAATTACTTATTTTAGAATAAGCAGCAAACAGTTTAAAAAAACCCGTAAACAGCTTATATATAATAACAGCAGATTGTCTGTTTAGATTACAATTGACAGATTACGAAAAAGCTTATTTAAAACAAAATACTAAGCATCCCAACGGACATATTCATATACCTAAGTTTAATTTCCTGAAACCCAAAAATATTAGCACATATTCATATACCTGAGCATCCCGGCGAACGGCGAATATAGAGTAGCAGGAAAGCAGTTGCGCGTCTTTGTATATATGTGGCTGACATCAACACGCTTCCTACATTTTTTAAACGTTGTGGTTCAAACTCACCTCAAATCACATACTAATCTTATCAACCATACATGGCCATTTTCAGGTTCTCATAAAATTGTATTTTCATGTTCAAAGCAACAGGTAACACATATACATAAGGTATACTATTTTATCAAGCCTAGTAGTTCATTGGTCAATTTCCTTGTAACTACGGTTTTGATATGAACATTAAAATTCCCGTTTTCGAGATCAATCATAATAACAGATGCAAGGCATAGCGAAATTTGAAAATTACCTTGCTCTTTAAAACATGGAGCCATGTGGGTGTATTGTGTTTCCAGAGCTCATACCTCTGTGTCCCTCCTGCAACTCTCTCTCCGTCGATGCTCGCTTAACCAATATTGTGCTCTTTGTAAACTTCACAGTATTGGTAAACCAATACTGTGTTCTTTGTATATGCATAAACTTACATAACTGCAGTTGTTCTTGTTGTTCGCGTTTCCTGTGTCTGTGATATGCCTAGAATGAAAATGACATAAAAGCTGTAAGTTAACTGTAATCGATATGCGTAATGCAGAAAAATGGGAAGGTGAGTACGTCATCAAACTGCATGATACATTATGACACATCGGCTACTGATCCAAACAAACAGTTTACATCACCCAAAAAACTATATAGCTAATTCGACGACCACAGAACAGGCTAATAACTAAAATATATTAACGAACCTGAGTAATGCAGAAAAATGGGAAGGTGTGTACGTCATCAAACTGCATGATACATTATGACACATCGGCTGCTGACCCAACCAAACAGTGTACATCACTATATAGCTAATTCGCGCGACCGCAGAACAGGCTAATAAAGAAAAATAGGAACATGAGTACGGCGTCAAACTGCATGATACGTTATGACAAATCGGCTACTGATAGCCTGTCTAGCCTAGTAAAATAACTAAAATACATTAACCAACCTGAGTAATGCATAAAAATGGGAAAGTGAGTACGTCATCAAACCTCATGATACATTATGACACATCGGCTACTGATCCACGGTATTAGCATGCCTTCTTAGTTCTTACCTCAATATCTTTAGCCTTGGTATGTAAGAAACAACGCTGTATAACACACAACATTACTTCTGTTTAAATGAAGGGTGTTTGGCAGTGCGTTTAGAGTGAATATGAGATACAAAATAAATAGAAACCAATAATCAGGTGCCACAAAAACTACCTACACCTATAGCTATAGATAAAGCGTGACCAAACCTGTCGTCTAACAGCAGCAAGAAAAAGCGAATTGACAGAAGTCATTTGATACCTAATCTGGCCTGATATATGAGCGTGTGCAGAAGTGATAAAGAGAAAAAAATAAATAAAACAAATTCACGGAAGTCAGTTGTTGTATACCTTTTACTGAAACCCAACTCAAGAAGTGCTTTCTCCAGCTTGTACACGGCATAAGTTTGTGAATTATGCTCAAAATGACCCTTTTTGACCCGTTAGCTAACCTCCGTCTCCTCACCCCACCATTTTTGAAAGCGCCACTCTTCTTGGGAGCTCACATGCGCCATCTGGATGAACTCTCGCAACTTTCTACAATAAAGAAAGTCAACATTACCATGACAAAAAATAAGAAAAATCAGAATCGTAGAAATTTTAATAACATCAAGATACTTGGTTCACCTACAATCCAACAACCAAAACGACGCAAACCGATTGAACAACTTTTCATGTTAACCTGATTATCTAATTATGACTTATTGCATATCTAATAACTTCGAAAAGCATTAAAAGTTTTAAACTAATCATTTATGAAAGCATATGAAACGGCTGCCACTCCCGTCGTTTACTGCATAATATGGGGAAAGTAATACCCGCCGCTCTGCGGCAGGAGTTTTCCGATACATTGCTTTGAAAAAATTAGACTGCAACCATGTATCTATACAATCTATATGAAAAGTAGGGCTGCAAGTTGGCAACATACCACCGCCTCAGCTTCAGTGACATCTTCGACCCCTGGTAAAGGCGATCCAATGCCCTCCTCTCCACCTAGGAGGCATCTTCAACTCGTATAACATCAACTGTCCAAAGAAAAAATCAAGAACCATATATAGACAATAGTAGGTACAATTGACACTGGCAAACGAACAAAACATGATACACACAGAAGCACTTACTGTCTAAGCAAAACACTATCTTGAACCGACGTAGCATCCCTCGCAATACATGAACCAACAGCCACACCGATGGCACCTTAGTTAACGCCATCTCCCACCCTTCAAAACCGACTCCTTAACCCAGCGTGTCGTATTCTTTCTCGTAAATTCTGAAAAAAAAAAGCGGATGTTACGATTTTACAACCAACCCTATAACTTCAGTAAAATGCTGCAAGTATCAAAATCCAAACATAATCCCATAACTTCAGTAAAGTTCTACATCCTATAAACATAAAGGTAACTGTTTATCTCATATTTAAAACATGCACCTAACATGTTGTTAGAGGAATTCCTGTTGGTTCGCCCCAGAACAACTTGCTCTTCGACCCTATATTAAATCAATGTAGATAGTCGGTCTTATATCATTTTAAAGGACTAACCCGATGTCTTCCTTGAAGCTCAAAAAGCCAGAAATTCCAGTCCTTCAACACATTTCCATCCACTTTGATATATATGTTGGTCCAGTTTTTGTGATGAAACTCCACATAATTTAACTTATACCCGACCCCTGTGGCCAATGCCTTAACATATGGTTCCTTCAAACACCAGTACCCGCTCCATTTCCCAACAATCTATAATATGGTAACCAAATATATTAATCGAGGCTCATATAGTTTCAAATGAATAACTTAGAGCATGGGGTATGGTAACACCAGAGTGGCGCCATTCGCATGTGGACACCAAATGGCTTGAGCCCTAACCTTTTTTTCTATTTCAATTTCTATAACCCAATCCAAACATCTATTTATTATAATATATGTCCAGCTATCAATTCATGACCAAAATCCCTAACAAACAAAAATCAAAACCACCCTAAAAGCAGTAGTAAGAAAAACAATATCGATATCAATAAACATAAGATTAGTGGAACAAAAGTCAAGAAAATTGTAGCTGATTAAGGTGTATCCTACACCCATCAAACAACACCACTGAAACAACACCAACATAACCAAACTATGTTAATTCAAAAAACAAAAGAACACCCACCTCCTAAAATCAACTAAATTGCCTAAGAAGCCAAAAGTTATAAAAAAAACCCAAACTTATTATTTATTATATATCCAGGAAAATACCTATTTAATTATACTTTACCTTATAAGATGCTTGAAATAGTTAACTATCATAGAATCTGTGGTTGTTAACTATTCCGGCACCAAAAATATTCCGTCACCAAAATATTCCTCACAATCGATTGTCAACTATCATAGAATCTGCAACCACAAAACAAATACCCACAATAAGTCAGCGATCGGATCATAAAAACCCACTTTCGGATCATAAAAACCCACTTTCTGAAAAATCTCTGATTATTATTAACCTGATTCATGGGTTTCAGATCAAAAAGTGTGTGGTGGTTTTGATAAGAATAAGAAAAAAAGGCGGTGATCGTTTTGATAAGAACAAAGAGAGTAAGATATGTCGGTAAGATATGTCGGTAGCGGGCCAGGAAGGAAGGAGATGGACATGCAGTTGGGCTGAAGAAAATAGCAAGGAGCCTAAACGACACATTTTGGTGCCGTTTTGTAAGCTCAAATTAATATATATATAATTCTTCTTTAGTTTTTATGTATCATATCCTCTTCGTGGTATTACTTTTAGCAAAACACCATCAGAGTGACGCTTTCTTTTTGTTTTAGAAAAAAAGTTGTGTATTCATTTTTGTTAAACCAAATTCGATGCATTAATTGTTCTTCGTAGTTTTTCAAAATTGAAAATCAACTTTTGTTAATTTTAGTTTCAATTTCTGTTATATATCCGGTTAACTTACTTGTTTTTTCTTGTTAACATATCATGTTTCTTTTCCCGTTGGTTTTGCTTATTCTGTTTATGGGAAATATATTTCCATTTACTCAAAGATATTGTTGTAAATGAACGGTACATTCAGTCAGTGAACCTTTCACGAACTGTAGGATAAAATGTTTATTTATGTGCGTTTATTTATTAAATGAACGAATATGAATAAATTTTATGTGCGTTTAGTTAAATGAACGAATATAAACAAAAATCTCTTCCGTTTATTTATATTCGTGAACGTCAGATTATACATTAATGTTCGTTTATGTATATTTTTAATATATCTTTAAAATTGGTACACTCAAACAAATGAACACACATAAAACACAATATTTTGTGTATTATTTACGTACGTTTATTATATCGTTCGTGTATGTTCGTTTAATCTGTAATGAATCGAACATAAACGAACACGAACAACCACATTTTTTCACGAGCGACGTGAATAAGAAAATTCATCCGTTTAGCGGTAATGTGTACATTTATTCGTCCGGTTAAAAACTAAATAAACGAACATGAACAAGGCTTTGTTCGTGTTCGTTCGGTTCGGTTACAACCCTACTCAAAGAGTTAAGACATCATCTATACTACATATAAAATGAAAATGGTCAAATGTTGAAAGTTGAACCATTGAAAATTGAAAATGGTCAAAGGTGAGATAAATATATAGTATAATTAATACTCATATTAAAACACCCTAATACTCAAAAGTAGAATGATTTATTCACATTGTACAACCAATTAATAACATGTCTACCAATTTAAATACAACCAATTAAAACACCAGGGAGGGAGTGGTCATGAATCACCCTGGTGGCATCGCTCTATCCAATAAAAGCATTCCAACTCAAACTACCAAATTTTACCCTCTACTACCCTGTGGAGGAGTGGTTCACAGTACCGATTTTTTTTTTAATACATAAAGTGTGGCGATAATTGACTTTTGGTATGCATGTCCACTTGAAACACTCGACCAGTATCACGATTTTCATACCCGATTTTGCTACCCTAGGTGGTGGCGGTGATTATTCGCTCGGGTAAGTGCCGAATCCCTTGCAGGACCACTCCCTCCTCCCTTATTAAATAATACAATAAAATTTAACAATATACAATTTAAACAATCTACAACGTAATTCAAAATATAGAATAATTAAATAGACTAATTCATGTTATTTTAAAATACCCAAAATGAAAAGTACGTTATTATACTCGTTATACACATTAATAAAACATCTGAGCTTCATACATGTTAATAAGTTGATAGTGCATATACTTTTAAACCGGACGGACCAAGTGGTTCAGCAAGGAACCTGTCGCCATGCGGTTTGGCTAACCAATAAAAGCCATCCAAAGCGAATCGAGAGGGCCATTGAAACCGATCAAACTCGTGAATCATGCCTCATCGAGATCTAATTCTCCGTTAATCATCACGAGATCTGCATGCATTGCAACACGCGGTACCGCTATACTATATATAAAGGAAAACAAAAAGTGAAAAGTTGAAACTAAAAAGAAATGTTGAAAAATATATTTCAAAGGAACCTATTAATACATCGAAAACCGGATTGACCCGACACGCTTTAAGCCCAGGTTGACCGGTTTAGTTTTTATCTTTTACCCAACCGTCGGGTTGACCCGGTTCATCGACCGTTTTTGGCCGGAGCAGTTCAACCAGGTTGAACTACCCAGTCGAGCCGGGTTTCAAAATATTATGTTTAATCGCCAAATCTTGGCTTTTATTATTTATCGTTTATAACCCATAAATTCTTTTATCACTAAGCGATCCGTCATTATAAAATTACATTCTTGTCTTGTGAGATCTTTCTCTATATCAGAAAGGTGATTTACCATAACCAAATTACTCAAATAAAGAGATTGGTTTTAAAATCGAAAATTCTTATTAACCAACATAAAGTTAAATTGAATTAGTTTGGCCAAAACTATCGATAACTTTGATTTTGTAATTTGATATAGAAAAAAGGTATAAAATTATGTGTAAAATAACAATAAACAAACTTAAAAAAATGACGAGGTAATCAATTAAACTTGAAGAATTGAATTTAAAATAACATTACATTCTAAATTGTTTAATACGGTGTAGAATTTATATTTTATAAAAGTATCTAATCTTGACTTTACTTTAATGGAGATAAGTTGCCAGTTTCATAATTTTTAAGAAGGAGTGCTAGGCACACTCACACTTTACAAAAATTTTCCAACACAATGATGTGGCTTTTTACATGTCACTAGGTGATTGGTTTGATAAGAAAGAGGAGAGAGAAGCTGAAATAAAATGCACCAATCAGTCAGTGCCACGTTAGCGAGTGTGTTTTGTGAGTGGGTTTCTTGAGTGGTTATAGCATACCTCATTTTTAAGAGCATAGAGTGTCATGTCTAGTCAATTCTCTTCATTTAGGCCTCACTTGTACCACATCACTCCAACACACTCACTTAAAAATACCCCCCAATCACAACTAACTCAAACCTCTTTATTTGGGCCCCACCCACCCTCATTTTATCTTCTTCCGTCAACTCATTTTACCTTCTTCCGTCAACCAACTCAACACACTCACTGTCAACTTCTTTGTCTTCTTCCGTGTCATTGGGGTGGCGAACAAGCAAACGGCGAGGCTACCTGGTGTGGTGGCGAGCGCCGACGATGGGTGGCGAGCTATCCACGTTAGAGTGGCGAAGGCTTCTCGCCATGATACTCTATGCTCTAATAATGTTACTAATATTACAAATACCTTCTAGATTTTATATTTGTTTATAAGAAAATAACATTTAATATTTTTGTTGTTGTTATTTATAAATATTTTTTATCACTAATAGATTAAATCAATATATATTCACGAGATTATAAATATAAAAGTGCAAGCATGGAAACTGTGATATTTTAAAAGAATTCACGAGATGTACATATATAAATGACTAGTCAATCATGCAATTCTTCTTTAAGGTTTAAGTAAAGATATCTAGAACTTTGTGTTAATATGTCCATAGCAAACTTTATGTAAATTAAAATAAAACAGTAAAAACCTTAACCTATCGATTAAAGAAAACGTTATTTTCTTCTACAAATTATTTCTACTTATCTTTTTATTCACAGGATTCTGACAAATATCAAAATTGACGATTTAAATATATAGAGATAATGCGTAGAAACAAAATACATAATATTATTGTGTAGGAGGATTAGAAAGAATATTACAGGAGGCTAATACTCATCGATTAAATATGATATTTCTGTTGATACAACTTACGTCAATACATCGTGCGCGCGATTGTCAGGGCCGGTTCTGAGATTTTGTTTGCCCTGGGCGAGCTATAAAAAAATGCCCTACCTAATAGTACGAAGTATAAATAGATACTCTTTTCCCTCAAAACTATTTTTTCTAGAAAAAAAAAAAAACAGTTTAAAAAGATGAGATCATCGTATTTTAATATAAAGAGCGATTGCGTATATACCACTAAAAGCTTGCGTATTTGCGTATATCACAACGTCTTAACTTGCATTATACATCGTGTATTGAAAACTTGTATTTTGAAAATATCACGAGTTTTCAGTTTTAGTGGGTATATATCGGTCTCCTAAATATAATATGATCTATACCAAATTTCTTTTAATTAGTTGAATAAAAAATTGGATAACTATTTTTTAAAATCATAAAATGTGAATATGGACTATAATATAAAACAAGTAAAGTAAAACAATAATCTTTTAGTAAATTAGTTGTCATGCAAACAATTTAATAAAATTTGAATTCTTTGTTTTACCTTATGCAATGCACTGTTAATATTTCACACTTTTGTGTATTATTTTCAATTCTTATTATTTGGATATTGTTTAATATATTTATTATAAAATGCATAAAGCAATATAAGTTGACATATTATATTAGCAACATTTCAAATAAAACTAAGTCAAGCATTTTTATAAAGATTAAAAAACAAAAAAAACCAAACAAAAAAAAGGTTTACAAACTTGCAAAACTCAAATTTACACGTCCAGTGCATAAAAATAAAAATTACGAGTCCCTGATAAGATCAAAACGAAAAACAAAAAATAGAAATTAAAATCGGTTGATTATCCTATGCATTTAATAATAAAGTTCCAAATTTGTTTTCTTATTGTAGCCCCCACGTGACCAATCAAAAAAAAGAGAGGGGTATTCATCTTCATATTAACCTCTCTTTTTGACTGCTCTAATTCCCCCGTCAACTGCAACTTTTTTCCGGCAAGATCCTTTAATCATCTCCTCTTTTTTTAATTATTAATACAAACTCCTCTTCTTCTAAATGCTACTAGGCATGTTTCTATCATAAAACATCATTTTCATAACGTAAAACCGATTAACAACACCTAAAATTTGATGCCCCTCGCTTGTTTGATGCCCTGGGCCGTCGCCCAGCTCGCCCGCTACCAGGGCCGGCCCTGGCGATTGTATAAAACTAATTTGTTTTAACGAATGCTTCATATGCAATTGCCCTACGCATAGGAATCAACGTACCAATACTGGCAGGCAACATGCATGCATGCAATGATAAAATTTTCTCCTTTCTTTACATTACCTTCCCACTTTTACTATTTCCAATAAATTTTTTAAAGTAGAATGGGTGATTTCATTTCGTTTAACTAAATATAGTTGAAAAAACTATGTGTGAGAGAGAAAAGGTGAGAGAGAGTGGAGAATGGCAGGAAGTCCGAAACAAGAGAAGCCAAAGAGACCAAGGTAGAAGACAACATCAGGAAGATGCGAGGAACCAGGTAATCAAATTCTTCGTATCTAACATCCCCGACAGATGTCGACCTTGGGATTTAGCATCAAGACTCAAAGAATATGGGGAGATTTGGGGAGTTTATATTGCAAGGAGGAGGAATAAAGAAGGACAAAGATTTGGGTTTGTGAGCTTCAAAGGGGTGAGAAACTGGAAGGAAATGGAAGAGAGCTTGCGAACAATAAAGATGGGAGGATTCACACTTTCCATTAACGTGGCAAGGCACGCAGAGGAAAACGAAAAGGCGGGGATAGTTTTGAAAAGAAAACCGATGAACTTTAAACCCCCAGGAGAAGGCAAAGGGTATCTTGGAAGGTGACAAGGCAAAGAAGGGAGGTAACCGGGGAGATAATAAGTTTGGATTTTCTTACAGGGATGTTGTGGCGGATATAGGGGGGTCGAAGTCTAAAGAATTAACAATTAATCTGGATAGGGGAAAATGGCGATGACAAAACTCCATTGAAAGACGTTGGTTGCGTGGTGCATTAGCTTAAACGTTCTCAATAATATTGCAACTTTCCTGGGAGGCATGGAGGAAAAAGGATTAGAGATGAAATACTTGGGGGGCCTTTGTATTCTTGTATCCTTTTCGAATAAGGAGGCTGCCCAAGACTTTATCCTCAAGGAAGAGCTATGGAAATCTCAATTCTCTAGCGTGGAGATTTGGGCGGGACAGGTTATTCCTTTCAAGAGAATTGCATGGGTTGGTATTTTCGGGGTACCCCTACATCTTGCATCAGCTTCAACATATAATATAATTGGTGAACACATTGGGGAAGTTATTTCACCATCGACTACGGACGATGACGAGAAGAACAAATCGGTGGAGGGGGTAGGAGTGTTAGTTGGTGACGGCAATGTAATCAAGGAGACTATCTTCTTAACATGGAAAGGAAACAGGTTCGAGGTATGGCTCACAGAAAAAGACTTCAATTGGAGTCCTAACTGTGAGATTAGCAACGGCCTTGGTAGCTATTCAGCGGGGCCTGGATGGAAAGAAGTCGGCGGCAACGTAGTAGAGGAATGTAAATCGTCACCGGATTTGGAAGAAGGAGAGTTGAGCGCCCCAAGGAAGGAAGACGGAAAGGTTATGCATGGGATTAGAAAAAATGATGAAGAGGGTCACGTGCATGGGGAACATGTAAAACAAGTTAATGCTGGTATTGGGACACTCAAAGATAGAGGGGGGGAAGTATAATGTTCATCTGGACCCGGGTAGCTCTTTTGAATTCTCAGCTTCCAATTTTAATAACAACAAAGACAAAAACGAAGGGAACTTGAAGTTTGAAGAGGAGTGGTTAAACAAGTTTAGTGGGCTGCCAAGCAGGCCCAAGAAGAGACCAAGGGAATTTGACCCTTTCTCTCTTGATGGACTGTTGGGCCTTAACTCTAAGCCTAATGGGATGGATAAGTTTTCTATGAGGCCTAATCTAAAGGAGGAGGATATTGGTGAACCGATGACTATGGAAGACTTTGACCTCAATAATAGTTTTCATAACTCTGTTGAGCAAAAAGGGGTGTCTGAGTCTGTGGTTTGTGAAAGGTATAACATGAACAGAAACACGGATTTCATAGAAGATAGAGTTAAAGAGGAGGCACTCAAGACGAAGGAGATAGGTACATTGATCGGTATCGACCTTTCTAAGGCTAACACAGAAGTTATCAGATCGATTGAGGAAGAAGGTATCAATCTTGTTTTCCAATGAATAGTTTATCGATTAACATTAGAGGGTTGGGAGGGGATTTTAAACCCAATTGGATAAAACGTATTGTTCATAAAGAAAAGGTGTCGTTTTTAGCCATTCAAGAATCTCAAGTGGGGGGAGTTTCTACTGATAGAATCAGCAAGTATTGGGGAAAGAAATGTATGGAATACGAGTTAATAGAGCCGTTGGGCAGATCGGGGAACTTGATTAGCATATGGGATCCTTCGATATTTAAAGTAGACGAGGTGACCAAAAAGGAAAATTTTCTTATTTGTAAAGGGAGAATAAAGGGGTGCGATAAACTGTGTTAATACAAATATCGTCATTAAACGTTATTTATATTTTGATCTTTGCCTAAGTTTTGTTAACGACAAAAGTAAATTTAATTTATAAAAGCTTAAAGCTTGTCGAGTTTATTAGATATTAAAACAAGCTTTCTCGAACAATATATTCATCATTCAACATTTACATTTATGATTAGTAACATCTTGATATGACTCTAATCATTATGTATGATAGTAGTTTGTAGAATGTGTTAGGTTCTTAAAACCAAACACTACTTAAGCATTGCATATTTCTATTAATAGTAATACAACATATTGACATCATGTATTACATCATGGAGATCATTGGAAGATTCCATTAGATATTTTGTGAAGATTTGTACTCTTCATATCTTGCACAATCTTACTTAGATAGAGTTGACTTTAGGCAAGATTTGATATCTTGTTGTCGGATCAAGCGGTACCAATTGGGTACACGGTGAACCCTTTTAGGGGTCCAGCGGTCCGTCGGCGCTCACATCCAAATTGGCTATAAATAGCAATGCCAAGCCAAGTAGTTTCTCATCCCTTTCTAACATACTCTCGTACATATCTTCTCTCTAACCTTTCTAACTCGGTTTCATATCATATTAGTGATCTCTTTTGTAGCAAGAAGATCAAGTCATATTCACTTCAACGAGAGTTGGAAGTCTTGTTTGTTTAGTGTTGTATGATCTAGTGTTGATTCATACTTCATTGTTGTATCAAACCATCATAATCTTGTGAGTGTGAGTGGTTAGTATTTTAGTCCTCAAAATACATTGTGTGTGGGAGTAGTTGTACCCTTGGAAAGAACTCGACATCTAGCTTAGTGTCGGAAATAGTGTAAGCGAAGTGTAAAGGTTTTCTCCGCGGTGAAAGGAGCTTGTTGACTAGTGAAGTTAAACTCTCGAGTGTGAGACTCGGGGGTGGAGTAGGGCAAGGAAAAAGAGTCCTTGTAGGCGAACCACTATAAACAACTTGTTGTGGTTTGATCATTTCTTTCCTTACTTACTTATTACATATTGCTTGCATATTTCATTAACATACTAAAGATCAATATCAATTGATCTTTCAATAAGTTTCAAAACAAAGTTTTAATCGGTAAACTATTCAACCCCTTACAGTTTTCTACAATTGGTACGAGCCTCGTTGCTCAAGAATTTCTAAAATAACTTGTATTTTATAAAACTTGAAACGATCCATGGATTCTGAAAACTTTAAAGAAGGGCAATCTATCAAAGACCACCACTCTTTGAAACCAATGGATTTATCTATTGGAAAAACCGTTTGAAACATATGTAAAATCAAAAGATATAGATCTTTGGTTTATTATTGTTAAAGGAGATTTTAGTTCTACAACAAAGGATATTTCCGTTGATGAACAAAAGAAATTAGTTGCTAAAAATAATGAAGCTAAAATGATGCTTTATAATGCTTTACCTAGAAAAGAATATGAAAGAATTTTTATGTGAAACCGCCAAAGATATTTGGGAATCTTTAATTGTTACACATCAAGGTAATTCACAAGTCAAGGATAACAAAATTGATCTTCTTGTTCAACAATATGAACAATTTGTTATCCCGAAGATGAAACCATTGATTGTGGCTTTGCTCGTTTAACACTATCATTACATCACTTAAAGCACTTGCGAATCTTTTCGTAGTAAGAACTTTGTCGGAAATTTCTTAGAGCACTCCATCCCAAATGGAGAGCTAAAGTGACCGCTATTGAAGAATCAAAAGATCTCTCGATAATGTCACTAGGCGAGCTAATTGGCAACCTCAAAGTTCACGAAATGGTAATGGAGAAAGATTCGAGATCATCAAAGGAAGAAAGGAGAAGATCAAATCCGTTGCTCTTAAAGCAAAGGCGAATCAGCGATGATGGTGAATCTTGTTCCGATAGTGAAGATGAGGAGTATGCCATGGCCGTTAGAGATTTCAAGAAGTTCTTTAGAAGAAGAGGAAAGTTTGTAAGACAACCTCGAGAAGAAAAGAAGCCATTCGAAAAGATCGGGATGATAAGAAGATCAAAGGTGAAAGAAAGTGTTTTAGATGTGGTGATACAAGTCATCTCATAGGAGAATGTCCCAAGCCTCCTGAAGCAAATCTCAGCGAGCTTTTGTAAGTGGTGCTTGGAGTGATAGTGAAGACGATGAAGAATCAAGCAAGGAAGAGATCGCTCTAATGGCACATGAGTCAAATGAGGTACTTTCGATTCTTCTTATTCTTCCATAGATGATGACACCTTGCAAAACAATATAATCAATTGTGCGAGCTAAGTCTAAAAATCATAACTAAAATAAATTTCTAAAACTAAAAGGAGTTTTGGAAAATGAAGTATATGAGTTAAAAGAAAAGCAAAACGACTTGAAAAGGAAAAGCAAATGACAATGATTGTAAATCATGTCAAGAGCTAAATCTTGAAATAGAAAAACTAAAGCTCACACAAGAAGTTTTAATAGAAAATAATTCTAAGTTTAAAGGTTTAACAAAACATCGCTATTGCCGATGAAATAGTTAAAATCCATAAAACACCGGGAGACATGAATGGGCTAGGGTTTAATGAAGTTTTAATTCCAAGAGTCAAAACAAAAGCGGCCGAAAGGGCGAACATTACATCAAAGCTGGCTGTCAGATAACGGACGAGCGGAACCAAAAAAGGGTTCCGTCAGTTGTAAAAGCGGTACATGGTACTTCATGAGCAGAATGTTCGCAATCGGACCGCATTGAATTTGTTAAAATAACAAAGAAAACCAATGATAATGTTAAACTAAAACCAGCCATTATATCGAGTAGGACTTATTAAAATGAATTTAGATCAAAAATACTCAACAACGACATAAAACTTCTTTTGCCAAACACCCTTTCCTAAGAGCAACCACAACGTTCAACATAACTACCAACACAGCGGTTGGAATCAAAACTTTCCTGAACCATATCAAACTCCGGATTACATGCCATGGAACCCTTATCCATCATTTCCATACATGAATCAAATAAATGGTATGTTTAACCCAAACGGACCCATGAGATATTGGGGACCAAATGTTTGAGTTATTCGCTTCTTAGGTATGTTTGAAAGTTGGATTGGAACCTGATGAATGGATAAAGATAGTGGATGCTCACGACACATGACGGCAACAAAGTCTCTTCTCATCATACCAAGAGTATGGCGGAGGTAATGTCACTTCGGTAGCAATCTCAAAAGCAAAATCATTGGCAAAGGTGCGATTGCTCATAACTCTCTAACTATTGAAAATGTTGCTCATGTGGATAGGTTAGGATTTAATCTACTTAGTATTAGCCAACTATGCGATAAAAAGTATAAAGTACTATTTGATGAAAATGGTAGTAAAATACTAAAGATGGTATCACCATAGCTAAAGGAGTTAGGAAAAATAACATATCGTCATGAAAATAGATAAAACATATAATGACAAACTTTGCTAACAACATTGAGCGATAGCTCATCTCTTTGGCATAGGCGCTTAGGTCACGCTAATATGAGACTTATACAAAACCTATCTTCAAAAGAGTTAGTTAGGAATTTGCCAAAACTAAAATATGACCAACACTTTTGCGGCGCTTGCAAAATTGGTAAACAAACACATAGTAGTCACAAATCTAAAAATATGGTATCTACATCTAAGTGTCTAGAATTATTACATATGGATTTGTTTGGACCATCCGCTATAAGAAGCTATGGAGGCAACTTATACACTTTGGTCATAGTAGATGATTACTCAAGGTTTACTTGGACGTTATTTTGAAAACCAAAATGAAGCTTTTGATAAATTTGAAATACTTAGCAAGAAAATTCAAAATCTTCTAGGTGTCAAAATTGTGTCGATCCGAACGGATCATGGTCGTGAATTTGACAACGAAACTCAATTTGGAAACTTTTGTGATACAAATGGTATAACACATAACTTTTCCGCTCACGAACACCTCAATCAAATGGAGTAGTAGAACGTAAAAATAGAACAATTCAAGAAATGAGTAGAACAATGCTTAATGAACAAAACATTCCTCAAAAGTTTTGGTGTAACTTGCTTGACACTTCTACATATATTTTAAATAGAGTCCTAATCGTCCTTTCCTAAACAAAACACCATATGAACTTTATAAAGGTAAAAGCCAACATTAGGATATTTTAAAGTCTTTGGTTGCAAATGTTTTATTCTTAACACTAAGGATTATCTCACCAAGTTTGACCCAAAGTCTTATGAAGGTGTATTTCTTGGTTACTCTCAAACTAGTAAAGCTTACATTGTCCTAAATAAAGAAACAATGATAGTCGAGGAATCGTTGAACATAACATTTGACGAAAGTCCACCTCCCTCTAAGACATCACCTTTGGTAGATGATGACTTAGTTGAAAGTCAAATAATTGAAAGTCAAATTAATAATAATAAGGAAGATGAACCATTAAATAAGGAAATTGTCAACATAAAAGAATCTAAAAGTCATCCATTAGAAAGGTCATAGGAAAACTTAATCAAAGAACCTTAAGATCACAAGCTCAAAATCAAAGTAATCATTTTGTTTTGTATCCACCATTGAACCAAAAACCATAAATGAAGCAATAAAAGATGAATCATGGGTAATGGCCATGCAAGAAGAATTAAACCAATTCGTTAGAAATGATGTTTGGAAACTAGTTCCAAAACCCAAAGATCAAACTATAATTGGAACAAAATGGGTCTTTCGAAACAAAATGGATGAAAATGGTATAGTATCTAGAAACAAAGCTAGGCTTGTTGCACAAGGCTATAATCAACAGGAAGGAATTGACTATGATGAAACTTATGCACCGGTAGCTAGACTTGAATCTATTAGAATATTACTTGCTTATGCATGTGCTTATGATTTTAAATTATTTCAAATGGATGTCAAAAGTGCTTTTCTTAATGGGTTTATTAACGAAGAAGTGTATGTTGCTCAACCTCCGGTTTCTGACTTTGAGAAACCACATCATGTCTTCAAACTCAAAGCTTTATCGGCCTTAAACAAGCACCTAAAGCTTGGTACGACCGTCTTAAGACTTTTCTTATTGATAACAAATATACTATGGGATTAGTAGATAATACTCTTTTACTAAGAAAAGGAATCGCAAATTATTATTGTTCAAATATCGTTGATGACATTATATTCGGATCAACTTGTCAAGAACTATGTAATGATTTCTCTAAAATCATGCATGACGAGTTTGAAATGAGTATGATGGGTGAGTTAAACTTCTTTCTAGGACTTCAAATTAAACAACTAGAAGGCGGTATTTTCTTTAATCAATCTAAATATATAAAAGACATGCTTAAGAAATTTGGTCTTGAAGATTCCAAACCAACTAAAACACCCATGTCCTCGGACACTAAACTCACCAAGACGAAGAAGGTGAATCAGTAGATAACACTAAATATAGAGGAATGATTGGTAGCCTACTCTATCTTACGGCTAGTAGACCCGACATTATGTTTAGTGTTTGTCTATGTGCTCGCTTTCAAGAAAACCCAAAGGCATCACACTTAGAAGCATTAAAAGGATTTTAGATATATTAAGGGAACAACGTGTTTAGGATTATGGTATCCCAAAGGAGCGGTATAGAAACCATAGTGTATGCCGACTCGGATCATGCCGGTGATTATGTCGATAGAAAAGTACAAGTGGTATTTGCACTTTTGTTGGACATTGTCTCACCTCATGGTTTCTGAAAAAGCAACGGCTTTTAGCCATCTCTACTTGAAGCGAATCGTCTCGGTAGGAAAAGCATGTCAACAAGCTCTTTGGATGAAGCAAGCTCTCGTGACTACGGAATTCATCTCAACGACATTGTGATACTTTGCGACAACAAAGGAGCCATCGATCTCGGCAAGAATCCGTTCAACATGCTCGTACAAAGCACATTGAAATCCGTCATCACTTTCTTCGCGACAATGTTCAAAAGGAAACATTTCAATCGAGAAAGTATCCTCCAAAGACAACATTGCCGACATCCTTACTAAACCTCTTAGCGAGAACCTTTTAATCTTCTTAGACTTGGTTTAGGGTTAATGGAACCAAGCATGTAGAATAAACATAACCTAAAACATTAGAATAGTCAAACCAAGACAATTTTGTCTTGTTTACGCTCTTGTAGCCACGCACTAAACGACAACACGGACGGAACCAAAATTTGGTACCGTACGTCCGTGGTGTCTCTGAAGCAAAACGACTTTATACATAACATCTTCTTCCTCACAACCCACTTTACCAAAACGTGTAAAACTTAAACCAAACTCATTATTGTCATCTTCCCACTCACTAATCACTTGAAGATAACATCATTGTAAGTATCCTAACTACATTTCATCTCTTAATTACGAGTCTAGGATTCTTATTTATGCACAAAACTATCACAAATCATTACATGGGGTTTTATGTATGCTTTTATACCAAATATGAATTCAATTGGCAAATTGCATAACTAGTCATTCAAATTAGATACTACATTATCATATTGCATAAACAAAATCATGTTTCCCACTAATTGATAGATAATAAATATAAGGCCTTATTCAAACAACCAAACACCCCATGTCAAAAGTTTTGAAAAGCTTCTCACTTGTAGGAAAACATTTTTCATTGCTAATACAAATAGAAACGTTAAATTTTCATCACTTGCATGCTCTTGAATACTAAAGGTATTGCATAACTAATATGCACTCCGGGTATATTCAAATATAGCAACATTGAATTAGGAGCATTTGGGTTATCTCATGGTATTTGCCAAACACTCCACTAAAACCATTTGTGCATAAAATGAGTCGAGATAACCGCAACTCCAAATCGTTTTCATATAGGCACACACTAGAATCAAAAACGTTAAAATTTATCAAAATTTCTTTTTAACATGTTAATTCTTATCCTTAGGAATAATCATGGTAGCATGAAGACTCTATGATCACAAAGACACCCTTAACTACATTCCCAAACACCACAAAACCAAAGGACTCACCAAGGAACAAGTAGAAATATTTAGGGGTCTAGAATCAAGGTATTTCCACGGGTAGAACCATTCACTCATCCTTCCTTGAGCATACCAATCTTCGTGAAGAACTAGCCGCCATTCAATTCGATTGTCTTCTTGACATTGATGAACCAATTTGTCCTAGGTTCGTATTAGAATTCTATGCTAGTGTGACCGGTTTTAGTGATGAAGATGATGAGTTTTGTCTTAGCTTTAGAATCAACCAAAATGATTACACCATCACTTTAAGTGACTTTGCTAGAGTACTAGGAATTCCCAACCGTGGAACTTGTGTCTACGGATAAGTGGTCACTCACGCCCTTGATACAATCAATGACCGCTCTCTCCCTACGTAACCCGTTTAGCCGATAAGGATGTCATCCGTGAACACCTTTTAACCCAAAACGGATACAACCGAGTCACCCGAAAGGAAAAGAGGTAGACCGAGATCCATATGGAATGGAGCTCAATGAACTTAAGCACGAGTTTAAGAAATGGGAGGAGTTACTTAGAGCAAACGTCATTAGCACCATAGGAATAGGGATCACATAAACGCTGTCTTTGCCACATGCTTTACAACTTGTCCACCGACAACCATTCAACTTAGCCTACTACATAGCTAGGAGGATGATTGATATTCCAACTCAAGGATCCGTTGCTCTTCCATACGGGATGCTCCTCACCCGTCTCTATAGAAACTTCGCTCCAATTCCACCAACCCCAAAGGGATGCACCTTCAATATGATCTCATCCTCACATCTTTGTGCCCTTGAGTGATGCTCGAGTTGCTAAGACTAAAGGCAAGAGAGCTAAACCTCCGACTCCTTCATCATCATCATCAAATAGCTCAGGATGGTCTTCCAAGCTCTCGTCTTCCACCTCAAGAGTATTACACATCTCTTCCGAAATTGAGAATGAATCGTGAAATTCAAGCAAACTAAGGGAATGTTCAAGTGTCTTGGTAGGATGATGAACAAAATTTACAAGAAGTTGGACAAATAAGGGTACTTTAAGGAGTGTTTGGAACAATGCATTATCGTTAATGTTTGATACTATTTAGTTGTTTTATTATGTAGGATGATAATATAACTTGAAACAATGGTGTATGCTAACAATCTCATGCGGGGATAGCACAAGTATGCTATCAAATTTTACCCATTTTCACTATATTGTGAAAATCAATAAGCTATGCTCTTAATCTATGCTCCACTGTGTTTACATATGTGTTGTTTACTTTTCCTAACTAGAAATGTTTAGTATAACGAGGTTTTGAGAAAAATTTTCGATTTGAAATTTCGGTTTTAGGAAACTTTCTGTCCAAATTTCAAGACTCCACGGATCGATGGCACCTTTATTTTGGTACCGTCCTTTATGAATTTTGTACCGCCATATCCAGATAAGGGACGACCAAGGCGCACCTTTTGGGTTCCGTGCATGTATGATTTTGGTGCCGTGGATCCTCCGGGTAATTTTCTCAATTTCGACTCTTTCGTAATTCCAAATTATCTTCCATCACTCATAAATCAATCTTAACTAGTTTATCTTTGTTATTAGAACTAGTATTATTCACTAAGGGATGTAAGAATCCATTTCCACCAAAATTCAAAAATTTGAAAAATCCACCCAAGGAGCCCTTTGGCATAAAGGAAGGAACCAAAATTTTGGTACCTTCAAATCGCGTGTAATCAATATTAGGAAATTCCACTCACTAGAACACATTTATTGCATATCTTTTCTTCCTCACTCCATCTTCTTTGTATGGATTGACTTGGGTGATATGACTAGCATTCAACCCACTTCCAAATCATTAGAACCTCATCTATTCAATGGTTCAACATCAAATCAAACCTTTTCTCAACAATTTCTACCTCTATAAATTGAAAGGCTTTACCATGATCATCCTCACACCTTCTTCATTCTCACTTACTATCTAGCAAATCAAACCCAAGATAAAATGACTAAATCATCACCAAAACCTTGCAAGAAAACCGCTAGAATGAGCGTAAGGCCTTGTTGCTTTGTTCATCTTAGCTCATCATCCGAATCTTCACCACTCACCATCTCATCTCCCATTAGAGATGATACACACTTACCTTGGCTACACCCACTTCATCACACATTGTGATCACCACTCCACCACCATCAAAAGCACCTACTTCACCTCCACCCAAGGCACCCATCCAAACATCCAAACACCCTCACCACCTTCACCAAGGTCTCCCACTCTCTCCCATGGGTTATTTTCTACTCCACCAACATCACCAAATCCTTTCCTAGAGGACTTGGAAGACTTGCCTCAGGGCCAAGTCATCCACCACCATTGCCATCATTTGGCACCATTGAGCGAATCGCTCATGAATCACCCTCGGTCATCCATTGACCCAAACGCCCATTAGGGCCAAGACCTCTCCTTTTCCACCCCATTCACAAGGACATTCATGGTCCTTTATACGGGATCATCCACTTCCATCATCAATGTCCCTCATATCGAGGACATCCGGAAAGCATGTGGGATGACAATCCCACTAGAGAGGAGATTCAAGCCGAACTCCACAACCTCCACCAATTCAAAGGCATGGTGGATTCTCACTAAGTGAGACAATGCAAATCAAAGCGCTTTGCTTGCATCCATCATGACCACTCCAAACATCCCAACACCACCAACACATCCACCATTCCACCACCACAACCTCCGCAAACTTTCTACCCACTAAGACATGGTTGCTCCACTTGTGAGCAAGCGGGTCAAACCGTGGAACGGACCCGGATTATGGTCCATGACTTCCACGAAGAAATGAGGTTCATCCTCAACCGCATTCTTAGCGTCTCAACGCTCTTTCCCATCCACCATCTCTTTAGGATGGTTTTAGAATAGTCTTTTATTTTTTGTTTTTAGGATAATTTTTTTTTCTTGTACTAGAAACACATCATTGTGTTCTCTTTTCATGATCTTTACTCATGAAAATTTTAACAAATGAATGATGTTTATTATGTTGTTGGTGTCATTACATAGTGTTTGGAAATGCTCGTGAATGATCATTATTACTAACAATTTTTTTGTAGCTTTATTTTCACAATCCATGTATCTTCCATTAAAACACCCAATTTAGGGAGCTTTGAACAAGGGGAGATAATAAGCTCGGGCTCATTACATTCCAGATAGCCTCTTCTTTTGTTGAGACAAAGGGGAGAAAATATAGAACTTGAAATTATTTATATTTGACTTTTACGAAAAAGTCAAATCGCATACAATTGACTTTCTAAAAGTCAAACAGAACCCTCATTGATAATACTTGACTTTTCTTAAAAAGTCAAGCCGCATACTTTGACTTTCGAAAAGTCAACATCATGCATCAACTAGTGAATTCTTTGACTTTCATAAAAGTCAAAATTCATACACTTATATTATCATTTCCTTTTCAAAGTTCTAAAACTAATATTTTTATAACTCTTGTTCAAACTTTGTCTCTTTTATAAAATAAAATTTATATTTTGTCCTCAACAAAAGGGAGATTGTTAATACAAATATCGTCATTAAACGTTATTTATATTTTGATCTTTGCCTAAGTTTTGTTAACGACAAAAGTAAATTTAATTTATAAAAGCTTAAAGCTTGTCGAGTTTATTAGATATTAAAACAAGCTTTCTCAAACAATATATTCATCATTCAAGCATTTACATTTATGATTAGTAACATCTTGATATGACTCTAATCATTATGTATGATAGTAGTTTGTAGAATGTGTTAGGTTCTTAAAACCAAACACTACTTAAGCATTGCATATTTCTATTAATAGTAATACAACATATTGACATCATGTATTACATCATGGAGATCATTGGAAGATTCCATTAGATATTTTGTGAAGATTTGTACTCTTCATATCTTGCACAATCTTACTTAGATAGAGTTGACTTTAGGCAAGATTTGATATCTTGACCGTCCGATCAAGCGGTACCAATTGGGTACAGGCGGAACCCTTTTTAGGGTCCGCGGTCCGGATGGCGCTCGTCAAATTGGCTATAAATAGCAATGCCAAGCCAAGTAGTTTCTCATCCCTTTCTAACATACTCTCATACATATCTTCTCTCAACCTTTCTAACTCGGTTTCATATCATATTAGTGATCTCTTTTGTAGCAAAGAAGATCAAGTCATATTCAAGCTTCAACGAGAAGTTGGAAGTCTTGTTTGTTTAGTGTTGTATGATCTAGTGTTGATTCATACTTCATTGTTGTATCAAACCATCATAATCTTGTGAGTGTGAGTGGTTAGTATTTTAGTCCTCAAAATACATTGTGTGTGGGAGTAGTTGTACCCTTGGAAAGAACTCGACATCTAGCTTAGTGTCGGAAATAGTGTAAGCGAAGTGTAAAGGTTTTCTCCACGGTGAAAGGAGCTTGTTGACTAGTGAAGTTAAACTCTCGAGTGTGAGACTCGGGAGTGGAGTAGGGCAAGGAAAAGAGTCCTTGTAGGCGAACCACTATAAACAACTTGTTGTGGTTTGATCATTTCTTTCCTTACTTACTTATTACATATTGCTTGCATATTTCATTAACATACTAAAGATCAATATCAATTGATCTTTCAATAAGTTTCAAAACAAAGTTTTTAATCGGTAAACTATTCAACCCCCCCTTCTAGTTTTCTACAAACTGGTCTTTATGGTTAATGTGTATGCCCCTCAAAAAAACAGAGATAAGATTAGTGTCTGGAACGATTTGCTGGAGATTAAAAATAGGAGCGGGGGTTGGTGGATTTGTTTGGGTGATTTCAATTCGGTTAGGTTAAAGGAGGAGAGGAAAGGTTCCAAGTTTAAGTCTAATAACGCCAGGGATTTCAACGCTTTTATCGAAAAGGCTGAGCTTTTCGAGTATGAGATGAAAGGTAGCAGATTCACGTACTTAAAAGATGATGAAAATGGGAAGAAGTTCAGTAAAATTGACAGGCTTCTGGTTAGTAGAGAGGTCTTGGATTTTTAGCCAAAGGCAATTCTTCGGGCGCTTCCTAGACTTTATTCGGATCACAACCCGATTCTTTGGTCTATAGTGGAGAGTAACTTTGGCCCTAAACCCTTTCGATTCTTCAACTCCTGGCTAGACCATCTGGATTGTAGTGCGGTGGTAAATGAAACCCTTGGTAATTTCTCTTTTACGGGACCCCCCGATATCGAGGCTTTGGAAAATTCAAAGTCTTGAGATGATTTTAAGTGGAGGATGAGAAGATTGCTAAGGAGGGGGAGGAGTTAGAGATATGTAAAAAAGAGTTGGAGGAAATTGAGTTTAATCTGGAGGAATTCGATCTCAACGAGCATGAGTCTTGGACTCGGCTGGAATGTAAGAAAAAGATTTTAGAGATTGAAGAAAGTAAAGTCAAGGATTTAAAACAAAGGGCTAGGTGTAGATGGAATGTGAAAGGTGACGAGAATACTCGGTTTTTTCATGGCCTTATAAACAATAGAAAGGTTTCTAACTTCATTCCGGGCCTGATGACGGGAGATGAGTGGGTTAATAATCTGAAGAAAGTAAAGAAAATGGTGCTTGATTTTTTCAGTTCAAAATTTAAAGAAAGAGTGAAGAATAGACCTGAGATAATATGTGAGCTGAATTTGAGGCTTTCGGATGTGGAAGCCAACGAATTAGAGTCTAACTTCACAATGGAGGAAATAAAAAGAGCCGCTTTTGATTGCGGAGATGAAAAAGCTCCAGGCCCTGACGGCTTCACATTCAAGTTAATTAAAAGGTATTGGTTGCTATTTGAAAAAGATTTTTTTGATATCATGAAGAAGTTTCACGAGGAAGGCAATATCAGTAGAGGTTGTAGTTCAGCTTTTATATCCCTGATTCCCAAAGTTAAAGATCCTGGAACCTTAAATGAGTATAGGCCGATTACTCTTGTTGGTATTATTAGTAAGATCATCTCTAAGGTGATCGCTAACAGAATTAAAAGGGCATTGGATAAAATCATCTCAGTTAACCAATCGGCTTTCCTGAAAGATAGGCTGATTATTGATGGTCCTCTGATCATTAACGAAATTGTTTCATGGGTGAAGAAAAGTAAGTGCAAGGCTTTTGTTTTTAAAGTTGATTTTAACAAAGCATATGATAATGTGAACTGGGAATTCTTGTTATCTATAATGTCGCAAATGGGGTTCAAAGATAGGTGGTGCAAATGGATTAAAGGAATTCTATCTTCAGCTAGATCTGCTGTGTTAGTGAATGGTTCTCCGACTTTTGAGTTCCAGTGCTCGAAAGGTATGCGCCAAGGCGACCCTCTCTCTCCATTCCTTTTCCTGATTGTGATGGAAGGCCTCTCAAGCATCATGAGGAAAGCTCATGCTTCGGAGGTTATGAAAGGGTTTGAATTTCCGAACAATGGCCCGAGTATCTCACACTTATTATACGCTAATGATTGCTCTTTCATGGGGGAGTGGTCGTCTAATAATTTGACGAATGTGATTAGAATTCTAAGATGCTTCTATTTGAGCTCAGTATTGAGAATAAACATAGGTAAGTCTCACATTATGGGTATTGGGGTTGAAGAATCTGAAGTTATCAGGGTAGCGGAGTTGATGAAATGTAGAGCAGGGAATTTTCCGTGTGATTACTTGGGTCTAAGGATAGGGGGTAACATGAATCGAATTAAGAGCTGGGACTTTTTGATAGATATATTTAAGAACATGTTATCTAGATGGAAAGCTTCTAGTCTGTCGATCAGGGGGAGGACTACACTTATTAAGTCGGTTATGGAGAGCCTTCCGACATATTATTTCTCCCTTTTCATTGCCCCGGTTAAAGTGATCAACGTCCTGGAAAGTATTATCAGACGATTCCTATGAGGAGGAGACAACGAGAAGTCGAAGATCCATTGGGTTGCGTGGGATAAAGTTTCGTCTCCCATCCGAGACGGTGGGCTCGGTTTAACTAAGCTTAAGGAGGTCAACGAGGCTCTAATTGCTAAATGGCTATGGAGATATAGGACTAAACCTAATTCACTTTGGAGAAGACTGATCGATTCTATTCATGATACCAAGAGAAACTGGTCCCACATCCCATTTCATAAGGCCTATTCCAGTGTATGGGGTAATATTGCTAAAGTGATTACAAAGATGAAGGTGGGAGACATGGGTTTGAATCAGTTGCTAAAAGGTATATGCAGAAACGGTAGAGATATTCGTTTTTGGTTGGACCCGTGGGCTAGCAATGTGGCGTTCAAGGATAGATTCCCGGATTTGTTTAAAAAGGAGAAAAATAAGAAGTGTAGGGTGAGTGAGAAGTTTTGTCGCGAAAGTAAACGATTTGTTGTGGTCGAAACGGGTCATCTCACATCAGTAGAAGAAATTGAGATGGTGGATTTAAAACATGAGTTGGAAGGAATAGAGCTAAGGGAGGAAGTGGATAAATGGGAATGGAAAGGAAGGAACCAAAAAACTTTTAGCGTTAAAGGAGTGAAAGAGCTTATACAAAGCCATCTCGACTACAGTAACAGGCTTGTCTTTAAATGGTCGAAATGGATCCCAAAAAAATGTAATATCTTCATGTGGCGTTTAGGGATGGATAGAATTCCCACCGGGACTGCCCTTAGAGATAGAAACTGCTTGTTCGGCTCCATGACCTGCGAGTTATGTGGCCAAGCCGAAGAGTCAGCGGATCATTTGTTTTGCTGCTGTGAGGTAACCACGGAAATTTGGTATAGAGTTGGTCGGTGGATCAATTCCCCCCCCCCCCCCTCTGTATATGTTCTCCATTCTGGATTTGTTCGAGATGCATAGGTGGGGAAATATGGACAAGAGGAAAAGGAAAGTGATTAAAGGGGTCATCTTTATTACGTGTTGGTGCATTTGGAAAGCTAGGAATTCGAAGAAATTTGACAACAAACCCATTGATATTAAAAGCATCATCTTGGATATTATGGGTTTCAGTTTCTTGTGTTATAAGAACCGAGGGGGGAAATCTAGTATAAGATGGGATAATTGGTGTAAGTTGAATTGTTGTAATTGTGTTGTGGTTCTTGTTGCCCTTCGCTGGTTGGTGTCGGTGGTTTGGTGTGAATAATAGTTAACTTTCAAAAAAAAAAAAAAAAAAAAGGTTAAAGTAATAGTTAGAAATTGTGCAAATAAATAGGTCGGATCGATGTGTTTATTATCAAAACAAAACCAAAAAGAGTACAATCACCAAATTATAATTAAAATTTTGAGATAAGTGTATTGTTATAATTTACTACTAGCAATTGCTCCATAAAATGTATTATGATATAACTGTTCAGAAAGAAATGAAATCAAACAACACATATACTTGCATAACGAAACTCTAGATGTATGCATCGGACCATAATATCAATCGGGAGCAATGGCGGACGTTCATTAAGGCAGGGGAAGGTCTCGCCCCTTCAATTCCCCCAAACTTCAGGATTAAAAGTGTAAAAAGGCTATATGTAAAAGGATATTAAGTGAAAGTTTCTTGCAAATGTTGGTGTGCAATCTCAATTAGTGGCCTTCCAAAAATATTAAGAAAACAAACGGTTTATTCAAGAAATATGAAATGCATTATTTAACATAGGGCTGCTCAAACGGACCGGACGGACCGGACCGACCGACAAAACCGACCGGACCGGACCGAAACCGGCGGGATGATGGGCCGGCGGTCGGTCTCGATCAAGATTTCTTGGATTCGATGCCGGTCGGTCGGACCAAACCGAAAAACCCGAAATTTAGCGCATGGACGGACCGACCGACAAACCGACCGGACCGGACCGGACCGGACCGACCTCATTCGGTCTCGGTCTCGATCGGAGTTTTGCCGGATTCGGTCTCGGTCGGTCGGTTTCGTCGGTCGGTCGATTTTAGGCGATGAAGCGACCTAATTTAACAGCCTTTTTTTTCCCTCAAAAACCGATTTAGATTATTTCCGTGAATTGTGTTAAATCTTTATTCTCCATTCGATTATTGCGTTTAGACTGAAATCAAGTTATGAATGGTTTTAAAATTAGTGACTCAAAATCTGTAGCTGATGGATTTAAGGACATAAAAAGCCGTCGAGTTGAGATGTAAATAGATCATTTCTTGTATTTCTTTGCATTTAGCTTTTTGAATTTCATTTTTCTACATATATACACAAGGATTAATGTTTCGGCCCTCTCAACAAATATGTTCAAGTTCCGCCACTCATAAGTCCCTACAATTAATTAGTATTGTATGTATAGGTCGACAACGATACCCAATATTAAAGGAAGGAGTTACAGGAGTGGTATTTCTATACGAGGGTATCGAGTCTATTGCGGAAAAAGTAATACTCATATGTCTTTTCAACTACCTATATCAGGCGTAACTTGATTTTTATCATTCAATTGGTTCAAGTACTACTTATTAACTTACAAGCACTAGACTACAAATTACTAAACAGACATGATACAAATTGGATGAGTTATTATATACGCAATATATTTTATATATACCCTTATGTTTTTGTTTTTTTTTTTTTTTTTATTTTTTTATTTTTATAATTTTGTTTATATCAAAAGTTATAAACCGCGAAAACGCGAATCAGAAATATAAAGTTTAATAAAGTAAAACGCTTAAAATCAAAATCTGAATGAAACCGACAAAAATGTTGTCTTGGAAAAAGGAGGACAAAAGGAATATTAGAACAAAGTGGCGGTATGGGTGGCACGTAGCAATAGTGTGTCCTACAAATTATAAGATATATGGATAAGCGCGCAAAGCCTTCTGCCAACCAATAAGGTTGCATGCATGTAGGAACAACAGTCAAAATGCTTCATCATATATTTCATACTTAAATAGTCATGCTAATTTACTAAGCAGAAAACCTAAACAAAAGATAACATGGAGACACCATTTGATCATCCTGTGACTTCAATTCCTTTGGGAGCCTTTCTTGATCACATGAACATGTAGTAGTTTGCCTTCAACATGATTAAACACACAAGTATCTCCAACCTCCACATTATTTTCCTTGATAAAAGCAGACCACCCTCCTACAAGGTGTGGGATTGGCACTAATTTCGGCCCCATCTTCCAAATCGTTACAAACATTTTATATTTCTTTCCGTCATCATCCTTCACCCGCACTCGGTTGCGACCCTGACAGTCAATTCCGGTGACTCTCTCGAAATCCTTCATCAGTGGCTACAATAGATAAATCGTCAACATTACTCAAAACATACTTGTGTTAATAGATATATAGTTATGATTGCTCAAGGCATAGCCTTACTTATAAAATGATAGTACGTACCATTTTTTTCAAATGAGATTTATACATAACCTTCTCAAACAATGTCTTGTTTTTCATCAACAAATGATTTTCCCTGGTTTCTTGTACCACATATGGTTTATTCCCATCATTCTCACCAGCCACATCTGAATCATCAGACCTATGACCGACGTTTGGAGATACTTGACGAATGTCGTTGTTCAAACCAATTACTGGTTCTTTGAGACACCCGTCGAGTGCATAGAAAAAGACTTGAAAGACTGTATTTGGTGGAGGCGACGTAAGCCAAAAGACAACAAAGTCGTGTTTTTTAAGACGATTTGCTTTCATGAAATCAAACCATCCATCCACAATGTAATATTTGTCGTCAGTGATCTTTGCATATTTAACTTTCCATTTATCACCAGAAATTGTTTCAAGAATGATGGGTTGTGTCTCAATATGGCCTTTTTCTAAATGTTTCTTGGCAAAAACAGAAGGCAACGGCTGCAAAACGCATACATGAATGCAATGTAAGTAGTAATAAGCTAGCGAAAAAAAAAGTATTAGTTCATGAGTGTGTATAGGCCGGGAAATGGATGGACTTACAAGGACAACTTCAGACTCCATGCGTAATATCTTGAAGAAGGAATCTCCATTTTGCATGTTGAAGTTCATCTTCACTAACTATAGATTGTGACTTTAGTCTTGTTAAAGACACATTGAAGTGTGTTATTTATAGGAAAAGAAAGAGTTTGCAACTTCTTCCCTTGTACGCAAATGTGGGGAACATTATAATAATCATATGTGGAAGTATATATTATACTAAATATTATAAAAAGCGTGAGGCGTGTCGGTATGACTAAATCTGCAAGTTTTAGCGTGAGGCGTGGTGACTTGACGTTTTTAAGGCGTAAAAAATATTTATAGATTTATATCATATTTCATAATTATATGATGTAAGCTCAAATACCAAATATTGCAAGCTCAAATCCCAAATATTACTAAATCCCTAAATGCTTAAAAAAACCTATCACTCATTGCGTCTTTGCGTGCCTCTTCACGCCTCAATCACGCCACACCTAGAGGCGACGCCTTAATGTATTTCGTAACTTTGAGGTTACGTCTCACGCCTTGACGCCACCATGATGTGCCTTTTAGAACCCTATTTTTAGTTTTAAAAATAAAAGAAAAAAACATGACACTTTGGATTTCACTTGTTGCTGTCTGTAATGTGCGAAGGTAAGTGACTTATCTGCACAATAATTCTACCTTGTTACAAACAACAAATTTTGAGCCTTTATTTCCAAATAAAAAGAGCAAATAGCGCCAGTTAAGAGAGTCGAAGATCTGTTAGTAGACGGCTCGAAGAGAAAAGGTAGACCAAAATTTAAATGAGAGGATAGACTTAAGCAGGACGTAAAGGAGTTTTTCTTGTCTGAACACATGACCTCTAACAGAAATGTGTGGAGAGATAGAATTAGAATAGACGGCTATGGCTAAGTTGCTTGAGGTTATGAGGTAGTTTTGCATTTAAGCTTCTAGGAGCTTTTTAGTAGCTTTGCCACTTATGTATAGCTCCCCATAGTGTTGCCTTAGGTTTTGACCCCTATACCATTGCCTTGTTTAGCTTTCCACTGCTCTTTAAGGTCTTTTTAATTTTTTTTTTAATTTTATTTTTCGTCTTTAGGTTCCTTTTTCTCTGCGTGCGTTTATCCTTTTGTGCCCTTGCCCAGTTGTGTTTTTGCGTTTTTGTTTGTATGCTATTTCGTTATTGCTTGTCCCTTTACCTCTTATGCGCTTTCTATTGTCTATTATCCATGTTTTCTTGTTCCGATGCGGCGTTTGCGTTTTTAGTGTGTTTGTCCTTTTTCTGAAGTTCTTTTTATGTTGGTTTTTGTTTGTTGCCAGATTGCTTGTATGCTTACATTTTGTATTTTTTGTACCTTTTCTCAAGCACTTATATTTTGAGCACAACACACCTACATACATACACCACCTACATTGGCCGTAGGTCCTCTTGGGCGCAGTCTCTCTACTCTTGGGTTTATCATAGGGGTAAGAATATGATATGTCAACATTTCACCTCCTCCATACCCCGCTTTGGTGAGATTACGTTGTTGTTGTTTCAACATCGCTTCAAACTCATAGGGTAGGGATCTAGTGAGAAGAAAACTTATAATGAGAATGATGAAAAATAAATATAACCACATATTTGAGATGCATTGACTTGAATTAAATGCATTTTTATTCATTTAAATGCATCTCAATTAGTTTGAAAGTGATTTTGAAGTAAAAACGATGCAGAGTAGTACTTGCAACAAATTTGACCCGTAAAGGATGAAAGATACGTAGGATTTGCCTAAGGTGCTAAAATGCATTTAATATATGTATATACCTAATTTTTAGCTAGAAAATATATTATGGTGCATATAAAATATTAAAGATACATATAATTAATAGATTTCTAAAATATGCTTATAATTATTTCTTATCTTTCTTATTTTAAATTTTCTTATCATTTGATCCTAAGTTCATACTCATATTGCAAACAAGTTTACCAGAGTCAACTTACTACAAGTGAACTATATGATGTAGAGTAGAACCAAGAGCTTAAATCTTATGTGAAAAACTAGAAGGGGGTTGAATAGTTTTGCCGATTTTAAGTTAGTTTCTAAAAACTTTAGATTTTCGATGTTATGTAAAATCGTATTGATGAAGATAAAGTATAGATCTAAGAGTAATGAAAGTAAATAAAGTAAAGCAAGGGAAATAAATGACACAACCGATTTATAGTGGTTCGGCTACATGGACACCTTCCTTGCCCTACTCCACTCCCCGAGTCACCTACTCGAGAGTTCAAGCACTATGTCAACAAACTTCTTCAACTTGGCGGAAAAGTCTTCACAACGTTGCTTACACCTTTTTCTGGTACAAAGCTAAATACCGAGTCCGTAACACGGAGGACCAAACCAACACGACTATTACACAACAAATATGTGAAATAACAAATACAAGATCTTTGCTACGAAATCTTGTGGAGGAACAAATCAATCAAGGACCCTTGCTTGGATGACTTGTAGTAAGCTCGTGATCTCGCTTGTAGAAGGACCTATATGAGAATCACAATAAGAAAGCGAACAACTCCCTAGATCAAGTGATCTTTTGTTAGAAGAGAGTAAGAGTATATGAGAGAGTTAGTAAGAAGAGGGTAAGGAGAAATGAAGAAATGGTTTCTATTTATTGGCAAAATCTTGCCATCGCTCCACGGATCCCTCCCTGCGGATCCGTCTAGTGTAAAGCTAGGGATCCGTGGGACGCTCCTCTTTTGCCCATGGGTTTTTTGGTTATGGATCATGGGTCATGGGTTATGGGTTGGTCCATGAGTATTTTATTAGATACAAAATGCATCTAGTCAAATGGATATGGGTTAATACCATGGGTTATGGATATACTCCATGGGTTGTGATTTTTACCCATCCTAATAAACTATTACAACAAATGATTTATTACAACAATTTGTATTAAATGACTATATGTAAATGCTTAACAAAAATAACATGTATCCTTATAATTTTACTTATGATAACATTATATTTGTTATCAACAAAACACAAAGAGATCGCTAAATATTTAATAAACGTTTTTACGGTTTATTTGTATTAACAATCTCCCCCTTTTTGTTGATGACAAAACATAATGTTATGATGAGTAAAACTTAAGATTAGATGTATGTTTTGAAAGCCTAAGTTCTACTTCTTCTCCCCCTTTTTGTCGAAACAAAAAGTTAACCCAACGAAGAAATAAAATGTGGAAAAATAGTCCACGTATCACTTACTCCCCCTTGACGGTAGCTCCCCCTAGATTGGGGCGTCAAATGAGAAAAAATATAAAAAGTCCTACAAAGAAAGGGTTAGTAGTAACATGCATAAATAATCTTGTGATTGACGAGAATCAAGATTGGGAACCAAGGTATGTAAACAAGGCCTTGTAATAAAACAACAAAATGTAGTGGTATTTATGCCACATACAAGCATGTAAAAGTAAGAACAAGACTTGTTCTTAAAAATGACTTAAAATAAAAATACTAAAAATAAAAATTGTAATAATGATTTCTTCCATGCTTGCATAAGGTTATGGATGGAGGTTTTGATGAGTAATGATATTGATACGATCAAGAATGAGGTTAAGTATGAATCGCATTTCTTCCCTAATTTCTATTGCAATATCCCTAGTGGATTGACAATGTTCACAATGTAAGTGATGTGGGTAATGAGTGCGGAAGTTTTCCGTGTGACTTTGATTTGTGAGTTGCGGAAGTTGTGGTGGAAAAGTTGAAAAATACGGATCAAAGTCCGGAATGGTTGGAAGTGGTGGTGGAAAAGAACCTAGATGTTCTTGTAACAAAATGGGAGCTAAGGGTGGTGAGGTTTCAAGGTCTTTGAATATTGTGTTTGGAGATGTGGGAGGTGTTAAAAAGACTAGTTCTTTTTGGTTGGGTTGTTTTGATCTTGTTGGAGTTTTAAGGAGTTCCAAAAGAGTGACCTTAGGTGGTGAGTTGATGAGTGATGAAGCTGGTGTACTTGTTGGTGATGAAGGAGGTGCTATGATGGAAGCATCTTGTGGTGAAATAGTAGTTGGTGATGAACCATTTGATGATGGTTTTGCTAAACAACAAGGCCAGATGCTAATCCGTGCGGTTTTCCTAGATTTTGATTGTGGTATTTTGGAAGGTGGGAGGACAAAATTTTGGATTTCTTGAAATGGATTGTTTCCACTAAGTGATTCATCTAAATTGGAAGATCTTTTGGATGACATAGTGGTGTTTGTTTGTGAAGATGAGATGAATATGCAAGCATTTTGGGAATCCTATTTATAGAAAAATAATGCATTGTAATGAATGCTTGACCCAAAATGTGGATTAAAATCTAATGATTAGATATGAATTTAAGGCATGTGATCATGAGAACACAATCATTAAAGAACATACTCCAAAAGAAATAAAAATAAATGATGAAAAATATTGAAGTTTTCATCTAAAGTGAAAAAGTAGAAGATAAAACTAGTTGCCTCTTACGGATCCCACGGATCCTTCCTCGAGGATCCGTCCAAAGATTAAGGTGGGATCCGGTAGTCGTGATTCAGCACTCGAAAATTTCCTTTTGAAACATTTGTGCCTAGTGTGCCTATATGCAAACCATTTGGAGTTGCGGTTATCTCGACTCCTAAAAGAAAAGAAAAATAAACTAGAACTGAAAAAGCATACTCTTATGTGAGATAACCCAAGTGCTCCTAATTCATTGTTGCTTAAATGAATGTACCCGAAAACACATATTAGTTATGTGTCCTCTTTAGCATTCAAAAGACATGAGATGCAATGAAAACGGGTTTTTACTTTGTATTAATAATGAAAAAAAAACGATTTGTCCTAGACGTGAGAAGTGGCTTTTGTGAAAGTGATACGGGAAGAGGTATCCTTTTAGAAAACATTTTGAAATGAGGTTTCTATGTGTGAATAAAACGTTTATCCTTTGAAAAGAAAATGTGTATGTAATTACGTGTTTGCAACTTGTACTTATCTTAAAAAATAAGAGAAAACTATGAGTTATAAGTGAAAACTTATCTTGGGTTTTGAAAATTCCCGTATTGCTTGTGAGTTGTGCATGAAATAGAGATCATAGACTCAGAAAGAAGAAGGCTAGTGTTTACATACCTTGTAGAGTTAAAAAGCAAATTACGACGATTGTTCCATGAGACCAAGACCAAGACGAAGTAGGTTGAATTGTTCCCACTTCAACGGTTTGGTGAGGACGTCGGCTATGTTGTCTTCGGACGCTACCTTCTCAATAGAGATGTTCCCCTTTTGAACATTGTCTCTTAAGAAGTGATGACGAATCTCTATATTCTTTGTGCGAGAATGCAATACCGGATTCGTGCTTAAATTGATGGCACCTTTGTTGTCACATAGAATGGCTATGTCACTTAGATGAATGTCGTAGTCAACTAACGCTTGTTTCATCCATAGTGCTTGTTGGCATGCTTTTGCGGCGGAGACATATTCGACTTGGTTGTTGATATTGCTAATGCCGTTTGTTTCTTTGAGAACCAAGATGTTAAACAACATCCCATAAAAGTACATACCCCACTTGTATTTTTTCGGTCAACATAATCACCGCATGGTCGAATCGCATATCTGATATTTCTACCCGCACCCTTAGGATACCATAATCCTAATTGAGTCGCACTTTAATCTATCTAAATATCCTTTGACACTTCTAGATGTGAGGTTTTAGGATCTTCTTGAAACCTAGCACATAGACAAACACTAAACATGATATCCGGCCTACTAGCCGTGAGGTAGAGAAGACTACAAATCATGCCACAATATTTTGTGTTATCAATGGATTCGCCGTCTTCATCTTTTGTGAGTTTAGTGTCGGATGACATTGGTGTCCTAATTGGTTTTGACTCTTCTAAACCGAATTTCTTTAACATTTCCTTAATGTATTTAGATTGATTAAAGAAGATACCATCTTCTACTTGTTTGATTTGTAGACCAAGAAAGAAACTAAGTTCTCCCATCATACTCATCTTGAACTCGTCTTGCATGATTTTAGAGAAATCATCACACATGTCTTGACAAGTAGATCTGAATATAATATCATCTACATATATTTGAACTATGATTATATGTGACTCCGTTTTCTTAGTAAAAAGTGTGTTATCAACTAACCCCATGGTGTAGTTGTGTTTGATTAAGAATGACTTGAGTCTATCATACCAAGCTTTTGGAGCTTGTTTAAGACCGTAAAGGGCTTTCTTTAGCTTATACACATGTTTAGGTTTTTCAAAATCGATGAAGCCCGGAGCTTGAGCTACATATACTTCTTCATTAATAAAACAATTTAGAAAAGCACTTTTGACATCCATTTGATAAAGCTTAAGATCATTAGCACAAGCATAAGCAAGAAATATTCTTATAGACTCTAATCTAGCCACGGGGGCATTGGTCTCATCAAAGTCTATTCCTTCTTGTTGATTATACCCTTGGGTAACGAGTCTAGCTTTGTTTCTAGACACTACACCGTTTGCATCTAACTTGTTTTTATATACCCATTTGGTTCCTATTATGGTTTGATTACTTGGTGGAGGGACAAGTGTCCAAACATCGTTAGAATCAAATTGATTTAACTCTTCTTGCATAGCCATTACCCAACTTTCATCTTTTATGGTTTCTTGTGTATTCTTAGGTTCTATGGTTGAGACAAAACAAAATAGGCTACTTTGGTTTTGGACTTGAGACCTTAAGGTTCTTTCATTTAACTTTCCTATGACCTTATCTACGGGGTGATCTTTGGACTCTTTAATATTTATGATTTCATTATTTAAAGGTTCTTCTTCTTCTTCATTTATCTTTTTCTTCATTACAATAGCTTCACTTTCGACAATCTCGTCATCGACAAGAGGTGGAGTGGGTTTGGGTGGACTTTCATCAAATTTTACATTTAATGACTCTTCTACCTTCATTTTTTCTTTATTTAATATGACGTAAGCTTTGCTATTAGGAGAATAACCTAAAAAGATACCTTCGGTTGATTTATGATCAAATTTTGTGAGGTAATCTTTAGTGTTAAGAAGAAAACATTTGCTACTAAAGACTCTAAAGTGATCTAACGTAGGCTTTTTGCCTCGAAGTAACTCGTATGGAGTTTTACCTAAAATTGGTCTAATTAAGACTCGATTAAGTATGTACGTTGAAGTATCAACGACATTGCACCAAAACTTTTGAGGTATGGATTGCGCATTTAGCATTGTGCGACTCATTTCTTGTAGGGTTCTATTCTTTCTTTCAACTACCCCATTTGATTGTGGAGTGCGAGGAGCCGAGAAGTTGTGACTAATACCATTAGCGTCACAAAAGGCTCCAAATTGCACTTCATTGTCGAATTCCCTACCATGATCCGTTCTAATAGACACTATAGGATTTTCTAATTGTCTTTGTATTTTCTTACTTAATATTTCAAAGTAATTGAACGTTTCAGTTTTGTTCTTTAAAAATTTAGTCCATGTGTACCTAGAATAGTCATCCACTATAACCAAAGTGTAGTAGTTGCCTCCATAACTTTGGATAGCGGATGGACCAAATAAATCCATGTGTAGTAACTCTAGACACTTAGTTGTAGACACCATGTTTTTAGCTTTGTGACTAGAATGGACTTGTTTTCCTATGTTACAAGCATCACAAAAGTGATGTTCATATTTTAATTTCGGTAGATCTCTTACTAGATCTTTGGATGATAGCGATTGAAGAAGTCGCATATTGGCATGACCCAATCTTCGATGTCATAAGGTCGAAGTATCATCCATAGAGGTAAGACAAAGTTTGTCTTTAGGTTCATTACCAATTTTGATGACGTAGACTCCATGTTTCCTAATTCCTCTACCTATGGTGATACCATTTTTTAATATCTTACTACCGGTTTCGGTAAAATGTAAATTGCACTTTTTATCACATATTTGTCATATACTTAAGAGGTTAAAGTTTAGGTTTTCTACATGACACACATCGTTAATGGTTAGAGATTGGTTATAAACCGTACCTTTACCGATGATTTTGCTTTTTCTATTTCCAAACACAACATTTCCTCCTTTGAAGGATTCATATGTGGAGAATAGATCTTTATTGCCGGTCATGTGCCTCGTGCACCCGCTATCCTTGACCCATTCATCCGGATCTAGGTCGACCTTTAAGCACACCTAAGAAAACAATTAACTCAAAAGTTTGGTCCCCATTTGTTCAAGGGTCCATTAGTGTTAAAGATTCCATTCATGTTAGACATGTATGGATAAGGTGAATATGTATTCCATGGTGCAAAGTTTTCAAAAGGAAAACCATTTTGCATATTTGGGTTCCATCCCATTTGATGGTTACTTCTCGGGTAAACATTATTAGGTCTCCTAGATGTGTTTGGTTTTGAAAATGATGGACCTTTGTTTCTTACAAAACTTTGATTATATCTTGGGGTGGTTGTCTAATGGTAATATGAGTTGGTTTCTTCATTAACAATAACAAAATCGGTTCTAGAAGAGGAAGCTATGTTATTACCAATCGTTTGCTTCAAAGAGACCCACGGATCCCTAGTCAGCACTAGCCGGTTCCCTTTTGTGGGATCCGTGGGATCCGCCACAACAATGGCTTGTTTTTCTATTGCTTTTACGAATTGTGTTTCTTTGTTTTCACTACTTGACACATCAAATTGCTGAATACCTAAATCTTTTTTGTTGTTTTCTGTTTTAACACTATCTAATATCATATCTAGAGTATTAGTACTCATTATAGCAATCTTAGAATCTAGTTGATCAACTAGTGTTTTGTAACAACGCGTATTTTTCGGGTTACTTTTCATATTTTTGAAAAGTTAATATTCACTTTTACTATTCACTTTCACTATTCATCCCGTAAAATTTTTATTTCACATTCTCGTAAGATAAATTATTTTAGTAATGACCTGAGAGTTTGACAATCGTTAGATCATTTTCGCAAAGTTATTAAGAAAACATCGCCTTAAAGTTTCATTTTGGCTGAACACCATTTCAACATCCCGCGATAACGAAAAACCAACTCGACAATTTTCCCACATCGAATAATTTTAGATCACTCATAATTAATTTGAGAATTTTTAGATTTCTTTTAAATGTTACCAAATAAACCTTGAGTCAGATTTAAACTAAACTTACGCTTTAAACAAATCTACGTAGACCCGGACTTAACCATTCTCGCGGTATTTTCTAAGATGTTTAGAAACTTTTACATTTTGGAAAAGTCAAACATATTTCCCTCCTCCTTTGACCATAAAGAAATTAAGCTTGTACATTCTACATTTTTTCTTAAATCGCGTAACTTTTAAACTTCACGCATAACTGTTAAGTTATCCCACGTATAACGAAAACCACATTTTGACATCTCATATCACTTATAGACTAATTTTAGTCTACTTTAAATAAATTCACGGTCATTTCCCGAAATCTCGTTCTTTTCGATAAGCTGCAATTACGCGCTTTTTACCCGTGTTTCCGGCTTTAGGCAGCGTTTTTGCACCCAATAAGACTTATCACTCATTTTATACTTTTAGATGGAGTATAATGATGAGTTTAATCATTCTTATAAGTTTCATATTTTTACGATACCCGATTTTACGTTTTATGGCTTAACGACTTACAGTTAGCTATTAACGGAACCAAAACTCACTCCGTAACCAAGATAATACCAAAACTATCCACCTAAGTCATCTTATCTCTTCATGGCCGACCTTAGGGGGGGGAGTCATCATTTTGGTGGCATCATCCTAACCATGGTTCATTTAGATCATTACATGTGTCCTAACTTAACCATGGTTAATATTTAACCCAATATATGGTTAACCAAACTTACCCTCCTATAAATAGCAAGTGAAATAAATCCTAAAGACCTTCACAAACTTATTTGGGTCGTTCATACACTAAAACATTCATATCTTCCATCATTTGATCTATAAACTCCAAGTTTATTCAAAGAAGTTTCAAGTAGTAAGTTACTACATCAAATCTCTAGCAAATTTAAGTGATCTTCTTGAGTTTAGATCCACTCAAGTCACTTAGTAGTTCATCACCAACTCTTCAAGATTGCAAGGGTGCCAAGGTGTAGAAAGCTAGCTCAATCCGAGGTCCTAGGTGTTTAATCAAAGTCCGATCCTTACTAGTTACTCCTTTCTTAATTGAAAGCCAAAAGTTGTAAGCAACTAATCACCACCATCATCTCATCTTTATTATTCATAATCTTAACAATTTCATGCTATATATATAGTTACTGTTGATTCATGATGTACATATACTCAATCACATGTTTTAATTCACATATTGTCGTAAAAGTAACAAACTAGTAAACTAGTCATATTATATACGCTTGAAACCATTAAAACTAGTTACATATGGACTTTCTAACTTACATACTATGGTAGACAAAATAAAAAGGTAAACATAGCAACTTGAATCACCCGAAACGGACAAACGAGTCAAAAGTTATAGTCAAAAGAAACCAAAACGCCAAAACTGCCAAATGGAAGATGTTTAGGGTCTGTCCGTTTAAAAAGTGGTACTTCTGGTCCCAATCATCAAAAAGTTAAAACACAAAAGTTGTCCGGAACGACGTTTTCCTTCCATGGTAAAGAAGCTCGGACCTTGAAAACTCTTAAATAGGCCATTATCTTTCAAAAACAGAAACTGCCCTATATATAGTCTTACAACTATACTTTTGTCACAACTAAAAGCAAAACCAAGTTATTTTCATAGCTAGTTACATATCAACTTAACAAAACTTCATTTAATCTTTGAAATAGTGTTTTCATAAGTAACGGAAAAATGACCATTTTACCTTTTCCGACGATTTTTACCAAAACTTCATTCTTGAACATGTTAGTAAGTTGTAATCACTAGTAAACAATGAGAACTTGTAAAAACTAGATATTTACTAAAAACATGATAAACTTTATGATATAACAATCTTCACTCAAAACATATGTTGTATCTTCTAAAGTGCTACAATAGTAGGGAGCTTCATGTGAGGGTTTCATTTGAGTAAAACGTATCGACGAGTTCTTTGGATTTACGATTTAAAGTGTCCTAGCTCCTCGAGCGTTCTTGCATGACCTCGAATTATGATGGCCCGAGCGGTGTACGATATCTATAAACTAAATATGTTTTCACAACCGCACCATTTCTATAAACGACATACACAAATACCATGTACTACATCATGATCAATATAGAGACATATATAGGATGGTTTATGTTTTCCTAAACATTATTCCAAACCTAAGTCGCAACATCCTATTTTAGGTTGCTCGTAGAAGTTCTCACAGCATATCCATCATTCTCATTATACATTTGATATCATTTACTTTGAGGTGAGTTCATAGCCCCACTTTCTATTACTTAATTGTTTTATAAACCCTTGGGGGAGATACATGCTTTATTTTAAACCGAACACATTGCTTTCAAACTGTATACTTATCTGATTGTTTTATTAGCACTAAGTTACCGCATTTTCCAAACTTAAGTCCCTTAATCATGAATCATTAATCACTAGTGAGAGTGGGCGCGAATATTGTGAATAGATCTATTGGGATTGACGAATCCCGTTTGTGTTGACCGGGTAGGCAAACAAACGCACTATATTTGAGTAACATTGGTAAAAACGACAATTTTTACCTGAAAGGGCACGCACCGACATTTTCTCCAATTAATTTTGGAACACGTTAACGCCTTGATTGCATGAATCTTACTCTAATAATAACTGTTTTGGTTTTCAAACCATTGGTGTGAATTTATAACTCACACTACAAACATAATGTGTTCAACCATCAAACAAACTCTATGAATTTCACTCAACCTTTGTGTTGACAGTTTTAAGCATGTATTTCAGGTCCATATTGTACGAGGCTGGCACGGAAGAGCAAGGACTAGATCAAGAAGGCTATAACTATTTTATCATTCATAAAACATCAAAGACTTTAAATTGATGTATTTTGTAAACAATGGAACCAACTGGGATCTATTTTGTAAACTCTGATATATTTGAATATTTTGAATGATAAATCCTTTTAAACGACTCCTTTAGAGATCGTTTTCTATTATTATGATTGTTGTGCCATGAAGTAACACCCGTTTGAATTCACTGCGTATCACGAAATTGGGGTGTTACAGATTGGTATAAGAGCCACGATTATAGAGAAACGGGTCTAATCGAGACCTAAACTATAACCACTTTTACAAATAAAAACATTTTATAGCCTTCCGTTCTCCGTGCCTTCCATCCTCCAGACGATTATGTGACTTTTAGGCATTTTAAGCTATACAAACATACTAGTATATTGATATATACACTTGAAATATTTTCAATCATTTTAGCTAAACGATAGACTAAACATATCTCACGTATGCCTATTCTAAGGCATTACGGCACAATCATATTTTCCCAATCATGTATCTACTCGTGCATTTTAGGATTACGAAACTTTATCCAAGACATTGTGGCGGACACAATGGTCTTTCCTACTTCCTAGACATTGTGAGATACAATGGTCTCATTCATTTTCAAGACACTTTGAGATACAGTGGTCTCCATTACATGCTCAGACATTGTAAATCCTACAGTGGTCTCTATTACACTCTCAGACACTGTAAATCCTACAGTGGTCTCCATTACATTCTCAGACACTGTAAATCCTACAGTGGTCTCATTTATTCCTAAGACATTGTGAGTTACACAATGGTCTTTCCTACTTCTCAAGACATTGTGGGTTACACAATGGTCTCAACTATTTCTCAAACATTGTGAGTTGCACAATGTTCTCAACTATTTCTAAGACATTTTGAGTTACACAATGATCTCTCCATCATTTCTCAAGACATTGTGGGTTACACAATGACCTCTCTATCATTTCTCAAGACATTGTGGGTTACACAATGGTCTCAACTATTTCTCAGACATTGTGAGTTGCACAATGGTCTCAACTACTTCACAGACATTGTAAGTTATACAAAGTCTCTAAAAATTATCTTATAAACATTATATGATATTGTTTTACATGAAACCCGTCATACCTATCAATTTCCTAATGGAAATACAAGAAATGGGATTTCTAAAGATAAACCGACTCATCATCTACAAAAAAGTCAAGTACAACAACTTTCTCTACATTCATCAAAATTCTCTTCAAACCTTCATTGTTAAAGGTTCGTGATTCTAGCCAAGTATAGACTATTTTAGAATTACTTAAGATTTCCTTTCCACACGTATCTACCCATACTATCTTCTATGCAATGGAATGTGAAAACATAGGTTACAAGTCTTTTATGGCCAGGACTTGCAACTGGATGGTTTTATATCGCCTTTGCTTAGTGGACAATTTCTCAAAATCTATAGACATGTCACGAGTATACCTAATTTAGGTATTTGGAAAATTTATCGAACCTCGGCTAAATATAGTCTAGTCAGCTATATTTAACCTAGGGATAGTGGAACATAGTCGACTAACTATGTTCGACTTAAATTTTCAAACACCGAGAATAGTTATACAAGTGTTATATTCAGTTAATTTCCTACTTAAACTCGATAAACCACCGAATTTATTAAAAGATCTAGAGACACAATAGTGTCTTACCACTCAGCAAAATCTTAACATCTTATTTATACTACCTAATTTCATTCTTGAAATTTTCATACATGAGATAATCCGAACTACTATCTTGGGATAGTCATCAAATCTTCTCGCCATTTCTTAGAAGTACTAGCCTGATTAGGTTTCAAGGATATCATTCCGCCATATTCCTTTAAAATTCACTTTTGATTTCAAAACAAACTTGACATCTCTACCTAAGAATAATGGTAAGGGTACGCTACACTCTTCTAATCATCAACATATCATATCATTATCTGAACCCCATTGAAAGTCAAGACGTAAAACTTCACAAAGACCACGCTTTCTTTACGATATAGCCTTCATCCAGAAACCACCTAAGACATGATCAACTTTGGAAATGGTTTGGATAACCACTTGCCACTAGCAAGACTTTCCTACAACAATTATCACATCATTATAAACTATTTCACATCAACAATATCTTACACCTTTGATTAACAACAGTTACCCTAACAACAACAAAACTATTCCATTTGAGACACTATATAGACGAAAGTGTTAGTTAACCATTTTCTGGACTAAGGTGTTCAGAGATCACCCACGAAACAACTAAGGAAACCATACAAATATAAATTAGGCTCCATGCCGCACACTATCACCAAAAACTCCATGTTATAAATTAAAGTTTTATTGATAGCCTCGATACAATAAGTTATGATTCATTTTTAAACGGGAAAAGCCAAACTTGAGGTACATTGGACTCTATAAGATTTTAACAAAACCCTTTAGATTACCAACTTAAGCCACGACCAAAAACTTAGAATGGTACATATCACATTCTATGACCAGAAACTTAAGAACGCAAAAATTAGAATTCGCGATACACCCACATTTTCCTAGACAATTCAACATCGGATAACACACATCAATTCCGGGACGGAATTCCCATTAAGGTGGTGAGATCGTAACAACGCGCATTTTTCTAAGTTACTTTTCATATTTTTGAAAAGTTACTATTCACTTTACTATTCACTTTCACTATTCATCCCGTAAAATTTTTATTTCACATTCTCGTAAGATAAATTATTTTAGTAATGACACGAGAGTTTGACAATCGTTAGATCATTTTCAAAAAGTTATTAAGAAAACATCGTCTTAAAGTTTCATTTGGTGAACACCATTTCAACATCCCGCGATAACGAAAACTAACTCGACAATTTTCCACACATCGAATAATTTTAGATCACTCATAATTAATTTGAGAATTTTAAGATTTCTTTTAAATGTTACCAAATAAACCCTCGAGCATTCGAGACTAAACTTACGTTTAAACAAATCTCGTAGACCCGGACTTAACCATTCCTGCACGGTATTTTCTAAGATGTTTAGAAACTTTTACATTTGTGGAAAATTCAAACATATTTCCCTCCTCCTTTGACCATAAAGAAATTAAGCTTGTACATTCTACATTTTTGCTTAAATCGCGTAACTTTTAAACTTCATGTATAACTGTTAAGTTATCCCACGTATAACGAAAATCACATTTTGACATCTCATATCACTTATAGACTAATTTTAGTCTACTTTAAATAAATTCACGGTCATTTCCCTGAAATCTCGTTCTTTTCTGATAAACTGCGAATTACGCGTTTTTGACCCGTGTTTCCAGCTTTAGGCAGCGTTTTTGCACCCAATAAGACTTATCACTAATTTTATATTTTTAGATGGAGTATAATGATGAGTTTAATCATTCTTATAAGTTTCATATTTTTACGATACCGGTTTTACGTTTTATGGCTTAACGCGACTTCTGATTAGGGATTAACAGAACCAAAACTCACTCCGTAACCAAGATAATACCAAAACTATCCACCTAAGTCATCTTATCTCTTCATGGCCGACCTTAGGGGGGGAGTCATCATTTTGGTGGCATCATCCTAACCATGGTTCATTTATATCATTACATGTGTTCTAACTTAACCATGGTTAATATTTAACCCAATATATGGTTAACCAAACTTACCCTCCTATAAATAGCAAGTGAAATACATCCTAAAGACCTTTACAAACTGATTTGGGTCGTTCATACACTAAAACATTCATATCTTCCATCATTTGATCTATAAACTCCAAGTTTATGCAAAGAAGTTTCAAGTAGTAAGTTACTACATCAAATCTCTAGCAAATTTGAGTGATCTTCTTGAGTTTAGATCCACTCAAGTCACTTAGTACTTCATCACCAACTCTTCAAGATTGCAAGGGTTTCAAGGTGTAGAAAGCTAGCTCAATCTGAGGTCCTAGGTGTTTAATCAAAGTCCGATCCTTACTAGTTACTCCTTTCTTAATTGAAAGCCAAAAGTTATAAGCAACTAATCACCACCATCATCTCATCTTTATTATTCATAATTTTAACAATTTCATGCTATATATATAGTTACTATGTTGATTCATGATGTACATATACTCAATCACATGTTTTAATTCACATATTGTCGTAAAAGTAACAAACTAGTAAACTAGTCATATTCTATACGCTTGAAACCATTAAAACCAGTTACATATGGACTTTCTAACTTATATACTATGGTAGAAAAGATAAAAAGGTAAACATAGCTACTTGAATCACCCGAAACGGACAAACGAGTCAAAAGTTATAGTCAAAAGAAGTTAGCGAAACCAAAACGCCAAAACTACCAAATGGAAGCTGTTTAGGGTCTGTCCGTTTAAAAAGTGGTAGTTCTGGTCTGAATCATCAAAACGTTAAAACACGAAAGTTGTCCGGAACGACGTTTTCCTTTAATTGTAAAGAAGCTCGGACCTTGAAAACACTTAAATAAGCCATTATCTTTCAAAAACAAAAACTGCCATATATATAGTCTTACAACTATACTTTTGTCACAACTAAAAGCAAAACCAAGTTATTTTCATAGCTAGTTACATATTGACTTAAAAAAACTGCATTTAATCTTTGAAATAGTGTTTCCATAAGTAACGGAAAAATGACCATTTTACCTTTTCCGACGATTTTTACCAAAACTTTATTCTTGAACATGTTAGTAAGTTGTAATCACTAGTAAACAATGAGAACTTGTAAAAACTAGATATTTACTAAAAACATGATAAACTTTATGATATAACAATCTTCACTCAAAACATATGTTGTATCTTCTAAAGTGCTACAATAGTAAGGAGCTTCATGTGAGGGTTTCATTTGAGTAAAACGATCGACGAGTTCTTTGGATTTACGATTTAAAGTGTCCTAGCTCCTCGAGCGTTCTTGCATGACCTCTCGAATTATGATGGCGAGCAATGTATGCGATATCTATAAACTAAATCGTTTTCACAACTAGACCATTTCTATAAACGACATACACAAATACCATGTACTACATCATGATCAATATAGAGATATATAGGATGGTTTATGTTTTCCTAAACATTATTCCAAACCTAAGTCGCAACATCCTATTTTAGGTTGCTCGTAGAAGTTCTCACGATATATCCATCATTCTCATTATACATTTGATATCATTTACTATGAGGTGAGTTCATAGCCCCACTTTCTATTACTTAATTGTTTTATAAACCCTTGGGGGAGATACATGCTTTATTTTAAACCGAACACATTGCTTTCAAACTGTATACTTATCTGATTGTTTTATTAGCACTAAGTTACCGCATTTGCCAAACTTAAGTCCCTTAATCATGAATCACTAATCACTAGTGAGAGTGGGCGCGAATATTGTGAATAGATCTATTGGGGTTGTGAATCCCGTTTGTGTTGACCGGTAGGCAAACAAACGCACTATATTTGAGTAACATTGGTAAAAACAACAATTTTACCCGAAAGGCACGCACCGACATTTTCTCCAATTAATTTTGGAACACGTTAACGCCTTGATTGCATGATGCTTAGTCTAATAATAACTGCTTTTGGTTTCAAACCATTGGTGTGAATTTATAACTCACACTACAAACATAATGTGTTCAACCATCAAACAAACTCTATGAATTTCACTCAACCTTTGTGTTGACAGTTTTAAGCATGTATTTCAGGTCCATATTGTACGAGGCTGGCACGAAAGAGCAATGACTAGATCAAGAAGGCTATAAATATTTTATCATTCATAAAACATCAAAGACTTTAAATTGATATATTTTGTAAACAATGGAACCAACTGGGACCTATTTTGTAAATTCTGATATATTTGAATATTTTAAATGATAAATCCTTTTTAAACGACTCCATTAGAGATCGTTTTCTATTATTATGATTGTTGTGCCATGAAGTAACACCCAGTTTGAATTCCTCTGCGTATCACGAAATTGGGGGTGTTACATGTTTGAAGTTGAACGCAAAGTTCACATTCACCACTTGCTATCTTGCCCTTTTCTAGACGTTTCAATTTTGCCCTTAACTCTATGACTTCCTTATCTAAACGTTGGTTTTGATTTTTCAAAACTTGTTTTTGTTGATTACTTTTAAGCTAATTTTGCAAAGTTTATCATATTCATTATGCAATGAGTCATCATCTATTGATGAGCTACTATAGTATTCGTGACATACCGTCATTTGCCATGAGACAAATTTCTTCATCCTCCTCTCGCTCATTCCTCACGAGCGACTCACGAATGCCTTTTGATCATCGCGTTTGGGACACTTACTAATAAAGTGGTTTGGGTCCCCATTTAAAGCAAGCACGATCATCCCTGGCTTCCGTCCTCTTTGCTTTTAGGAATCCTTTCTTGTCGTCATACGGTTGTTTGACGATCTTCCTTCCTTCTAAAGAACTTTTGAAGTCCCTTACCGCCATGGCATACTCCTCGTCATCACTATCCGAAGAGGAGTCTCTTCATCACTTGAGGCCTTTTTGGCTTTGAGGGCAAGAGATTTGTGCTTCTTTTCACTTTTGAGGCTTGGAATCCTTAGCAGGACAAGCTCATAGACCTTTAAGTTTCCTATGAGTTCATCAAGGGTGAGGATTGTCAAATCTTTTGATTCTTCGATTGTCGTCACCTTAGATCTCCACTTTGATGGAAGTGCCTTAGATATCTCCTAACATGGTTACGGCTAGAAAAGATTCATCAAGTGCTTGTAAAGATGTAATTATAGTATTAAAGTTAGAAAAGAATGATCTATAGTTTCCTCATCCGATATTGAAAATTGTTCATATTGTTGAACATATAGATCTATTTTATTGTTTTTCACTTGTTGATTACCTTAATGAGTTACAACTAAAGAGTTCCAAATTTCTTTAGAGGTTTTGAGCATGGAGATTCTTTCGAATTCCTTTTTGAGTAAAGCATTATACAAAACCATTTTAGCTTCACTAATTTTGGAAAGCTTTTTCTTAATTTCATCGGAGAGTTTATAATGAGGTATGTTAACTAAAACTCCATTTTCATCTTTTGAGGTGGCTTAAAAATCGCCTTCAACAATGATGTACCAAAGATCAATATCTTTAGACTTCACATACGTTTCAAATATATTTTTCCAATATATAAAACCATTAGTTTCAAGTAGTGGTGGTCGTTGCATAGATTGCCCTTCCTTGTAGTTTTCAGAACCCATAGTGATCGAAAAGTTTTTAAAATACGGTTTACTTTAAAACTTTTATAAACTTAGCTCTGATACCAATTGTGGAAAACTAGAAGGGGGGTTGAATAGTTTTGCCCATTTTAAGTTAGTTTCTAAAAACTTTAGATTCAATGTTATGTGAAATCGTATTGATGAAGATAAAGTATAGATCTAAGAGTAATGAAAGTAAATAAAGTAAAGCAAGGGAAAGAAGTGACACAACTGATTTATAGTGGTTCGGCTACAAGGACAACTTCCTTGCCCTACTCTACTCCCCGAGTCACCTACTCGAGAGTTCAAGCACTATGTCAACAAACTCCTTCAACTTGGAGGAGAAGCCTTTACAACGTTGCTTACACCTTTTTCCGGTACAAAGCTAAATACCGAGTCCGTAACACGGAGGACCAAACCAACACGACTATTACACAACAAATACAAGATCTTTGCTACAGAAATCTTGTGTAGGAACAAATCAATCAAGGACCCCTTGCTTGCATGATTGTAGTAAGCTCGTGTTCTCGCTTTAGAGAAGGACCTATATGAGAATCATAATAGAAGAAAGAAGAACAACTCTCTAGATCAAGTGATCTTTTGTTAGAAAAGAGTAAGAGTATATGAGAGAGTTAGTAAGAAGAGGGGTAAGGAGAAATGAAGAAATGGCTCTCTATTTATAGGCAAAATTTTGCCACTGTTCCACGGATCCCACGGATACCTCCCTTAAGGGATCCGTCTAGTGTAAAGCTAGTGATCCGTGGGACGCTCCTCTTTGCCCATGGATTTTTTGGTTATGGGTCATGGGTTGGTCCATGGGTATTTTATTAGATACAATGTATCTAATAGATGCAATGCATCTAGTTAAATGGATATGGGTTAATACCATGGGTTATGGATATACTCCATGGGTTGTGATTTTTACCCATCCTAATAAACTATTACAACAAATGATTTATTACAACAATTTGTATTAAATGACTATATGTAAATGCTTAACAAAAATAACATGTATCCTTATAATTTTACTTATGATAACATTATATTTGTTATCAACAAAACACAAAGAGATCGCTAAATATTTAATAAACGTTTTTACGATTTATTTGTATTAACATCTTACATATCATATATAACATTTTAACTCTCTATTATTATATGGGTTTTTAAACTTGTGCCTTAGCACAAGCAAGACAATCGAAAATACACAGGACTATTGAAAGACACGGTGATCCATAAAAGTGCATGCAAGTGTCTTTGCTGAGTCTGTGTCTTTCTGATGTTTTTTAAGTCTTAACTTGTGCCCCTAGTGCATGAGTTAAAAAAACTATTATATACGTATGTTATAAATAGTTTTAAAAACATTATTTTATAATAAAGATAATACATAAGAGGAGAGTTATTTTACATACTAAACTTTTCTCACATACCAAGTGACTCATCTCTACCATCCATTTAAAAAACATCAATGGCTTATATTAAAAGCATTTTATAATTTCACCTATTTTTTATAATTTATATATCTCTTAAACCGTTAATCGTTAATCGAAAATATTTATTTCGTCGCGACGAACATTTAATTATCTTTCTATAGACGGATACTTTGATATACTTTCGTAGAAAGAAAAAATTTCGTTTTTTAACGTTTTTTCGTCTTCTTTTCGTTTTTTTACGTTACTGAAATTTGCATGAAAAAAATCATATATGATTAAACACTAAATTGAATATCACGTGTGATATTAGTGTTAAATCATATATGATATGTAATATCATATGTGATATGATATGTATCTCATATGTGATTTTACACTAATATCACATGTGATATTCAAATTAGTTTTATCATATATGATTTTTAATGCAAAATTCAAAGAACGTAAAAAACAACAAAAAACTTGAAAATTGAAAATAATGAAAAAAAATTATCGAAAGTATATCAAAGTGCCTATCTATAGAAAGATAATTAAATGTTCGTTGCAATGATATATTTATTTCGCTTAACGATTAACGGTTTGAAAAATATTAATATTTGAAAAAAAATATGATGAAAATAGGTTTTTTAAATTGTTGGGATTAATCTCATCATTAGATCAAATAAAAATAGAGGGTGCAGATTGATCCTTTGTAAAACATATTTTGTCATGATCTTAAATCAATACATAATAACTTAAAAAACTTTTCTTTAAATAAAATATGATATTCAAATGCTTTAAAGATTTATTGCACATATTTAATATGACACCAAATATGGTGTAGTAACATATTTGGTAAGTGTACTATATCAAACTTTATAGTGTTTTGGTGGAAGATGTCGATCAACAACAAAATAAATAATTTGGTTTGATGTATACGACTATCTATACTACTTTATAATGCATTTAGGCCTTCTAAAATTAGAAGGCTTAAAAATTCAGATTTTTTTACTTGCTTATTATGGAAAGAATTAAAAAAATAAGATAAGTAATTAATCGTCGAAATGACGTGTGTCACTTCTCTAACTAAAAATATAACAAAGGAGGGCTCTAACAAACTAAAATAAAGAGCCCGATAAAGGGGTGACATAACGTCACTTCCTAACTAATTAATCACATTTATTTTAAATTTAAATATCTTTAATCCGTTTAATTTTTTATGATCTAATTTCACCATATTTTTAAAATTTTATGCTCTTTAATTCAACATCCATTTTGATATATTTTTATGAGTTTTAGTTTTTACATTTTAGTAGGTTTATTTTATTTTGATTCAAAATTTTATAACTTTAACTTTTATTTCAATCAATACAAACTTTATTTATCAAAATCATTTACTTTTGGGAAAGTGTTTGACGGAAAGAGATTGTGATCTTTTTTATATGCGGGAATAATGATGTCACGGAAAGATACGGAAAACCCAAACAAACACATACAACTAACACATACATTTGAGTGTTGTGAAATGAATTCACTAGCGGGTGAGGAATCATGGAGAGTTGGGTTAGCAATTCATTTACTATATTTATCGCCATTGCATGATTCTAACTAAGACATTATAAATATATGTTCTAAGTTATGTACGCATGCACGAGAACATAAACCACTTCTTTGAACGGAAAACGCTTTAGAAGATTACAAAATAAGCATAAGTGTATGAGAAGTGGTTGATGTCATTTATAAGCTTATGGGTTTTAAGAAATAATCAACCTCGCAAAAATTAAGAGACAAAATACACCGTTTGTCCATAATTTCATTTATCCCCAATATTACCATTAACCAAATAATATATTAAAAATTAGCCTAATTCAGAAAGTTTACTAATTTTTAAATATTAAACATTTTAGCCCCAACAAATTTTAGATATTATGGGAACTCTTAACAATATTGGGATAAGCCCATTATGACATCATACAACCTATAATCAAAGTTGTTAACCCTAAGGATAGAAGATGTTATCCGTGATTTTGTGCAACCATCACTTCTTACACACTTCTTGTGCAGTCACACGCAAGCCGCTCCACTCTTCTCTCTTCTTGCAACCAAAACGCGCAAACAAGCACCAAACATATATCTTCCAAATACTAATACTTCTTGTCTTAATAATCTATCCATCACCCTTATAACTTACAAACAAAAGACAAAACAAAACATTTTTTTTTCTTTTTTCTTTTTCGTTTATACGAACACACAAAGCAAGAGACAAGAACCCTTTTCTTGATTCTGTTTCACTAACACAAATGCATACCCAAGGTACTCTCTTAGTTGGCTTCAAGATTTGTTAAAGATCTCGGGTAAGTTGTTTGTTATTTTGTTTTTCTTTTTTGTAGATCGATGATGGGTATGTTCAAATTTAAATTAAATCTTAAGAAGATTGCAAACAAAGTTTGAACTTATCTGAGATATTGTTTAATTTTTATTTCGTGTTGAGTCTTGGTTGGAGATGGATGTTGATTGTGGTTTCTTAAGGAGGATGAGACATAGGATAGACATGTTTGTTGTTGTTGTTAGATGTGAGGTGAAATGGTGGTTCGAGTCATCTTTGTGTTTCATCTTTATTTCCTTTTCAGTTTAAACCGAATAAAAGAAATGAATGAAAACCAAGTAGTATAGATTTGTACATTTGTGGTGTGTACATTGTGCTTAGTGATTTGTATTTATTAATGAAGAGGTATATTAGTTGTAGGTAAGAAATAATGTTTTAAGATGACAATTATTTGTGCTTAACATACTTGTAATTTATGTTTGGTGAGTTGTATTTGCTTAAAATTGCATTAATGGTGGTCTTAAAAATGAAATAAGAGAGAAGGTCATTCATTCATTATAAGTAGTATATAGATAAAAGACCAGACATAATACAAACTTCAACACATATAGTTAAACAAAGCCTTTTGGTAAACCGTCTGCTTCAAAGGTTCCATTTTCATACATTATTACTAGTCAAAATGCTTCATCTACAATATAGTCGTGCTAAAGTACTAATCATGCAATAAACTTTAAACAAAAGATAACATGGAGACACCATAGACTTCATTTCACTGGTTACTCTTGTTGGAACGTCCGCCTTTCTTCCCTTTCTCCACATGAACATGAAGCAGTTTACGTTTGACATGATTAAACACACAAGTATCTCCAATCTCCACATTATTATCCTTTAGAAACTCAGACCACCCTCCTGTCAGGTGTGGTATTTGCACTGACTTCGGGCCCCGTCTCCATGTCGTTATAGTCACTTTAGATTTTTTTCCATCATCGTTCATCAACCGCACTCGCTTGACAACCTTACAGTCGAGCCCCGTCACTCTCTCGAAATCCCCCGTCAGTGGCTGCAATGCATAAATCGTCAACATTTTTTTATTAGTTATTTTGTTAAGAAAACTACAAATGTCACACTAAATATTTTACAAATATATCAAGTTAGGACTTGAGTCACAACCACATTTCAATTATGTCTTTAAATAGGATATATATTATAGGGAGAATTGCATATATACCCACTAAAACTTAAAAACTTGCATATTTACCAAAAATAAAAGTTTTCAATGCATGATGTCTAATGCAATTAAGCGTGTTTTGGTATATACGCAATACGCAAGTTTTAATGATATATGCGATTGATTCTATATTATATTACTCAGAAGATAAGATTACGTACCATATAAGCTAAATAAGTTCTACAAACATTTTTCTCAAACAACTTCGTGTTTGTCAACGAACCATTAGCATTGGTTTCCTTTACAACACATGGTTTGTTCCCCTCACGAGCACCTGAATCATCAGACATATCGCCGACGTCTACTGGAGCTACTGGACGAATGTCGTTATTCGAACCAGTTAATGGTTCTTTGAGACATTCGTTGAGTGCATAGAAAAAAACTTGAAACATTACATTTGGAGGAGGAGACATAAGCCAAAAGACAACAAAGTCGTGTTTTCAAGACGATTTTGTTTCACGAAATCAAACCAGCCATCTACAAAGTAATATCCGTCTTTGATCTTCGCGTATTTGACTTCCATTTATCACCAGATATCGTTTCGAGAACGATGGGTTGTGTTACGCTGTTGCCATTTTCCAAATGATTCTTGGCAAAAACAGATGGCAACGGCTGCAAAAGATATGCATAAATGCAATATATAAGTAATGAAACGCATAAAAAAAATGTGTGTTTATGTGAGTGAAAAAGAAAAAAATATATATATATTGATTTACAAGGACAACTTCGGACTCCATGCGTAAAATCTTGAAGAAGGAAGCTCCATTTTGCTTGTTAAAATTCATTTTCAGTTACTACTTGTGATTTTAGTCTGGTGCGTTAAACTAGCATTGAAGTATGCCATTTATAGGAAAAGAAATTAGTTTGTAACTCCTTCTCTAGTTCTCTTGTACGCACAAGTGGTAATATTTTAATGATACTCGTATTACATAACATTTGTACAATACCACTAAAATGTTTTGATATATTTTGCATTTGTACGTTACCTCTAAAATGTTTTGATATATTTTGCATTTGAAATAATTGAAGTGACTTAATCTACATAATAATCATACTTTGTTACAAAAATGAATTTTATGTTTTTCATTTCCATATAAATATAGTTCTAAAAATAATATCCAACTTATCCATGACGATCTTTGGTCAACTAGGAATCACGAAAATACCATAGTCTAAGGGTGTGCCAAAAGAATAGGAATATGGGAATTGGTTTTTGACGTGTGGTCAACTAGGAATCACGAAAATACCATAGTCTAAGGGTGTGCCAAAAGAATAGGAATATGGGAATTGGTTTTTGACGTGAAGACCGGTGAATGGGTATACACCACTCCGAAATCATATCCATGCATGAATGAGAACACATCAGCCGTGTAGGCTATGTTTGACGAGGGCTTATGAGAGACTTATCGGAGCTTGGGTTTTTAAAATAAGTCGGCTAATAAAATAAGTCTCGTTTGTCATACAAGCTTATGGAGGTTTATGACTTATAGAATAAGTCGTAAGCCTCCATAAGCTTAAGCCCATAAAATGAGGCTTAAATTACTTAAATACTCTTAAAAATATAATTAATTATTACGTAAAAGCTGTAAATATATGTGAATTTAATTTGATTTGTTTTTATGTGATTTTACATTAATAAGCTTCAGCTCCAACTAATTCGTCAAACAAGATTATAAAAATATAAGTTTCAACTTCCGGCTTATAATAAAAACCTCAGCCCAACCCACAACTCTAGCCCCAAATTTCAAATTGCACCAAACATGAAAGCAGGGGTGTGGCGGTGAAGATACACCTCTTCATTTGGCCTCACACGCCACATCATCTTAACACTCCTATAACAAACACCTCCATTATTATAACACACAACAAACCTCTTCATTTAAGCCCCACCACCTACACTTCTATTTTCTTTTCCACTTTTCAAATAAACTAAATTAATTTCATTTAATTAAAAATACAATACAAACTAAAATACAATACAATACGAAATACATTACCAAAAAAAACATACGAACTAAGGTACAAAATACAAACAAGAATCTAAATATTTTGTTGATGTTCCAGAGATTATAGATGTTGCTGCCAAACATGCTCGATAATAGTCCATTGAAGCCTAACGTGTGTTTGTTTGTCGCGAAGTTCTTTGGCTTTCTTCCGTTGCACTTCACATCGCCGATCCATGACCATTGCAAGTTAATTCGCAGACAAATATAAATCTTGCTCATTTTAGATATTGCAAATTTTTTATCTTTTAAACTCATGTTATGGAATATGATGCACATGTACATGACTTTCGGTAACTTGTTAATACTCTAAGCACGCGTCGGTTGGCTTATAACATGCCAACGTCCTTGGAGGACATCAAAAGCTTTTTTAAACATCTTTTCGAGCACTTTCTTGCCGTTTTTTAAATGCAACATTTTTTAATTGAATTTGCAACCGTAAATGATATGACAAAAGATTACTACTGTGGATAAATCCCGTCAGCTAGATAATACCCTTGTTCAAATGTAACTTCATTAACTACAAACGAAACCACATGGGCTATGTCATCAAGAAGGTCGTCAAATAACGTGAATTATTCAAAACGGAGAGATCGTTATTCGCACTCGCTACCCCAAAAAATGCATGCCAAATCCACAAATCATGTGATGCAACATCTTCAAGCATAATAGTTGGATATTTTTATCACCACTGTAAATTTGATCGTGCCATTTTTCCGACAATTTTTCCATTCCCAATGCATGCAATCAATGCTTCCAAGCATTCCTGGTAAACCATGAAATATCTGCGTTATATAAATTGTGAATATCATTCAAGTCAGGTTTCCTTAAACTCGGGCATAAACAATTCGACAACGCACATAGTAAAATGATCTAGACAATCGCGTGCAGTATGTTCTCCCATTTGTAAGTATTCATCTAATGCATCAGGTGTTATGACATATGCTAATTGGCGTATAACAGATGTGCATTTCATGATAACACTAAAACTCATTAGACCCATAGCATCGGGTCGGACAACAAAGAATTTAGAATGTTCAGGAAAAGGATGAACATTTTCAATATGAGTTTCAATACCGTTGACTATTTTTAAAAATAGTTTACGGCTCATACGAAATTGACGCCTAAAATAACTTTCTGAATATTTTGGGTTATCACCAAAATAGTCGGCCGTTAAACGTGCTCACTACAAAAAAAGAGGCCTTTTAGGACCTTTTCCTGCGACACTTTTTTAAGCAGCGTCCTAAAAACATATCTAATATGACGAGGTAGTTTATGAGTCCCATTATCATGGAACCTAATAGGACATTACATTTATTGGTCTTATTAGATGAGTTTTATAGGACGCTTACTCATTTGAGTCATGTTATGATATAACATAATACGACACTTGTTATTTAGGTACTATTATCTTAAGTTTTATAGGACTCTAAGACGTAGAGGTCATATTATATATAATCTGATATGACACAAGTATATGCGTCCTATTAGATTCGAGTTTATAGGACACTTACATGGTTTGGTCGTATAATGAAGAATTTTAATAGGACACTTAGTACACATGTCGTATTAAATAAGTTTTATGGGACACTTGTTTACTTTGGTCTTATTATGAAAGAAATTTGATATGACACTTGATATTTAGTCTTATTATCTTAATTTTTATCGAATACTAGTGTAACAATTCGCATTTTCGGGTCACTATTCATTTTTACTATTCACTGTTACTATTCATTTTTACTATTCATCACATTTGGGTCATTATTTAAACTCAAACTTTTCTCTAAAAATTACTATTCACGAGTTACTATTCACCGTAATTTTTATTATTTACTAATTTCGCTTAAATTGAACAAGTAAATTTTTACACGATTTTTACTATAAACAATGTCTGCTGTCTTAATATATAAATATCTGATTCTCGTTATAAATATCTAAAGATATTTTATTATAATATATTTTATTATAAATATCTAAGATATTATTTTTATAAATATCAAGATATTTTCATTATAATATATTTTAATATAAATATCTAAACACTATTCATCAAAATATCTAAACACTATTCATCAAAATATTCAGATATTTTCGGATATTTTCCCTATAAATAGAAAGAAAACTAGTTCATTTTATTTCACGAAAAACACACACATTTCCTCCTCCTTGATGTCGCAACCTTCCATACACACTCCATACTTGATTTTCGTGCTCGAGTTATACACATAAGTTGAAGGCATAAGTATTCTCTACGTAAAAATTAAGTTTATTTTGTATTTCGCGGTTGGATTAAGAGCTACACAATGGTGGGTTGGAGTCATGGTCCTGTGAAATTCTCAAAACTTTTGCAAGGATAGATCGGGCAATATTAAAGATGGGTTTTGTTTTGAAGCTATTGGGATAGTTATGGGGTAGATATGAGGTGATTTAGAGGTTTTATAGTTTAGGAAATGGATTTTGAATTTAGATGCTGAAGTTTTCTAGTATCATTCATCGCATTATTGAGTTCTTAGCCTGCTTTTAATACTTGTTTTACAAACTCTTTGGGATACATCAAATACTTGCTTACTTTCATAAGTACTTTAAACTTTTAGAATTACCGTGAGTTCGTGGCCCCACTTTTACTCGTTTAATTGTTTTACAAACTCTTTGGGGAGATACATGCTCAAATATTTTCTTTTACTTTCATAAGTACTCTAAACTTTTACGGATTACCGTGAGTCATAGCCCTACTCTTTTAATACTTGTTTTACAAACTCTTTGGGAGATACATGCTCAACTATTTCTTTTACTTTTACAAATACTCAAAACATTATACTTGATTGTATTATACATGATTGCATTATACTTGATTGCATTATACTTGGTTGCATTATACTTGATTACGTTACACTTGATTTCATTTTACATGCTTGAAATACTTGCCTAAATACATGAATTGTATTTAAAAACGTGCGACAATACTCTATCTTTGTCGGAGAGGTATTGATAGTACTATAAGTCGGGTATATGCCCGCCCATGTACCCGATTCATGACCTTGGGATTAATATAGTACTATTTGGGAAGGTGCCCGCCCGTGTGTGTAATTCTTCTTGACCATGGGTGAATATAATCCGGTGTATTGTGCAAACTATATTTTGGCAATGGGTTGTGAACACACGGTTGCAAGTTCTTTATGGCGGAACTTGGGCCGAGTGGATTTACAATGCCTTTGTTTGTGTAAACATTCTTTCAAGGCTTTTCGACTTATTCAAACAAACTCTATGAACTCACCAACCATTGTGTTGACACTTTAGCATGTTTATCTCGGGACATAAGGCGATAGCGGTTGCATGGAACATAGAGTCGCACGACATATTTTGAAGACTTATGCTTTTATCATTTACCATTCAAACATTTATGTATTATACTTTGGGACCTCATTGTTTGTAACTCGATTTCATTAATCGAATGGTAACTTTTCAAAACGTCTCATTTAGAGGTCGTTTTCTATAACTTGTACTTTGTATTATGAAGTAGCACCCCAATGACACAATCTTCCGCTGCGGTATTTTGGGGTGTTACAGATTGGTATCAGAGCATTGGTTATAGAGAACTAGGTTGCATTTAAGAGCCTAGACTATAACTGCTTTATACGTTAAGACTCTCCACTATAATTGCCTTACACACACTTCATGCGCATATGCTTCTTGTTAGTTGTTTGCTTAGATCCGCGTTGTTGGATGATATGACTTTAGTAATAATAAGGAAACCACATAATTTAATCGAGTCATTAAAAATATGGAGCTCAGTAATAACTAATTATTTAACTTGATCTTGTGACAGTTCTTGTTTGATGAGACATGAGATTTGAGTTAAATAATATTATTACTTAGCTTTAGACATTTGATGACTTGGTTATCTTATTATCTCGTCTCGAAGAGTTTTGTGTCGGAAATCTTAAGTAGGATGATTTATAATCTCCTTATTTGAATGGATTGGGACGCCTCTTTATTCAAATAAAGAAATTATAAACCACCGAACCATAAGTTTATAATCCATTACTTACATAAATTTGGACGCTTCTTTATGTAAATAATGAATTATAAATAAGTGGGCTTATTTGCATCCGATACGATTCCCTAACCACATTATGGGTGTATTACAACGTAACCCATACACTATTCCTGTTAAATAAGAGAAATCTCCACCGTTTTAGAGACCACACTTTTCTTAGACACGCTATAAGTAGTTGACATCAATGTAACTTGGACGAAGTTCCCTTAAGGGTAGAGATCAGAACAATTCATATTTTCGGGTCACTATTCATTTTACTATTCATCATATTATTATTCATTCATCATTTTGGGTCATTATTTAAACTCAAACTTTTTTCCTATTCATAAATTACTATTCACGAGTTACTATTCACCGTAATTTTTATTATTTACTAATTTCGCTTAAATTGAACAAGTAAATACTTTTACACGATTTTTATGCATAAACAATGTACTTTGTACTTTAATATATAAATATCTAGCTCTCGTTATAAATATCTAAAGATATTTTATTATAATATATTTTATTATAAATATCAAGATATTTTATATTTTATTATAAATATCTAAGATATTTTATTATAATATATTTTAATAAAATATCTAAACACTATTCATCAAAATATCTAAACACTATTCATCAAAATATCTAGATATTTTCGGATATTTTCCTATAAATAGAAAGAAAACTAGTTCATTTTATTTCACGAAAAACACACATTTCCCTCCTCCTTGATGTCGCCACCTCCATACACACTCCATACTTGATTTTCGTGCTCGAGTTATACACATAAGTTGAAGGCATAAGTATTCTCTACGTAAAAATTAAGTTTATTTTGTATTTCGCGGTTGGATTAAGAGCTACACAATGGTGGGTTGGGCTGTGGGTCCCGTGAAATTCTCAAACTTTGCAAGAATAGATCGGGCAATATTAAAGATGGGTTTTGTTTTGAAGCTATCGGGATAGTTATGGGGTAGATATGAGGTGATTTAGAGGTTTTTATAGTTTAGGAAATGGATTTTTGAATTTAGATCTTGAGTTACCGCCCAATTTTCTAGTATCATTCATCGCTTATTATCGAGTGAGTTCAAACTCTTTGGGGAGATAGCTTTTACTTTCACTTTTAGAATTACTGTTTAATTGTTTTACAAACTCTTTGGGGAGATACATGCTCAAATACTTGCTTTTACTTTCATAAGTACTCTAAACTTTTAGGATTACCGTGAGTCATAGCCCTACTCTTTTAATACTTGTTTTACAAACTCTTTGGGAGATACATGCTCAACTATTTCTTTTACTTTTACAAATACTCAAAACATTATACTTGATTGTATTATACATGATTGCATTATACTTGATTGCATTATACTTGGTTGCATTATACTTGATTACGTTACACTTGATTTCATTTACATGCTTGGAAATACTTGCCTAAATACATGAATTGTATTTAAAACGTACGACAATACTCTATCTTTGTCGGAGAGGTATTGATAGTACTATAAGTCGGTATATGCCCCGCCCATGTACCCGATTCATGACCTTGGGATTAATATAGTACTATTTGGGAAGCCCCCGCCCATGTGTGCGGATTCTTGACCATGGGTGAATATAATCCGGTGTATTGTGCAAACTATATTTTGGCGATGGGTTGTGAACACACGTGTTGCAAGTTCTTTATGGCGGAACTTGGGCCGAGTGGATTTACAATGCCTTTCTTGTGTAAACATTCTTTCAAGGCTTTTCAACTTATTCAAACAAACTCTATGAACTCACCAACCATTGTGTTGACACTTTAGCATGTTTATCTCGTCACATAAGGCGATAGTCGGTTGCATGGAACATAGAGTCACACGACATATTTTGAAGACTTATGCTTTTATCATTTACCATTCAAACATTTATGTATTATACTTTGGGACCTCATTGTTTGTAACTATAATTTCATTAATCGAATGGTAACTTTTCAAACGTCTCATTTAGAGGTCGCTTTCTATAACTTGTACTTTGTATTATGAAGTAGCACCCCAATGACACAATCTTCATTGCGATATTTTGGGGTGTTACAGATTGGTATCAGAGCATTGGTTATAGAGAACTAGGTTGCATTTAAGAGCCTAGACTATAACTACTTTATCCGTTAAGACTCTCCACTGTAATTGCCTTATACACACTTCGTGCGCATATGCTTCTTGTTAAATTTTTTCTTAGATCCACGTTGTTGGATGATATGACTTTAGTAATAATAAGGAAACCACATAATTTAATCGAGTCATTAAAAATATGGAGCTCAGTAATAACTAATTATTTAACTTGATCTTGTGACAGTTCTTGTTTGATGAGACATGAGATTTGAGTTAAATAATATTATTACTTAGCTTTAGACATTTGATGACTTGGTTATCTTATTATCTGTCTGAGAAAGCGAGTTTTGTGACGGGAAATCTTAAGTAGGATGATTTATAATCTCCTTATTTGAATGGATTGGGACGCCTCTTTATTCAAATAAAGAAATTATAAACCACCGAACCATAAGTTTATAATCCATTACTTACATAAATTTGGACGCTTCTATGTAAATAATGAATTATAAATAAGTGGGCTTATTTGCATCCGATATGATTCCCTAACCACATTATGGGTGTATTACAACGTAACCCATACACTATTCTGTTAAATAAGAGAGAACCTCACTGTTTTGAGACCACACTTTTCTTAGACACGCTATAAGTAGTTAACATCAAGAACTTCGGACGAAGTTCCTTAAGGGTAGAGGCTGTAACAATTCGCATTTTCGGGTCACTATTCATTTTTACTATTCATCGTTACTATTCATTTTTACTATTCATCATTTTGGGTCATTATTTAAACTCAAACTTTTTTACTAAAAATTACTATTCACGAGTTACTATTCACGAGTACTATTTTTATTATTTACTAATTTCGCATAAATTGAACAAGTAAATACTTTTACACGATTTTTATGCATAAACAATGTACTCTAATATATAAATATCTAATATAAATATCTAAATATTTTATTATAATATATTATTATAAATATCTAGATATTTTATATTTTATTATAAATATCTAAGATATTTTATTATAATATATTTTAATATAAATATCTAAACACTATTCATCAAAATATCTAAACACTATTCATCAAAATATCTAGATATTTTCAGATATTTTCCCTATAAATAGAAAGAAAACTAGTTCATTTTATTTCACAGAAAAACACACATTTCCCCCCTCCTCCTTGATGTCGCAACCTTCCATACACACTCCATACTTGATTTTCAGGCTCCGAGTTATACACATAAGTTGAAGGCATAAGTATTCTCTACGTAAAAATTAAGTTTATTTTGTATTTCCGCGGTTGGATTAAGAGCTACACAATGGTGGGTTGGAGCAGTGGGTCCCAGGAAATTCTCAAAACTTTTGCAAGGATAGATCGGGCAATATTAAAGATGGGTTTTGGTTTTTGAAGCTATTGGGATAGTTATGGGGTAGATATGAGGTGATTTAGAGATTTTTATAGTTTAGGAAATGGATTTTTGAATTTATATGCGGAAGCGCTGCCCAATTTTCTAGTATCATTCATCAGTTATTATAAGGTGAGTTCTTAGCCCCGTTTTTAATACTTGTTTTACAAACTCTTTGGGGGAGATACATGCTCAAATACTTGCTTTTACTTTCATAAGTACTTTAAACTTTTTAGAATTACCGTGAGTTCGTAGCCCCACTTTTACTCGTTTAATTGTTTTACAAACTCTTTGGGGGAGATACATGCTCAAATACTTGCTTTTACTTTCATAAGTACTTTAAACTTTTAGAATTACAGTGAGTCATAGCCCTACTCTTTTAATACTTGTTTTACAAACTCTTTGGGGAGATACATGCTCAACTATTTCTTCTACTTTTACAAATACTCAAAACATTATACTTGATTGTATTATACATGATTGCATTATACTTGATCACATTATACTTGGTTGCATTATACTTGATTACGTTACACTTGATTTCATTTTACATGCTTGAAATACTTGCCTAAATACATGAATTGTATTTACAAACGTGCGACAATACTCATCTTGTCGGAGAGGTATTGATAGTACTATAAGTCGGTATATGCCCCCCATGTACCCGATTCATGACCTTGGATTAATATAGTACTATTTGGGATGCCCCGCCATGTGTACGGATTCTTGACCATGGGTGAATATAATCCATGTATTGTGCAAACTATATTTTGGCGATGGGTTGTGAACACAGTGTTGCAAGTTCTTTATGGCGGAACTTGAACCGAGTGGATTTACAATGCCTTTCTTTGTGTAAACATTCTTTCAAGGCTTTTCAACTTATTCAAAACAAACTCTATGAACTCACCAACCATTGTGTTGACACTTTAGCATGTTTATCTCAAGACATAAGGCGATAGCGGTTGCATGGAACATAGAGTCGCATCGACATATTTTGAAGACTTATGCTTTTTACCATTTACCATTCAAACATTTATGTATTATACTTTGGGACCTCATTGTTTGTAACTCGATTTCATTAATCGAATGGTAACTTTTCAAACGTCTCATTTAGAGGTCGTTTTCTATAACTTGTACTTTGTATTATGAAGTAGCACCCCAATGACACGCCTTCCATTGCGGTATTTTGGGGTGTTACTGATTGGTATCGAGCATTGGTTATAGAGAACTAGGTTGCATTTAAGAGCCTAGACTATAACTGCTTTATACGTTAAGACTCTCCACTATAATTGCCTTACACACACTTCATGCGCATATGCTTCTTGTTAGTTGTTTGCTTAGATCCGCGTTGTTGGATGATATGACTTTAGTAATAATAAGGAAACCACATAATTTAATCGAGTCATTAAAAATATGGAGCTCAATAATAACTAATTATTTAACTTGATCTTGTGACAGTTCTTGTTTGATGAGACATGAGATTTGAGTTAAATAATATTATTACTTAGCTTTAGACATTTGATGACTTGGTTATCTTATTATCTGCAAGAGAGTTTTGTATCGGGAAATCTTAAGTAGGATGATTTATAATCTCCTTATTTGAATGGATTGGCACGCCTCTTTATTCAAATAAAGAAATTATAAACCACCGAACCATAAGTTTATAATCCATTACTTACATAAATTTGGACGCTTTTATGTAAATAATGAATTATAAATAAGTGCTTATTTGCATCCGATACGATTCCCTAACCACATTATGGGTGTATTACAACGTAACCCATACACTATTCTGTTAAATAAGAGAGAATCTCACTGTTTTAGAGACCACACTTTTCTTAGACACGCTATAAGTAGTTGACATCAATGTAACTTGGGACGAAGTTCCTTAAGGGTAGAGATCGTAACAATTCGTATTTTGGGTCACTATTCATTTTTACTATTCATCGTTACTATTCATTTTACTATTCATTTATTTTGGGTCATTATTTAAACTCAAACTTTTTCCTAAAATTACTATTCACGAGTTACTATTCACGAGTTACTATTTTTATTATTTACTAATTTCGCGTAAATTGAACAAGTAAATACTTTTACACGATTTTTTGAACAACAATGTACTTTTACACATATTTTCATGCATAAACTAATGTATTTTATTATAATATATTTAATTATAAATATCTAAGATATTTTATATTTATTATAAATATCTAAGATATTTTATTATAATATATTTTAATATAAATATCTAAACACTATTCATCAAAATATCTAAACACTATTCATCAAAATATCTAGATATTTTCGGATATTTTCCTATAAATAGAAAGAAAACTAGTTCATTTTATTTCACATAAAACACACATTTCCCCTCCTCCTTGATGTCGCCACCTCCATACACACTCCATACTTGATTTTCGGGCTCAGGTTATACACATAAGTTGAAGGCATAAGTATTCTCTACGTAAAAATTAAGTTTATTTTGTATTTCCGCGGTTGGATTAAGAGCTACACAATGGTGGGTTGGAGTCTGGTCCCGTGAAATTCTCAAAACTTTTGCAAGGATAGATCGGGCAATATTAAAGATGGGTTTTTGTTTTGAAGCTATTGGGATAGTTATGGGGTAGATATGAGGTGATTTAGAGGTTTTATAGTTTAGGAAATGGATTTTGAATTTAGATGCGAAGTCACTTGAATTTTCTAGTATCATTCATCGCTTATTATCGTGAGTTCTTGGCCCGTGCTTTTAATACTTGTTTTACAAACTCTTTGGAGATACATGCTCAAATACTTTCTTTACTTTCATAAGTACTTTAAACTTTTAGAATTACTTCAGTAGCCCTACTTTTACTCGTTTAATTGTTTTACAAACTCTTTGGGGAGATACATGCTCAAATACTTTCTTTTACTTTCATAAGTACTTTAAACTTTTAGGATTACCGTGAGTCATAGCCCTACTCTTTTAATACTTGTTTTACAAACTCTTTGGGGAGATACATGCTCAACTATTTCTTTTACTTTTACAAATACTCAAAACATTATACTTGATTGTATTATACATGATTGCATTATACTTGATTGCATTATACTTGGTTGCATTATACTTGATTACGTTACACTTGATTTCATTTTACATGCTTGAAATACTTGCCTAAATACATGAATTGTATTTAAAAGCGTGCGACAATACTCTATGCTGTCGGAGAGGTATTGATAGTACTATAAGTCGGGTATATGCCCCCGCCCTTGTGTACCCGATTCATGACCATGGGATTAATATAGTACTATTTGGGAAGATGCCCCGCCCATGTGTGCGGATTCTTGACCATGGGTGAATATAATCCGATGTATTGTGCAAACTATATTTTGGCGGTGGGTTGTGAACACACGGTTGCAAGTTCTTTATGGCGGAACTTGGGCCGAGTGGATTTACAATGCCTTTGTCAGTAAACATTCTTTCAAGGCTTTTCAACTTATTCAAAACAAACTCTATGAACTCACCAACCATTGTGTTGACACTTTAGCATGTTTATCTCGGGACATAAGGCGATAGTTGTTGCATGGAACATAGAGTCGCACGACATATTTTGAAGACTTATGCTTTTATCATTTACCATTCAAACATTTATGTATTATACTTTGGGACCTCATTGTTTGTAACTCGATTTCATTAATCGAATGGTAACTTTTCAAAACGTCTCATTTAGAGGTCGTTTTCTATAACTTGTACTTTGTATTATGAAGTAGCACCCAATGACACAATCTTCATTGCGGTATTTTGGAGGTGTTACAACTAGTCCGTTGATGTCTCGTTGTATTTGACCTTATAGAACACTTAATGTATACGAGTTCTAACACATTTGATAAATGTGTTACTAGTTTTTTTTACAGCATTCTAAAACCTACACCACTTTTCGAACCAATTAGGTTGAAAGTGTCATTCGACTCATTGAACTCAACTTCAAGCATGAAAGTGAAGACTCGATTGAACTCAAGTGAAGTTTTGATCATGATCCATATTTCAATCCCAGTTTGTTAAAGTAAAACTGATATGATGTTTTTGTCATATTGGATGATGATGAAAGTTGTCAACGTCAATTGCTAAACGTTACACGAAACACTTAACCACAATTATAACTATAACTATTTGCCGCTATAAAATATCATCGCTATGCACGGATCGACGTCCAATCTTTATGATTCTTTTGTAAAAGTAATTTTTTGTGACCAATGTGGTGTTTGGCTAAGCTAATGAAGTGGGCTTATGTTTATGTTATATAAGCGGCTTATGACATATATATCATAAGTTAATAAATTATTCCTAAGTGTTTGACTTAGCTTATTATAATTAATAAGGTAAAAGGACACAAAAATACATGAACATTAGATGACGTAGTAATAAATGAGATTATAAAAGACTTTTTATGTAATATTGTAATATAGGCTGTGTTTGGCAAGGGGCTTATGGGGCTTGGGCTTTTAAAATAAGGCGGCTTATAAAATGAGTCTTGTTTGTCATGCGGGCTGATGAAATCATAAGCTCCTAAAAAGGGCTTAAAACTTTAGCCCCATAAAAGAGGCTAAAAACTTTAGCCAGGGGCTTTTGAACATTAAATTACTTATTTGCCCACAAAAATATCTAACATATACAAAATCTCATTTAATTATGTTTTTTTTAGTAATTTTCCGATAATTAGCTTAAGCTTAAGTCCATTTTTCAAACATGTTTACAAAAATACAAATTTCAACTTCTGCTTATAACAAAAGCCCCAGCCCCAGCCTAAGCCTAAGCCCCCAGCCCTAGCCCATTGCGCCAAACATACCCATAAACTCACCCTTCCTCATATAAGCCACAAAATTTAAGCTTATCAAAACCTCCTTATATAAGCTTGTAAAACCACTCATATAAGCTTAGTCAAACACTTATTTTAAACTTATTTAATACATATAAACTAATAAGCTCATAAGCCCTTTTATAAAAGCTTAGCCAAACACCACCATAAATTACTTACTTATAAACACTAAAAGTCTAAAAGTTCAGTCTCCCGCTTAAACTTTTCATAGTCTCTCCCACCCATCTTTTCCCAAAAATCAAAACCCTACACTTCTATATCGCTCTAATTTTTGCATCCCTTCATTATCTTTCACATACAGCCGCACACACACAACATCGACTCTGCACCATCTAAATTTTTGCTTCTTCTCAGGAATTCTTTCCAAATTCATCTACAATAAGGTATATAAACATCAACCGACATCAATTTTGTTATCGATTCGAACTTCCTATGACTTATTGCCTACCTATTGTTCGAAAATTGGGTTTAGCTTTAATCCGCAATCAAAGGTCGTATAAAGCTTTATTTATCTTAATTTTTCTGTGATTATTGTGTTATGATATATCATGTTACTCAATACAATACACTTTAGGGAAATAAACTAATATGCTTGTAAATATCTACTTTTTTTTAAGCTAAAATATCGGTGTGTTGTGGTTTCATTAATTATTGTTTAGATTTTATGGATGATTAGTTGAAATGTTTTATGAATCTGGTGCTTTCATCCATGGTGTATCTTCAGTTGCTCAGTGTTTTATATATTTAAATCGCAAGTGTTTTTTGAGGTTAGACCCCACAAGTCATTATTTCTGTTAAACCCGAAACTAGGATTGAAAATTAGGCCTAGGTTTTTGTTTTCTTAGATCTTTTTTTTGTTTTTTTTGTTTTTTTTTTGGTAACCATGATTTCCGACCTTATGGCCGATTAATCCACGGGGTTTGAACCCACCGCCACACAGGCTCAAACCAGGTAAAGCCCTCCCTTTATGGTTAGCTTTTTATATTATTTCTTCAACTTTGTGATGTTGAGCAGATTCGAGTTTAGGGAAGAAGCTATATGCAGTAACATATTTTACCAAGTCTATTTACATGTGAAAAATACTTATTTGTACATGGCATTTGTTTAAGGTTTGTTTTCATGTGTAATAATCTATAATTGTAAACCCATTGCTTAGATTGTTCTTCATTCCTTTTTTCAACCCATTTGATATTTTTAACCCAGTTAGGTTATTTGTTAAAGTTGTTAGCTAACACACTTACATGATTGATCTTTTTAATGTGTAGGTACACCGAAGACGCTTAGGCTCTAAGTGAGATTTAAGTGCTTGATCTACTTCCAGGTTCCATGACATTGAGTAAGCCATTAAAAATCAAATTGATTTGATATTTTATCTACAAACTCACGTTTAGGGATCAAGTAGTTTGGACCTTGAAGTAGCATAATATGTATGTTTGTATTGGTTTAAAGTTTGCTTGTTCGATTCTTGTGAGCATGTTTTTGTTTAAGGCTCTTGGGCTGTAAATGACTAATAGTCACCTAACATGGTATATGAGATTGAGTACACCATATTGATGTTTAACTTGTTCAAAACAATATTCCCCTAATTTTCAGTTTCACGCCTCAAACTGTTTTATGTAGTAATTCTGATATGATATTGGGGCTAATTAAGCATTTATATGATGGATGTTGCTAGGACTTTTTTTTGTGCATCAGCATTGAAGCAGCCCTTTATCAACATTCAACAGCATCATGTGTATAAGTAAATTGATGTCTATTGCTCTAACATATTGGTGTTTATTTTACGCAGTTGCTTATGTGTTATTGTGAAGAAGTAAAGATACCAACCAATGTATATCGGGGAATGACACCATAGGCGTCCTCAAGATACGTTGTACTAGTATTCCTTGGAAGTGAAAGAAAGCTTTTGAGCAAGCTAGAGAAATACTTACGAATATTTTGTTGCAGTTAGTGTAATTTACTATTTGAATATTTTCTTAATATGGGTTAGATTGTATTACAATAAAATTAGCAATATAATGCTATTAAATTTACACAGGATTTTTCGTTGCTAAATCAGTTTCTATAAAGTCTGCAAATTTAAACCGTTGGAATTTGGTTGCAAATGTTATTGCAAATCCGTTGCAATATTACAACGGATTTTGTTCCCATGCAAAACTGTTACAAAGTTTTTTTGACTGCTGCAATTATGTAACAAAAACATTTCCAGTGGAGCATTTATGCAACGGATTTATAATGAATTCCTACCGTCACATTAGCCCTATTGCGTTGTAGTGAGACTTAATGCAACACACAATTTGGTCCTAGAAAAACACTTTTTAGGACGCATGAATGCATCTCAATACGTGATAGAAGGTTAACATAATTTAGAACACTTTAAAGCGTCCTATTATCTTGTCTATTAGGACACAACTTGCGTCGTATAAAACATTTTATGAGACTATTTTTTTTGTTTCATAATAATGGCACTTATTAGGATGCTTATAAGTGTCTTAATAATTTTTACACTTTATACAACGCCTTTATATGTGACACTTATATCATTGGTCCTATTATGCAAAAGGTCCTATAAAGTAACTTGATAGGACACTATTCGGCGTCCTATAAAACCTGATTTGTTGTAGTGGCTTCAGCAATATCACATTCACGGTTGATGTAACGTCGGTGTGAACTTTCAGCTTCTCGTTGCAACGATTGCTTATACTGATATTGTTGCATAATCATCTCGAGATCACCTCTATCTTCGTTATCGCTCAAACTACCGGAGGGACTATCACAATTGCTTGAGGAACTCATTTCTATTTGAAAGAATAGTTGTGCTGGTAGAGAAGTATGTGAAGTTATTGTGAAAATGATGTATATTTATAGTATGGAAATTAGATTTAAATTTAAAAAAAAATGAATTTAAAAATAAAAGTACATATTTTAAAGCTATCCGTTTGAAAATAACGGCTAGTTTTCGATTTAAACATTTGTCGCTTTCTACTGACCGCTGCTCTCCTTCCACGTTATAACGACGAGCCTCAAATATCACGACACCCCTTGCTCTTATGTTTTATTTTTCATTATAAGTAGCATGTATATGGATGATAGGAGGAAGCATCATCAACAAGACAACTATCAATATAAACTTATAACCTAAAATAATAAAATGTCATCAATTATTATAAGTTGAGAGAGAAATTAATACAAAGAAAAGTTTCTGGAAAACAATCATCTTGTCTTCTTTTGTTTATTTGGCATCTATCTATCAATTGTCACTATAAGTTGAGGTGTATTTGGTATGAGGTATTTGAGTTTGGAGCTTGGAGTCATGGTAAAAAAAATTTAGTTTGATAAAAGGAGGCTTGGATTTGGTTACGATCCTTTATATTTGCTTTCTAAAAAACACTGCACTCTCCTTAATTGTTTTACTAATCTTTCACTCAGGGGTTGTTTGTTTGCTTATATGTGAGCTACGAGCTTATTTGTTTTTCAACTTATATTATATAAGTTTTAGTTTTTTAGCTTATTTTGAGATTTACAATCTTATATAATATTTATTATGATATGATAAACTCATATAAGCTCATAGGTCTCAAATAAACCAAGAAATTGAGAGTTATAAAACCTAAGTCGAAATCATATAAGCTCATAAGCCAACATATAAGCTTAAACAAACACCCACTCACTGAACTATCTCTTTTTCTTTTTCCATTCATTTTGTAACTCATTTATTCCAACCTTTTTCTTTTGCTCCATTTACTAGATAATACAGTAATTGTTTTTAGTTTTATTTTTCAAATTTTGTTATAAAATTTTTGTTTCTATTTAAGATATTTTGTTGCTCTCCTTTTTAAATTGGGAAATTGATTTACGCACTCAATTTTTTAGTAAACACTCAACTTTAAGATTACACAAGGGTCACCCTATTAATACGGGTCACCCCAAACCCTCCCTAAATACCACCGATAGCCCACTATTCCGCCATTGTACCTTCGTCCTTTTTTTTTTTTTTTTTTTTTTTTTTTTATTTGATTGTGTATAGTGTATATTTGTGTGGATATTTAATTTGTGAGTGTTTTTATATGTATAAAGTGTATTTATTTGTGTAGTGTTTTTATATGTAGAGTATTTATTTTGTGTAGTGTATAGTTTATTTTGTGTGGTATATTTAATTTGTGTAGTATTTTTATATGTATAGTGTATTTATTTGTGATTATATATTATTTGTATAGTGTTTTTATAAACCTTTTTTTATAAACTTTTTTTATAATCTTTTTTTTATAAATTTTTATAAACATTTTTATAAACTTTTTTTTATAAATTTTTTTTATAAACTTTTTTATAAACTTTTTTTATAAACTTTTTTAGTAAACTTTTTTTATAAAGATTTTTTAATAAACTTTTTTTATAAACTTTTTTAATAAACTTTTTTTATATACTTTTTATAAACTTTTTTTATAAAATATTTATAAACTTTTTTTTATAAACTTTTTTTTTAAACTTTTTTAATAAACTTTTTTTATATACTTTTTATAAACTTTTTTTATAAAATATTTATAAACTTTTTTATAAACTTTTTTAAACTTTTTAATAAACTTTTTTATAAACTTTTTATAAATATTTATAACTTTTTATAAACTTTTTTATGTTACTTTTATAAAAAAGTTTATAAAAAGTTTATAAAAAGTTTATTAAAAGTTTATAAAGAAAAGTTTATAAAAAGTTTATAAAAGTAACGAAAATAAATACCATATAAAAACAATACACAATTAAAAATACTATACATAAAACACTACACAAATAAATACACTATACATATACCTAAACACTACACAATTAAATTAAAAAAAAAAAAAAAAAAAAAAAAAAAAAAAAAACGGTACAGCCATGGGACCCACAAACCAATGGGAGAGTGGACAAATGGACAAGAAAAGACCCCAATTATTGGGAGGTTTTAATAAAAAAATAGTGAGGGTTCTAATTATACATTATTTATTTATTTATAGTCTCATTATACATTGAATATGCAAATTAAAATAAAAAATGTTCAAATCACCTCCCTTCTATTTGCCAAAACTGAAATCCAAATTCTAACGAACCTATGTATAAAATGTGCTTGGTAACCTTGCAAAGGATCGGGGGAGTGAGTGCATGGTTCGGGTAGTGTTAGGTATACTCTGATTTTGACACCGTCCCCAAATAATCTGTACTTGAAATTTGATACCAAATCGGTTTCATGTCGATCGAGATACTCCTTTCTTCTCTATTTTTTTGTCTTTTGTGAAAAGTAGTGTTAGTGCAGATCGGCCCACCCTCCACTTGTAGAGAGTGTTGTAGTAGAATGGGTAGCTTGAATGGAAGATTTTATCGGACAGAGACGACGACATTTCTAAGATTGTATCACCACCCCTCCCCTCATTGGTAAAAGTGTCGGAAATTACCCCAAAAACAATTGTTGAAAAGTTTGAGACTTTTTTTGGCATGCTCGATGATAATTTTTTATCCACGACTAACTACCCGCTAGCCAGTTGCTAGCTCCGCCAGTGAACAAGTGGTAAAATAACTCTAGTTCATCAATAGTAACTTATTTTTCAAATTTAGCCAAGGGCCCTCTACATTTTCCCCGACATCTTCTAAATATAAAGTAAAATCTTTTAACTTTTAATACTTGTGTAAGGTTGCCCTCATCTATTATTTAAAAGCCAAGATGAAGCGCTCTTGCATGCATGCAGACTAAATAAAATTTTCGATGAATAACGATTTTAGTTTATTACGCTTTTAACAATAAATTTACTGATATCAAGAATTTCAGATACCAGTCTGTCGAACTCGAACCCGCTGGCATGATCTCGCTGGCTCGAGTCTGTTTGGTCACCGCCGTTCGCCTCAAGCCTATTTACGTCAAGCGTCTGCCTCTACTCAATATTCAGATAACGCGCTTTATTATTTATAGAATAAATATAATGCGAATCATGTTTATTCTATTGCATATACGCTTGATAATTTTTTCTTATGTAAGTGTGTTTTAATAACTCAGATTAATCAGTATTTATCGACTAGTTAAATAATTGACTACATTAAATAAGATTAATGTGGTATTTTGTTATACACTATGTTTCTTGTCTTGTACGTCTGAAAATTATATGCATTAAAGTGTTGTACACTATGTTGTTTTTATTGTAAGTAGTAGTCATTATAGTCATTAATAACATTGACCACTTTAATAGCATTAATGTTGTAAGTCTAAAAATAAGTCTCAAAATTACATCATGTTTATTTTATTGTATACTATGTTTAATTTGTTGTAAATCTGAAAATTGGTTGCTGCTATTGTACATTGTGCTTAAATGTTTGTAATTTTTGGTAAATGGGTATTTTTAATAGCATTAATGATTTTTAATAGAATTTTGGTCTTAAAATAACACCACGCTTTATTTTGTTGTACAATATGCTTAGTTTGTCAGAATTCAAAATTGGGTGCATTAAAGTTTTGTAAACCATGCTTAATTTTTTGTACGCCTTAAAATTAAGAGTGAGCATTCGTGCATTATAAGTAAGATTAGAGATATGGCACCAAGGCATAAATGATTTTGACTCGAAATAAATTTTTATGAATAATGATTTTATTTATTATGCTCTTTTAACAATAAATTTACTGATATCTGAATTTCAGATAGCCCGCGCCTGCTCGGCTCGAACCCGGCTCAGTGTCCGCCGGCTCGAGCCCTGTTTTGTCCGCGTCTGCTCGCTCTCAAGCCCATTTGGCCCGCTGTCTGCTCGATTTGTATAACGTGCTTTATCGTTGTGTAGAGTGAAATTTAATGTAGGAATTGTGTTTAATTTGGTTGTACAATATGCTTGATAATTTGTATTTCTTATGTAAGGGATGTTTTAATAACTGTATTAATTGTATTTATTGACCAGTTAAATAATTGATTACATTAAATAGCATTAATGTGGTGTTTTGTTGTACATTATGCTTCTTGTCTTGTACGTCTGAAAATTATATGCATTAAAGTGTTGTACAATTTGTTTCTTTTCTTGTAAGTAGTAGTCATTATAGTTATTAATAACATTGACTACTTTAATAGCATTAATTTTGTAAGTCTAAAAATTACATCATGCTTATTTTGTTGTACACTATGCTTATTTTGTTGTAAATCTAAAAATTGGTTGCAACTATTGTACATTGTGCTTAAATGGTTGTAATTTTGGTGAAGGGGTGTTTTTAATAGCATTAATGTTGTTTGATAGAATTTTGCTCTTAAAATGACACAACGCTTTATTTTGTTGTACAATATGCTTACTTTGTTGTAAATCTGAAAATTGGGTGCATTAAAGTGTTGTAAACCATGCTTAATTTCTTGTACGTCTTAAAATTAAGAGTGAAGTGTCTTCGTGCATTATAAGTAGTATAGATTAAAACTGCCCACAATCAGATTTAAGTTCAGCATACATATTAATAGTTAATATCATGGTTTTAAAATGCTCGTAAAGGTTTCGCGACGTAAGGTTTGATTATGCCGTCATGCCGTCTTATGTCACATCTTTTTGTAAACTTGATATATATGAAATAGGATATACATATATACATATTTTATATTTCACACACCTTACGCCATCGCCTTATAAACGCAAAAACTCGCCTTGTACCGTAAAGTGTGAGGCTTGGTCATGATGTCGCCACGCCTTGCGTTATTTATAACTTTGGTTTATACATACAAATGGCAACTAATTGCTAGAAGGGAAACAACAATAAATACTGTCATGCCGCTTTTGAGTTGAACATTGTGTTCTTAAGTTTTGTTATTAAAGAAAAGGAAAGTAATGTCAAGTAAACATTTTTCTCCCAAATTTAAAAGGAAACACTTTATTTTAAAAATCAACAAAAATAAATTAACTTTCATTCTATTTCATTTTCTTTTCCTCTTTAAGTAATACTTGAGAACAAAACTCATTTTATTCCTTTTTATTTACTTTCTTTTTCCTCTTTAACTCTAACTCGAGAAGCTAGAGCCTTTTCCCAGTGCACGGAGCCCCAACGAGGAAGGCGTTAGTGGTTTATGGTCCAAAATGCTAATCCCTCTTTTTGTGCTACTCTTACTCCTAGGGCGAGAAGAAGATAAGGAAAAGCCAAACGTTCTCTTAGTACTTGAATTGAGATTTTTGAGCATAAAAATTCCACATACCTGTAAAAGTGGCCCTAACCTTTGAGGACACTGTAAAAAAGTCACTTTTGTGACTTAAGGTTATATTTATGCATGGCTTTGAAAACTCTAACTTTTACTTTAAGTTTTGATATTCGCTTTTATACACTACTTTGTAAATAACTATGGGTTGTTTATCTCCTTATATTACAAGCCCTTTTTCACTTTAAGTTATTTGTATTAGAGAATAAATAGCCAAGCTCGACTTGTGGGCTTAGGCTATTTAAAGTTTTATCATTATAAATAATGCTAATAATAAACTTACGACATGAGTTTACAATGTTTTAACATAGATCGTAGCGGTCCGATTCTCAAATCTAGGTAACTAAAGCATTGTTTACTAAAATAAATGAAGTGAGCTATTTTCATATGAGCCACTTATTATACAAAAAACATTTTTTGTAACTTCCTCCATTAAAAGTGAATAAGGGTTGAGCGCACTCATCTTTAAACCGCCCCGTCAAACCCTAACTATTATCCCGCTCTTCTTCCCGTAAGATTATGGACCGTTTGGTTTTATTACAGAAATGACAACGAAGATTTGATTAGAATGGCGTAGAACGACAAATTCGTATGAAAATCAGATCACATGATTGTTATGCTTTGTTGATAAAATACTGATAAAAGTCAGATAGATATTTGAATTAGAAGTAAAAGAGTACCATTTTAATTGGATTTCATAAACACCAAATCGGCACAGAATTTAATATTCGACTACGATATACCAATTTTATTACCCACAAAACAAAACAAAACAAACACCAACTATAACTTTGAAAGTTATAGTCTCATTCCCATTTATGCTAACCAAACGGGCCCTAAACTTTTATGTGAGATATTAATTCCACCAGTGTACAATTCTTAACGCAACAAACAACAGCAAAATCATTATTATACCATTTTCCAAGAATTATTTTATTGGTCATCATACATTTGCTAGTCAATTATCTCAAGCTATGATGGATTTGATACAAACCCCAGGCGTTTGTGGGCTTAGGCAAGTGGCTCGTTGGATAATTTCAAAGATATATGGTCGGTCAAAGAAGTCTCGAAAGCGGTGGGATCTTTGAAGTTTGCTGAAACAAAGAAGGTGATAACATCGGTAGTTTTATGTTAAAAAATGGTTGTTTTAATATTTGTTTGTTCATCGATTGCTCGTACGGTTTTATTAACAGTCGACTAAAGTTGACTGTTGGTAACAATCCTTAAAGTCGACCGTTGATATAATAGCTATATCACCGACTTAACCGACAGCTTGGACTAATCGACAAAAAATGACCGCTGATACGGTTACATACGCCGAATAAAGCTTATGCTTTTATTATGTTTTTTTATTGTCTACTTTACTACTTCATCTCGAGCCGCGATTTCCGCTGAACTGCAAGAGAAGATTGAGAATAACAGCCCAAACTCAATTTATGAGTTTCATCTAGAATTTTACTATTATAAATAATGATGAATAATAAAATTACAAATACAGTTTAGAATGTTTTAACAATTTGCTCATTAAACAATGCATACTTGTGTTTTCTTGAATGCTTAGGGTGGTTTTTATCCTCGTTAAACAATACAAGCCACTATTTACTTTGTAAATAACTATGGGTTTTTTCTCCTCTATATCATAACTCATAAGCCATTTTTAGTTTGAGTTATTTGCTCGTTAAACAATACATCGTTGTGTTTTGTTGAATGCTTAGGGTGGTTTGCTTTTAATCGAACTCCATTTTCCTTTACAAACTTCGACAATTTTTGCTAGTGTTAATCGCCCACTGTTAGTATAACAACCTGAAAAATCCGAAACGACATTTAAACATTGATACAAATATAACCTAAAGTATAAACTATATGTTATGAATTAAAGTTCAAAACATAAAATCTATAACCTAAGTACATTAAAATTTTTGACATCCTCCTATATCCGTGTATATCACACGACTATAAGTCACATAAGGTTCCGGTTTTATTTAAAATTTGTACACAACTTAACTTAAAAATATGGTGATAATATAACTTGAAATTGGAAAACATTTGGTCTCCTTATATCCCCCAAAAGAAACTGCATTTTCTGCCTTTTATTCCCCCTCTCCCATTTTTCCTTTAACCGGATATTCACATTTCAGATTTGCACTTCACATAAAACTCTAAACACATAAACAGCTCCCATTTTCTCCCAAGAAAATCAGTCGTACGAAGGAAGATAGCAAGGGGTGATCGTTGGTGGTTTTTGTTTAGGTTGATCACGGTTTTAATTTTGGTTTTGGTTGTGTTCCGCTTTTGATCCGCTTTCCAAATCCGACCAAGAGGTATTCTAATCGTTTTGTGTTTCTTGATTCGAGTAATATGTTATGTATACGCTTAAACCTAGAAATCTAATCTAACGTGTTTGTTAATATGAGTATATGCATGAATTTGTAAGTCGATAAAATCATTAAACGATAGGCTAATATGTGTGTGTCGATGGTATTATATTGGTCGGATCTTTGTTGGTCTGCATTTAAGTGTGTATTTGATGAATTAAATCAGCCTAAAACATTTGTAAATGATCATGTATTAATCGGGTTAAAACATAAAAGGAATAAAGGTTTAAGTGTCGTTGTTTTGAACGTGATAGATTTGTAAGTCGAATAAGTGTGCATTATAAATTGAGTTTCACAAGTGTTTGATTCTAGATTTTTGCATATACACCTAGTTTAATGTCGTGTTTAAGTTTGCCAATTGGGCTGGAGTGATTTGGAGTCGTAATGATCATGTTTGTGAATTTTATGGGATCATGTGTCAAATCAGTTCTGGGAACTTAAAATTAGCCGAAGTTTTTGATTTGTCATTTTCAAACCACAAGGACTTAAAAGATCTCCTTTTACAGAGGTGATTTTTAAGTTATGTGTGACTTCGTGGAATTTCCGTAGATTTTTCTGAAGGGTCTAAATGGGTTAAATAAATATAAACTTTCGGGATGTACCTGCATTTAACTTTCTAAACATGTTTGGATAAATGATTTTTGTAGTGGTGTTTGCACTTAATAATAAAATCTGTAAAACTTCATGTAAGCTCATAAGACATATAGGTACCTATGTAAATTATTAAGAGTCTAAGTGTGATTTAAAAATTCGTAAAGTGAAGGCTGAAACATACTAAAATTAGAAATTTGTTAAGAAGCTAAGTTGTTGTGATATTCATACCATTTGATGTGTTTGGACTCTAAAAGGGCTCTTAAGTGATAATTATGATATATTGGGTCATATGTTAACCTAATTTTGATAATGAAACCCTAAGTTTATTAATTGTGAATTGTAACCCGAAGTTACGAAAGTTACTAAATCTAGAAAGTTACTAAATTTGGAAAGTTACTAAATCTAGAAAGTTAGCAAATTTAAAAAGTTACTAACCGAAGGTTGCTAAATTTTGAAAGTCGTTATATTTGAAAAGTTACTAAACATTGAAAGTTTCTAAAAATAGAAAGAAAGCCTCATTATGTAATCCGGATAACTAAAAGTACTAAACTTATAAATGAGCCTATAAGTAATACGTGATCACTAATTCGTGTGGATTCTCTGAAGAGGGAGTAGCTTCTATTTCTGTGTGCTTTCCTAGTTACAGTATTTCATTTGCTGTTTGAGGTACATATATTCTACCTTTTCTCATTAAAGGTTCTCATGACTTCTCGATCCTTGACTTTGATTCCTTTGCTTTGATATGATTCTGTTTGTAATTATCCGTTTGATATGATTCACTTTGCTATCCATTTTGATATGATATTCAGTATGCTATCTCATTTATGGATAGCTTTGCTTTGTTCTGTTTTGTTCTGTTGCCCGAGCTAATTAGTCATGGAGGTAACATGACCATGTCATTGAGGCACCAATGGCATGACACTTTCTGTGGAGGTGTTATTGATCCACCACGCCCCTTCGCTCGTTATGATATTTGTGCACATGGCCATTATGTATATGTATGTTGTCACACCCCAAATTACTGCTTTGCGCCGAATGGAATTCGGGATTGACCGTCATAGCATCACAATCACAAGTTATATTGAACGACCTAAAGTGTCGCTTTGAAAATACATCGCTTGATTTAATAAAATAATCGAGTTACAAAGTATAGGTCCCAAAAGTTTATAAAGTTTGCGGAAATATAAATATATTACAAGTCCAAACGATGGTTTTGAAAGAAAGTGCCAATGTATAATAATGTAAGTCGACGCATGACTCAAAAGGTTCCTTAACCATGCCATGATGAGTATGTCTTAGTTACCTGAAAATACATTGCTAAAACGGTCAACAATAATGTTGGTGAGCATTCATAGGTTTATGTAAATGTTTTATACGACTACGCAAGTATAGATCGTGTATGACAATCATGTCACATAAAATGTTACAAGTATGACAATCATGTCACATAAAATGTTATCGGTATGACAATCATGTCACATAAAATGTTACAATTGCTTAAGCGCATGATACCGAAGTCTCCGATCGATGTTCGCCTCAACAGAGTGTCTTGCCAAACAACTCTAATAATGTTTATGAATGAAATGCATCCGTATGACTAGTTGGGATTCACCAACCCGGATGGAGGCGCCACCCTCGATAGATCTATCCACCACACGCTTCTAGGAAATTAACGGCTCATGCATATGAAGTGGGACATTTAATCGGCAACGTGGTAACTTAAGCAATGTAAATGAATTTAATATACTTGGTATCGTAATAAAATGTTGTGCAATGTATTCTCCCCGTAGGTTTGAAATAAGTAAAACTTGAATAAATCGGGCTATGAAAACTCACTTGATAAACCGGTATGATGACAAGAGTGAGTACACCGAGGTATAGCGTGATACTTTAATCTGGACCTATTACTAATGATATGATATGTAATGAGTTATGATGTAATGTTATGCATGCATTTCGATGTTATTTATACCATTTGCGAGTTTTAAAAAATAATACTTATCGTCGAAAATACTCTTTGACGCCTTGACCAAACTTAAATTACTTTACAAGTATTTACGCCAAAATGTCATCCTACAATAGTTTCAGAATGATTTTTGTGAAATTTTAACTTTCGTCGGAAAATAATGTCGCCGAAATTTCATGAAAGTGACAAAATGGCTTCAAAACTAGTCGAAATGGTGTACGCCGAACGTTAGGAAACGAACTCGACGGTTTTGGAAAGCTTGTATCAAAATCTAGAAGTTTTAGTACGTGAGTTTTCGCCATAGAGGTCTCGAACATAAAGATAATAGAGGTTAAATATGGTGATTTTGTCTAAATGTTGTGTAAAAAGTGAGTTTCGCAAAGTTTAAGCAACCAGAATAATTTATTACAACTCCGCTATACAAACGGTTGGTCGCTTTGAAAAATATACTTGGTGATCTCGATTTTATTAGAAGACATCTCACAAAAGTTCCACATCATCGTTAAAACAGCCTTCAACATGGTCGTTTTAGTTACCGTAACACTTGTCTCGTAAAAATAATATAGTTTTTCTAAAAATAATAGTTACGGCAATTTTATGAAAACGTATATCTTAGTCGTTTCAAACTGCTTTCACGATTATATGTCCTTAGCTTCGTATCAAAGTATACTAATATATTTTTGATAAGTCGAATAATTTATAAAGCTTAGGACTCGCTTTTTGACTCAGATAAACCAAAATAGGTTGTCAAATTTTCGAAAATATATATTTCGTCACAAACTTGAAAAATTCATAACTTCTTCGTTATAACTCCGCTTTAATCCGCCTGCCGCCACGGATTCGCTTTTAAAGTATATTTTCTAAATATCAAGGCCAAAAATTCGTGCTCATCGTCGGATTTTCCAAAAACAAAATAAGAACAGACCACTTTATATACTTGTCGAAAATAGTTTTTCTCGTACTAAACCTATTCCAATCCCTTCAAATCAACTCCAAAGCTATTCTAATCCTACCATACACCTTCTTAGGGTGTCATGGGTTCCTAAACATCATCAAGACCAATATATACCAAGGGAATAATTATAGGATGACCTTTATATATATATAACTCTAAAAATCATGTAAAAATGGTATAAATCAACATAAGTCTTGCATGTTTGCTCCAAATATGAAGAAATAAATATGAAATGAAGATGAAATATGTAAAATGATAGTAATATGCTTACAAGTAAACTTGATGAGGTGCAAAGAACAAAGGTTTAACCTAAACACCCTAGGTTTTTATTTCAAAACCTTATTAAGAGTGTGATCTAGATTGTTAATACTCTGAGCTTGAAAAATTTGATGATCCCTCTTTCACCTATGTGTTGCCGGTTTGGAAGAAGAAAACCAAGAGAGAAATGTTTGTACTACTTGTGAATTATTATGAGGTGAATGATAAGTGAATGAGATAAGACTTAGCTAGTGTATGAATCTAAACAAGACTAAAATCTACCAACTATAAGATACATCCCCCAGGCCGGTTTTGGGGGATTGTCTCTCATATATTTTTTTTTTTTTTTTTTTATTATTATGCATATGTATAAAATGTGTATATAAAGTGTAAGTAAAAGGATTTAAGTAAGGATAGTTTGTAACTTGTGTATTTAAAGTAGTTTTAGCATCAAATAAATTTTAATTGACCAAAGTAAAATATATTAAGATCATAAAAATTGTAAAATATATTTCTTGCATAATTTGAGTGATAATATAATTATCGTAGTTTTAAGAAAAATCGTCGTAATAATATAAATTTAACAATTTATATACTAAATAAATTTAAAACACTAGGTAAACTCAAATTATAGTTTTTATGAACTAAATGTAAGTATATAAAAATATATCGGGATCATTTTTAGAAGTATCGGATTAAATCTTCAAAATAATAACTCACGCGATAACATTTATTTAATATAAAATTTACACGTTTAATGTGAAATGCAATGTTATGAATGAACTAACATGATGCAAATGATGTTAATGAAATGTAGACTAAACTTAGTCCATATGAAATGTTCGTGATGATATGATCATGAATTCGCCGCTAAACCATTAAAGTTACGCGAATTTGGAACACGTAAACCTAGTTTACGATAAATGGTGAAATGGTGAAGCATGAATTGTTTTGAGAAATAACCTGAAATTGCGAGTTGTCACATTCGCCCATCTAAAAGGAATTCATCCCCGAATTCAGTTCGTGTTAGTCTATCGAATTGTTGAGTTTGTGGTGAATATCGAGGAGAGAAGACATGGAGAAGTGTCGTTACGGTTATCGATGATCGAGAGTGTCTAAAACATCATAGTAAGGAAAATATCGGATGAATCTCTCATAAGTAACACTTTGAATCGGAACATGTGAAAATTTTGCTTGCACTAAGATTTATAATAATCGCTCCCAACATAACGTGATCCTCCGCATTAGACATAGTTAGCTAGGCTATGTATAATTAAGGAACGATGACGTGACGCTCGGTTTAGTTGTTATAACTCTCGATGTTTACAACGATTTAACTGTGTCGTTAAAATGATAGTTAAAGTAAAAGGAACTAAAATTCTCGTAAGTAATAACAAATCGGAAAGAAAATAAAGTACGATAGATGAGAATATTTTACAACGAGTGGTTTATCAAAAGTAGTACATCTTTAAGTTATTAAGTTTCGATACGATGAAAGACATAAACTTAGTACGACATAGTGCATAAGGAAAAAAAAAATAAGACCGTTAGTTTCCGAACTTCTTCATCCTCCGTTGTTGAAATCCTTTTGAGCTTCTCCTCCTAACATGTATGCTTTCTCAAGAGCACCTTCAACTTGTTGATCTTGGTTTTGGGGACATTGGCTCTGATAGTGTCCTTGCCCCCACATTCAAACATGTCATTATAGTTTTACCTCTACAATCCTCGGCGAGGTGTCCTAATTTTGGCATCAAGCGACTTAAGGTGGCAAAGACCCGAGTGATGAAACTTACATCTAGTACATAGTGGGTGTGTTCCAGCATATCCTTTTCCTTTGCAGTCCTTAGCAAGGTGTCCCACTTTTTGACAGATAAAGCATATACCACATGGACCATCATGATGTAGCGTGCATTGATGACATCGTGGTAAGTTTCCAGTATAAGTTCTTTCCTTTGTTGGTGCAGCAACATAAACCCTGGCGGCTTCTTGTCTTCTATTCTGTTGTTGGTGATGGTTAGTGTCACGGTTTTGGTTGTTGTTATTATAACCTCTTTGGTCATTTTCCCATTTTCTTTTGTTGTTGTTGATTTGGTTATTGTTGTAGTTGGTGCGGTTGTTATTGTTGTTGATGGTGTGATTGTTGTTATTGTTGTGGTGGTTATTGTTGATAATGTTTTCCCCTTTCACAACTTGAGCCATGAGTATTTGAGTCATACGGGTAGATTCTTCAATTGTTTGTGGATCGAAAGAAGTTACATCTCCTTGGATATTTTGTGAAAGTCCTCCAATGAAATTTTCCAATAGTTTCATTGTCCAGAAACCATAGTCGGACAAAGAACAACAACTCTTGAAACCTTTTGATGTAAGCAAGTCTCATAGCTTTTGCAGTTAGATTGCGGCCTCGGTAATAGCGCCATCGTCGCCGTTTCTTTCCTTAGTGCCTCGGCTATACTATCATCTACATACCTTGGATAGCAATGGTGTCATTTCTAGTGCGACTTTCTTCTCGCCATAACTCTTCAAAATAAAAGGAAAATGAGACGTAGTCAAATCCTATGTTAGGAATAAGCCTAAAGAGATGTGATAGAAGGTGATAAGTTTGAGGTTATTTTTCAAATGATCGACGGGTTCCAAAAGATGGGTTATGAGGTGTTGTAAGTGTTTCAAATGTATGATGGTTTAGCGACTTAATGTGTGAATAACGTGTAACTCGACATGTTAGTGGTGCAACAAAGGAGTGAGAGTGACTTCGTCCTACTTAAAGGTTTATCTCGGCATTCGACGTTATCGGTGATGAGTCAATTGATGTAAAAATTGTGATAGGGAATGACAAGGAATTCTCCACGTTAGAGTATGAGGAAAAGATAATGGGATGGATAATTAAAGGCATCCATGTGACAATCGATATGAAATGAAAGTAAATAACTCGAAAATGTACGATAAACCGCATGTAAAGTGAACATTCACTTATGATGAAATGATGAGATGCTATGATAATGTAGTTATAGTCTAGGGTCAATGATGCAACCTAGTTCTCTATAATCAAGCTCGATGCCAACTGTCACACCCCAAATTACTGCTTTGCAATGAATGGAATTCTCGGGATCGATCGTCATAGCATCACAATCACAATTATATTGAACGACCTAAAGTGTCGTTTGGAAAATACATCGCTTGATTTAATAAAATAATCGAGTTACAAAGTATAGGTCCCAAAGTTTATAAAGTTTATGGAAATATAAATATATTACAAGTCCAAACGATGGTTTTGAAAGAAAGTGCCAATGTATAATAATGTAAGTCGACGCCATGACTCAAAAGGTTCCTTAACCATGCCATGATGAGTATGTCTTAGTTACCGAAAATACATTGCTAAAACGGTCAACAATAATGTTGGTGAGAAATCATAGGTTTATGTAAATGTTTTATACGACTACGCAAGTATAGATCGTATGACAATCATGTCACATAAAATGTTACAAGTATGACAATCATGTCACATAAAATGTTATCGGTATGACAATCATGTCACATAAAATGTTACAATTGCTTAAGCGCATGATACCGAAGTCTGACCGATGTTCGCCTCAACAGAGTGTCTTGCCAAACAACTCTAATAATGTTTATGAATGAAATGCATCCGTATGACTAGTCGGGATTCACCAACCCGGATGGAGGCGCCACCTCGATAGATCTATCCACTCACACACGCTTCTAGGAAATTAACGGCTCATGCATATGAAGTGGGACATTTAACTGGCAACGTGGTAACTTAAGCAATGTAAATGAATTTAACATACTTGGTATCGTAATAAAATGTTGTGCAATGTATTCTCCCCGTAGGTTTGAAATAAGTAAAACTTGAATAAATCGGGCTATGAAAACTCACTTGATAAACCGGTATGATGACAAGAGTGAGTACACCGAGGTATAGCGTGATACTTTAATCTGGACCTATTACGAATGATATGATATGTAATGAGTTATGATGTAATGTTATGCATGCATTTCAGTATGTTATTTATACCATTTGCGAAGTTTTAAAAAAATAATACTTATCGTTTAAAAATACTCTTTTGACGCCTTGACCAAACTTAAATTACTTTACAAGTATTTACGTCAAAATGTCATCCCACAATAGTTTCGTAATGATTTATTGTGAAATTTTAACTTTTCGCTCGGAAAATAATGTCGCCGGAAATTTCATGAAAGTGACAAAATGGCTTCAAAAACTAGTCGAAATGGTGTACGTCGAACGTTAGGAAACGAACTCGACGGTTTTGGAAAGCTTGTATCAAAATCTAGAAGTTTTAGTACAGGAGTTTTCGTCATAGAGGTCTCGAACATAAAGATAATAGAGGTTAAATATGGTGATTTTGTCCAAATGTTGTGTAAAAGTGAGTTTCGCAAAGTTTAAGCAACCAGAAATAATTTATTACAACTCCGCTATACAAACGGTTGGTCGCTTTGGAAAATATACTTGGTGATCTCGATTTTATTAGAAGACATCTCACATACAAAAGTTCCACATCATCGTTAAAAAAACCTTCAACATGGTCGTTTTGGTTACCGTAACACTTGTCTCGTAAAAATAATATAGTTTTCTAAAATAATAGTTACGGCAATTTTATGAAAACGTGTATATCTTAGTCGTTTCAAACCGCTTTCACGTATTATATGTCCTTAGCTTCGTATCAAAGTATACTAATATATTTTTGATAAGTCAAATAATTTGTAAAGCTTAGGACTCTTTTTGACTCGTACAAACCAAAAATAGGTTGTTTGAATTTTCTCGAAAATATATATTTCGTCGTCAAACTTGAAAAATTCATAACTTCTTCGTTATAACTCCGCTTTAATCCGCTCAATGACCACGGATTCGCTTTTAAAGTATATTTTCTAAATATCAAGGCCAAAATTCGTGCCCTCCGTCGGATTTTCCGAAAAACAAAATAAGAACAGACCACTTTATATACTTGTCGAAAATAGTTTTCTCGTACTAAACCTATTCCAATCCTTCAAATCAACTCCGAGCTATTCTAATCCTACCATACACCTTCTTAGGGTGTCATGGGTTCCTAAACATCATCAAGACCAATATATACCAAGGGAATAATTATAGGATGACCTTTATATATATATAACTCTAAAAATCATGTAAAATGGTATAAATCAACATAAGTCTTGCATGTTTGCTCCAAATATGAAGAAATAAATATGAAATGAAGATGAAATATGTAAAATGATAGTAATATGCTTACAAGTAAACTTGATGAGGTGCAAAGAACAAAGGTTTAACCTAAACACCCTAGGTTTTATTTCAAAACCTTATTAAGAGTGTGATCTAGATTGTTAATACTCTTGAGCTTGAAAAATTTTTGATCCCTTCTTTCACCTATGTGTTGCGGTTTGGAAGGAAGAAAACCAAGAGAGAAATGTTTGTACTACTTGTGAATTATTATGAGGTGAATGATAAGTGAATGAGATAAGACTTAGCTAGTGTATGAATCTATACAAGACTAAAATCTACCAACTATAAGATACATCCCCACAGGCGGTTTGGGGGATTGTGTCTAATATATATTTTTTTTTTTTTTTTCTCTTATGCATATGTATAAAATGTGTATATAAAGTGTAAGTAAAAGGATTTAAGTAAGGATAGTTTGTAACTTGTGTATTTAAAGTAGTTTTAGCATCAAATAAATTTTAATTGACCAAAGTAAAATATATTAAGATCATAAAATTGTAAAATATATTTCTTGCATAATTTGAGTGATAATATAATTATCGTAGTTTTTTTAAAAACGCCGTAATAATATAAATTTAACAATTTATATACCTAAATAAATTTAAAACACTAGGTAAACTCAAATTATAGTTTTATGAACTAAATGTAAGTATATAAAAATATATCGGGATCATTTTTAGAAGTATCGGATTAAATCTTCAAAATAATAACTCACGCGATAACATTTATTTAATATAAAATTTACACGTTTAATGTGAAATGCAATGTTATGAATGAACTAACATGATGCAAATGATGTTAATGAAATGTAGACTAAACTTAGTCCATATGAAATGTTCGTGATGATATGATCATGAATTCGCCGCTAAACCATTAAAGTTACGCGAATTTGGAACACGTAAACCTAGTTTACGATAAATGGTGAAATGGTGAAGCATGAATTGTTTTGAGAAATAACCTGAAATTGCGAGTTGTCACATATGTTCAGTCTCGTACTGGCATATATATTTTGTTTTGCAGGGAGCGTATGGCTGCATCTCAGGTTTGTTCTGTTATGTTCTAGATATGATTTAGTGATTGGTTTGTGCCTGTCATGCACCTAATTTCACTTATGGGATCTAGCTACTCCATTTGGTATTCTGTAGGTCTCCCTTTGAGGTACACTTATGATTTGACGGATATACGGATATGATTATGATTGACTAAGCATATGGCATGCTTTCTGAGCTCGTTGGGCATTTCTGTATGACTATTTGATTCCGTTTGATTCTGGATTTCCTTAAGATACTTATGACTCGCTTCTGTTTTACTTCTTATGATATATGACATTTTGTTAAGTTGATCTTTGATCTCTTATTAGTTTGACATATGATATTCGTTTCTGCAGGAGCTTATGTTTTCCCTTTCCCTATACTTATACATGTTTGACTATTCGTTTTGGTTATATTTGTTTACTCGGCTTTTTAAGCTCAACCGCATTTCTTTCCTGGCCGTAGTTTTAGATTGGAAGTTGGGATTGAGTGAAGAGGGCATAAGAGCTCTTAGTGGAATACCCTGATGATAGATGACTTTTGCTTCTCAATTAGACTTTGGATTTATCTTCAGTTAGATTTAGTTTAGAATTGTGTTTTAGTTTTGGGAGTTTATTATGATTTAGATTTATATTTCCATTAGTTTCATTTTGAACTTATGTAACCTTATTATTAATAGAAGTCTTCCGCTTGCATTTGTTCAGCTGACACCATAATGTGGCATTTTGAACCTTGTCGGGATGGGGTGTTACAGTTAGAGTGGTCCGCTTTTAACCGAACCCGACCCGACCCGACCCGACTTGCTTCCAGTTTCACTAATAGAAGACATATTTGATACCAGAATAATGAAATGGCAACCATAAATAAAAACACAGACTATTCAAGATTGCACAATACCATATATCATTACAACTGTTAGATCAAGCAAACTCACGCAAAAACCACATTAGGATTGCCAATATCCATAAGCAATACATTGACCATGATACCCGAACCACATACAGTCAGCAAAAGCATCAAGAAGAAAACAAATCAGTCGATTACAACCCATACATTTTCTACCACATATCACAAACCAAAACATTTGCATCACTACACCCTGTTTATCGAGTCAATTCAGCGAACCCGAAGATGGTAACTTTCAACACAAGTTCAACCTCATCGATCAGCTCAAACACACAAGCGTCACCAACAACCAGACGATTCTCATCACGAAATTTCTCCAAATTATCACCATATATTCTACCATAACCATACTTGGTGTAACCTCTGCATTTAATTGGACCCCATTTTCTCCCATTTGCCACCTCAAGAACACAGTTAACACACTCCTCATTGCTACTCATATATCTTCTCAAGAACCACATAGGTACATGCTGACAAATAACAAATAGAAGAAAAATACATAAGATGATCTATCGAAAATTAGTTAGAATCAAGATAAAAAATATTTTTAATTCATTACGAGGTTCTTAGTTCGAATGTACGAATCTTTGATAGTAATTTTGTAATGTGGGTAGTCTGATTTGAAAGATTTTGCTGCTTCAACTGCACCATTTCTCGACCATTTTTTCCCCTCCTCTTGTGACAATATATCAGTTTCAACTAATAAAAAAAAAGGTACTAGTTAATAAAGATCTCAAAGCTAAAGGGCTTTAGTTAGATTATTGCAATATACTAGTTTAGGTTCAGTTATCATAAAACGAAGAATCTTGCCTTTGATTTCTTGAAAAGAGAAGGGAGCCACAACATGGTCATCAGGACTCAACGATTGATCGATTTCTTTCACGGTTTTGCGGGGCTTTGTGCTAATAAGACTCCCTTTCTTATTCTTGATCACATCAACGTGAAACAAGTTGCGTTTCACATGACTAAATACACAAGTGTCTCCAACTTTCACCTTATTATCTTTTATAAACTTAGACCATCTTTCTGCCAGGACTGGCCTTCGAGTTCGCCCACAACCCCAGTTCCTTACCCCCACTTTCCACTCTCCCTTGCTGTTCTTCAAACGCACCCAGTCGCGAGTATGGATCCTGGTCACTTTAGCAAACCCCCTTGCCAATGTCTATTATAGTACTCGTAAATTATTAGCATTTGACATTTCACATGTATAAGAAAATATAATACTTGACATGCAATTTAGAGAATACTATACGTACCATATATTGTTCATGTATTTCATTTTAGACATACAAACTCTCAAACTCACATTATAATGTACATGAAAATATATACTCGGTATATCACACACTTGCGGTTGGGACTTGAACTAGCTTGATACGTAAAGTTAAGAATATTATATATACTCACCATAGAAGTTAAGTAAGATTTTCCGACAACTTTTTTCAATTGCCAATGTCCATTTTTTCTCGAATCATCGTCACAGATTTCTTCTTTTTCAACAACCTTTTTCTTCTTTACACTTTCCTGATCAAAGCTATGGCCGATGGTCGGAACAACTTTGTGACGTTTACTCGAACCGCTAGTTCGATTTTTAATCAGACATCCGTTTGGTTCATAGAAAAACACTCTAAAAGTTAGTTTTTAGACGGCATAAGCCAAAAGACAAGAAAGTCACCATTGTGAAGACGGTTTTCTTTCATGAATTTGAGCCATCCTTTAATAAAGCAATATATTTCTTTTTCTTTGAGTACATGCATTTGACTCTCCATTCGACATCAGATTTTGTTTTAAGGATTATGGTTCGTTTCATGTTCTTGCATTTTTCCAGATACTTGTTGGCAAAAGCAGACGGCAAAGGCTGCAAAAGCCAAAGTATGTATATATTAAAATTTTATGTGTATGTTGCATGCACTATCGATCATAAGACACATAAAAGAAAAATGTGGAAGAGAAGGAATAATTTGATGGACTCACAAAGTAGTCTTTCGAGTCTCTAAGCAATATCTTGAAGAAGGAAGCTCTATCTCCTTTGTTAAAGTTCATTTTTAATCACTATAGATTGTGATTTTAGACTTCAGCGAATGTTAATGAAAAAACAACTACTATAACTAGTGTATATTTGTATGCAAGGAACTCCTCTTGTAAGCATATTTTAGGCGATGTTTTAAACGTGATTTTTTTCGTAAGAGATATATTATACCTAAATATGAACATAAAGTAATATAACATCAATATACGAGCTCGTATATTATTTTCTACATTAATTAGTTGTTCCTACTTGGAGCTAGTTTATGTAAAAGCTTTGGAATAATATTTCAACGCGGTATTGTAAAACAAGCGATAATTGTTGAATGGTAAATAACAGCGAGCAAAACTTTATTAATTACCCTGTGTGTTTGGCGCGTAGCATTTATAGCGGTGAGCGTTGAACGTTGTAATCCTTAATACTCGTTTGTCAAGCATCAAGCAGCTTTATTTATTTTTTTTGAAATGCTCATTTTTCAACATTTAATGAAATAACATTTAGAAGCGTTGGGCATTTAAAAACTGTTTTATTCATTATAATTATACCTACAACTATCTTACAAAACATTTTTATAGATAAAAAAAAGTTATTATTGCTCACTGCTAGTACTATTTTCACTAAACACACCCTAATATATACAAATATGAACATCTAATGAACAGTTCAAACAAAACGAATAGGACCGGGAAAATAGCGAGTCCAGGTGGCGCAATCTGATTGGCCTAAAAGATAATATTTACAAACCACCCCCTCGAACTATGTGCACGCTACAAAAATTGCTTGATACTTTTAGATAATTACGATTTTTTTTAAGGGTGAGCAATTCGACCAGATCGACCGGACCGACCGACAAAACCGACCGGACCGAAGGACCAACAGTCCGGTCTCGGTCTGGGATTTTTCATTATTTCGGTCTTGGTCCGTCATACAAACCGGACATTTAGCCTATTTTTGGACCAGACCGACCACATTCGGTCCAGTCATTGTCTAGGGTTTTTGCCTAACTCGGTCTTGGTCGGTCCGGTTTTTAGACGGTGAGCACCCTTATTTTTTTATATAAGAAACTTTATATATCAAATATCTAACATATATTTAGCAATTTCTTTATAAAAAAATACCGATGAAAAGGTTTTTAAATTTCAAATAAAATACGCCCGATAATAGATTACTTTTGACTAACGTATGATTTAATTAAAAATGTCAAGTTTAGTCGTAGCGATGAATCGTGATCGATAATATATTTTTTATAAAAACGTTTGGTAACGTAGCTGCTATTACTATTTTTGCTAAACACACTCTAATATATACAAATATGAACATCTAATGAACAGTTGAAACAAAACGGAACAGGATCGGGAAAGTAACGGGTCCAGGTGGCGCAATCCAATTGGCCTAAAAGAAAATATTTACAAACCACCCCTTCAAAGTATATGCCACGCTATGAAAATTACTTACTTTTAGCTAATTACGGTTTTTTTATATTAATAAACTTTATTTATAAAATATCTAATAGATATCTGGTAATTTTTTATGAAAAAAATACCGATGAGAAGGTTTTTAAATTCCAAATAAAATATGCCCGATACTAGAATACTTTTGACTAACGTACGATCTTATAAAAAAATCGTTGGAATTTAGTGTATGTTCAAAAAAAATTGCAACCTAACCTATACCCTCCCATGCGCCGTCGCGGAGCGGACTATGTGCCAAGCTATGAAAATTACCTTGTATTTTGAGCTATTTACGGTTTTTTTTATATAACAAACTTCATCTATCAAATACCTAACAAATATTTAGCATTTTTTAATAAAAAGGAACCGAATAAAATATCTTAAAATTTTGAATATAATGAGCTCAAAACGTATGCTTTTATAATAATAAAAAAAATTGAAGTTTAATATATGTTTTTGTAAAATTAAAATAAAACACAAAACACACCCTTAAACTATCTAACAATTTACAGAAGCTACCCTATTGTGATATCGTATGCATCTTATTGTTAAATTGTTTGCATCATATGTACAACTAACATTTTGGGGGGATTTGTAACTTCTTTAAAAGAATTTCGTACCGAGCTAAATATGTTAAAGTTGAAGTTTCCGTAGATAAGATGTTGTCTATCCAAAGTAAGACAAATATAAAATTGTAAAGCTAAAATGAAAGTTGAAGTTATCCCACATTGTTGGGTGTATAAAAGTTTTATGCCTTTTTATAGCTAAAACAAACATGATTATCGTGTTTTTTTAAAAATATTCATTTTTTTTTTGAACATGCATGTTTTAAAACTAATTTAGTGCATATGTATTTTTATGAATTAATTTTCTTCTTTTGGTGCTTGGAATAGTTTTTTTAACATACATGTTTTTCAAATGAAAAGGTGCATATGTGTTTTTAGATCATGTAAATTTATAACAACCAAGAATATAATGTTAAACACAAAATTCAATATAAATTGAAATACAATTAAAATACAAATTTGTTGGATATTGGATTTCACAAATACACAAACAATCACAAATATGGGCGTATGAATATATGGTTTTAGAGAGAAAAGTGGGACATTATAGTAAGAGAAACTCATGGAAGGTTAGATTCCAAATGAACATCCAACCTCTCCTTGTGGGGAGAGGGCTATTCTATAAAAGAAGCACGCCTCTACGGGTCATGGATCGCATACAATGAGTAAAGACCGTCCTTCCTCCACGGTGTTGCACTAGACTAAACTATGCTAATAACTAACTAACAAATAACGTAATAAACGATATGTCTACGAGCTAACTTAAGCTAGATTATATTTGGGGTGACCGATGCTTTACAATAGAATTTCCAATTCCTAACAATCTCCCCCTAAGGGAGGTCACCCCATGATTTACATTTTAGCACCCTAGCATTCTAATTAGTCTTCAGTCTTGAGCTCGTAGACTTTACTTCATCGAAATATTCGAACATTGTGCTTTCATGGTGATTTTATCATAATCCAACTATATTGTACATTGAGTGGAGGTTATAGAGCTGATCCACATTATGATGACCTTCGAGCTTTAATTGAGATCATCAGCTACATTTAATCTCATCATTACCCATTGTTGTGTTGCCCGCATATGATGTTGTGACATTTGGACCGACATGCTCACATTCAGGATCATGAAATCTTTTCATCAGAGTAGCGGAAGCTTTAGTTGATTCATGATATTTGCGCAGCAGTAGCGACATAGTATGAAAATATCGAGCCGTGTTACGTAGATATGCACAAGTCATGATTTCTTCAATTAAGTGGGATGTCGTGAGCATGCGGCTTTGGATTGACTTCTCGATTACGATCGGTACGCAACCGTCGCCGCACTGCATAAAACAATTAACAATAAAGCGCACGAAAGTGTCTTTGATCACTTTCGTTGAATTGAGGTACACGCCCACGTTCCCCGTTGATCGATTACAAGTATCGCCCGTGATCGTGTATAATTCAAGAATCTCCTTGAGGGGTTTCGCGGTACTCTAGTTGTTATCAAACCGAACATCTCAAAGAAGACAACACGGAGTGAGTGAACCACAAATTTGAGATTCACCGATTAATGAAAGATATTTGAAAAACTATCGTGTCGCTCGATAAAATATTTTTGCAATACAACGAAGGTTTTAAGGAAAATCGCTTATCAATCATAAACACCTTTTATTTTTGAAATATTAATACGATCGATGTGCTAAAGAAAAGAATTTTTAAGCACAACGACCGGTTTTCAAAGGTATCCGTCAATCCATAACCTTGAACGAGATTGATTCATAAGTTTGAATCGCCCATTGTTTACATTCGGTTGTCACATGGTTGACTATTGGATAGATCTCACATGCCACCTACCAAGAGCTTGTTTGAAGTTGGCTCTAGAAGGCTTTCCATCTTCATTGTGACAATGTTTGCATATCACTCGGATGTTACGCAATACCACAAGGATAATGCGTGGACTCTTAAAATATATTCTCTTTCCACAATGTGAAATAGAGAGTCTTCATGGACGATGTCCTAAAGAGATTTATTTGATGATCTCTTGGCTCTAGACTCAATCGTGCATTTTGGTTTCCTATCTGGGAGACTAGGGAGAGGTCTCCTTCTTCAATATCAACAATCTCTAAGAGAAAGTCGATAGTTAATGTAGGTTCCCGTGAGAATGAAACAAGTCCTTTTAAGAGGAACTGAGTAGCTTGGAAGTTTAATGCGCGTCATCGGGTCCATGACGTCTTGTCTTCAATACCTGGCGTTACCTTAGTAACAACCAGAGAGCATATGTATTGAACCCGGTTTCCGCCCTAAGGTTGAATTATTGAGGGCTATTTATTTTCACCCTTTCTCATTCAATTCTTTTCATTCTTCAATCCCGATCAAGCTTACCGAGACTTCATAACTAGAACCTTGTTGGGTTTATTCCAAAGACTAGCTCGGCCTCGATCCGCACTATTCCCATTTCTCACTTTTCTCCTTTTTTCATCATACCTAAGGACTTTTACACTATCTAGTGGATTGTCCTCGGTAGATCCCTCCGGCTCTGGCGGATCGTGAAACGAATACCTAACCTAACCATCCTTATATCACCATACATAAAGTAAATTTGGTCGGTCTTTTGGTATTGTTCATTCATCCATGAAACCAATTGAAAATCATTTGGAAATTCAATCAAGGTACTTGTGCTACGAAATCAAAGCATTTAGTACCTTAATGGTTTTGATCATTTTGAAATGCTCCCCCTCAACATGTGCATATGATCTTGAAATTGTTTAGCACATGGAGGCAAGAGTTCTTTGAAATACTTTCTTGATCACAATTTCCATAGAAAAAGCCATTTGATTTTCTTTGGTAAATTCTCCCCCTCAATATGTGCGTTGGATATTTGAAAGTATTTTATCACATAGAGGAAAGAGTTTCTTTTAAAGAACTTTCATGATCACACAACCATTTAGAAACCATTTAAAAGATCAGTCAAGGTACTTTATGTTGAAACATAGAAATCTTTGTACCTTGAAAGTTTATTTTCCTTTTGAAATGCCCCCCTTAATATGTGCTTCGAGATTCGAAAGCATTTAGCACATATTAGAGAGCAGTATGCACTTTGATACAAATGGGTCACCTTTTATCAGATTGCACATTTATATCACATTTTCTCCCACGATCAAAAATTTCAAATCCTTTGAGATTTTGGATCTCAAGTGATTTAAATATGTAAGAAGCAAAACTTGTTGGAGAAAAATGTGTCCGGTTTTATTTGATCTGAAAAGGACTACTCCTAAGTTCCCTTTTGACTAAAAGGGAACAAGAAACCATAACCTATCACTACCATATACATTATAGTTATAGTTGTTTATAGTACAATCACCACATTACACAAATCATAATACAAGAAAAAACTACTACAGGAAGATGTCTTCATTCAGTTCTTTGAAGTAGCTTGTAATGACCTTCACGAAGTCTACCACCCACAAAACTTTCAAGGCTGCGATAAATCATTCTAGTATTTAGTCTTAAATCGATCGCGAAGAATGAACTCTTCGCACCTCTTCAAATCTGCTCGGACTGAATCTTGTCTTGTTCCACGGCTTGTGTCAAGTATGATTTCATTCACCTCTAGTTCGAGTTCTTCTTGACCATCTTGAGTGTACCATCCTTTGAATTTGAAAAGCTCGAGCCTCATTAGCATACGTGACCCGTGATCTGTCGGTAAAGAGGATGGCTCTAGGGGTGTCAATCACAATATAGTCGTGACGATATTCATGTCCTGAGGCTTTCCATTGCGGTCTTGTTAGGTTGACCCGAGTCGATAGCTTTCCATGCTTAGCTAAAATCCCCAACTCTTTGTCGAATGACCAAGCCTCGATCTAGAGATTGACGCAGAGAGAGCCTTCTTCTCACGAATGTAGATGGTCAAGGTGTCCTTGGAGGTTCGTAAGATAGAGATCTTCAAAGTCATTTGGCGGAGATGTTTGAAGTCGTTTTCTTCATAACATGATCTTTCAAGTATGCTCTTGAAGAACAATCTTCTTCGGATAATCATAGCCATAGATTGGGAAGATCTCTACACTAACAACACTTAGAATTGCACTTGGATCGAACGACTTTTCCGACTCTTTTGGCTCCATGTCTATCAATGTAGAATTTCTTCTTCTTGAACCACCAATGAAAATGTCGTAAATGCAAGCGCGATGTCATACTCTTGTTCTTTGTCCATCTGAATTGATCCGTACCATCCGCTCGAGACCACGATCTAAGTAGGTTGCGACTTTCATTTTAGAAATTGATAGAGCTGGTCTTCTTCGTAGTTCGAGCACATAGATACTCAAGTCATGGTTGAAGAAGAACTACGATTGAATAGTCACTTGACCGGGTTCACCACCGAGAGGAAGAGGCTTGTTCACATTGAAACGGCCGATCCGCTCACCGACTTGATCACTCGGCATCTTATGACATTCTTCCATCCGGTATTGAAGTTGATTGGCATATGAGTGGAAGACTTTGACGATTTCAAATCTTTGGTCCTTCAAGATCCTTCGGAGTGATGGACGAGATTCCTCTTTTTCACAAAACCACTTCATAAAGTCGCCCATATCTCCAAAGATGTGAAGAAGAGTCTTCACCGGGGCTTCATAGTTGGTAGTGATGGTTGATGCCCGATTGTTGTCGAGATCATCGTTTGAGACTGGAATGGACCATGAAGGTTCGAGTTTGAGGTCTCTCTTGGCAAGCCGACTTTGAGTTATGTCTTTGAATGTGCATGTAACACCCTAGGCAAATCCTACATCGGCTGTGGCCTGGAGTGACTCATCGAGGACGATGAGTCCCTGGGGGGTGATTATAACACCCTAGGCAAATCCTACATCGGTGTGGCATGGGTAATCTGGGCTCATAAGATAACATTCGCCTTACAATGACACAACGCGTTTTGTGGTCATCATGGTGGAGTTCTTAGGGCTGGCGGTTAAGCGTGCTCATGTGAGAGTAATCTTGGCTTGGGTGACTGCCGGAAGTCTTCAAATGAGGCCACAAAACAAAGCCGTGAGGTGCAGCAAAGCGGACAATATTGGGTCCGAGTAGGCGGGGTGTTACTGTCTGCAACTCTAGTGGTTTTAGCGCTTCACCCAAACGTATGCATCAAACCAATCCTCATCTTGAACGACTTAGGGATATGTTTTGTGGATGCATCATCGCCATCGGATTCGACTACGCCATGAAATAAGACTCTTCATGTAGTACCGGTCTTGGGGATAGTTGAGAAGGTGGGTGTAAACCTTGAATCGACCGTGGTCCATCTTGTGACTTCTTCTTGAGTACCACGATCACGGATGAACTGGATTGATTTGAAGGTTTTGGAGGAGATGTTGGTGGTTTTAGTGGAGGTGTAGTGGTTGTGCGGAAGATCCACCAGATGCGAAGTTCCAGCTCCTCCAGGTTGGAGGCGAGAGAGGAGGAGGTTTAGGACCTTTACGCAACGACTCCAACACCAAAGTCCTCCTTTTCTTCTTAGCCTCCCTTTCACGAATATCCTCCGAACTCGTAGATGATTATCGTGCTTAATCGATTCTTCAGTGCTTTATAGCTTCTTATGAACCACATCACGGTGCTCATTAGCATCGTACATCTTATCGCATGCAAGCGGATCTCATATCGAAATGGGCAAATCCTTGAATCGTTGAAGCAATGGAGCACGCATTGCCCATTCAACAACATCTTTTCCTCTCCTCAATTGCGTCGCAACTCCTTGATCGAAGTTAAGGTTCTAACTTGTAGACACGCGTTGCTCGAGGGCGTTGATAGATTTAGGCAGCTGCCTCTCAAGAGCTTCAATTCGTTTTACTGCTTTGTCGAGCAATTGATCAGATGTTAGAATTTGAGGTGGTGAAGCCAGTGAAGTGTCCGTGTCATTAATTGTAACCACTATTTCGAGTGATAGATCTTTAGCAGGTTCAGGTGGTGGAAGTGCGGTTGTTAGAGCAGGTTTGGGTGGTGGAAGTGCGGTTGCATGCGTAGGTCGCGACATCGGAGGAATGGTTGATGTGTCTTCTTGAATATCGATCAGATACATGGACTCGACTTCTCTTTCTCATTATTAAGCTTATAAGGCTCGATGTCGAGGTTTGTCATTTAAGCCCGATCACCAAATGAGAAGTCGGCATCAAGATTCTTCAATGAGGATAGAGAACACATGAGACATGTTTGTTTCTTCCATGTGCTGTGTTCATCGGATCTTGACTCAAGGATCTCACAGAGTCTTTTAGCGATTCGTTTCATCATTCTTATCAGTTGGGTATCACTTGATGCAAGTGTATCTTCACCGTGTTTGGATACCTCCTTTTCCAATCCAGTTTGTTCTTGAGCTGAAGATGACTCAATGCTTCTTTTCTTCAGCTCAAATTGGGTGGTAGTTCTTGACGGTGAAGAAGAGATGGTCAGAAGCATGTAAGCGGCTTGTTCAGCTTCTACACCAACAATCCCTTTCCCTTTGTCTTGTGTGATTGAAGTTGTTTGACGTGGCGTTGGCTCAGGTTCTCTTATCACAACACCTCCCACTGGTGGTCTCATGTTCAGGCTTTCCAGGCTTTGTTTAATTCCTTGTTGCAAAGCAGCATCGTCTTCATCAATCAATCGCATGTCACCCTTTGGAGCCTCGGTTCCTCCAACATTCCCCTTTTCGACATCATTCTTTCTCTTTTTCTGCTTCTGTGATGAAGTGTCGGTAGATTGAGATCTATCACGTCTCTTCTTGGGAAGGGCGGCATATGAGGTTTTAGAGGATGATTTAGTGCTGGAAGTAGAATTTGTAGACTTGGGCTGTGAGGGATCGGGAGCGTCATCAACATTGGATCTGGATACCTTTTCTTGTATAATCTGAAGTAGTGGTCTTCTTAATATCATCTGTGAAGTGCATCGAATTGACATTCAAAGATCTCTTTATTAACACCTCGGCAACATATTTGAGGTTACCAAGTACAAATTCATCCCTAACATTATGGAGGTGACTCGCTCCTTGGATTAAAATGATGAGTTTGTTGCAAGAAGCTGAATGATAAGCTTGAGAATTTTATGCTAGGAATTACAAGTTTGTGTACTTTCTTCCTTCCTTGGGCTTGATTTTGAACATTTGTTACATGGGTGATGAATGTGTGCATAGACAATGAGAATTCTTCCCAAATCGTTACGAGACATCAATGTTCACCCTTTGATGAGACCCATAAGATTTGCGAATAGGTATCCTCACTTTATCGAACCACGAGGTTTTGCCGGATAAGCATAAGTTGAGAATAGTAGTAATGGCTCTCAAGGTTGATACATGTGTCCGGTGATGATATCGAAGCCCTTGTTATGTTAACTTGATAACTCAAATCATTTAGAAAGTCTATTAGTTCTTCGCACTAGGGTGGAGGGATGATTGTTTAGTAGGGTCACATGGTGTGATTCCTAGGGCCTTCTTGAGAATGTCGATGTGATTTCAAATTCCTTATCATCAAGCTTGCAAGAATAAGTGGGCGTGATCTTGTCCCATGTGATGGTGTTCCAAAATTGTTGTAGGTAAATGGAAAGGATCGTGCATTGTTTGGTCAAGGCACTAAAGAAGTTAGTGTTTTTAAGAATATCAATAGCCACCTTGAAGATTGGATTTTGTTGTATTCTTTCCATGTCCACATAACAGTTACTTTTGCCAATCTCTACCCATTTATCTTCTGGAAGAATTTCGTTGTCTGTAAGTACTGTGGGTGGAGTAGAGGTAGCAAGGTTCTCGGATGAAGTTGTGTTTGCCATTGAAATTCTGTAGAAACACACATGCAACAACAGTGTTTGAAAGCATGTTAGGGTAGACATGGTTAGCTAAACAACTTTAATGCAACCTCAAGACATAAGCACAACGAGTGGCATACATGACAAATTAACAAAAATAGATTGAAATGCTCAGAAAATGGGTTAAGATGCTTTAGTAATTCTCAGAGTAACAAATCATTTTGACAAAGTTTTCTAGAGACAAGTTGCTTTGAGCAAAATTGTTAAAACAAAATTGCTATTATAGGATTTCATGAGAAAAGTCGCTATAATGGAAGTGTTATAACAAGTTGCTAAGACAAGTTGTCAAATCAAGTCGCTACAAGAGAAACCAAATACAAGTCGCTTAACACAAAAATGTTATAGCAAGTCGCTATGAATAATTTGTCAAGACAAATCGCTACAAGTAAAACCTGAGCCAAGTCGCTATCATGAAAGTATTATAGCAAGTCGCTTTAAACAACTTGTCAAAACAAGTCGCTACAAGAAAAACCAGTAACAAGTCGCCTTTGTGAAAAAAGTATTAGGAAATCTCTAACTTGTCAAGACAAGTCGCTACCAAACAATTACAAGGATAAGTCGCTACTACGAGTATCACCCAATTACATAGCAAGTCGCTAGCAAGAATGTTTAAAGAATTGACAACTCGCCATGAGGAATATATGAGCCAACTCGCTACCAAGAACAACCTGCTATCAAATAAGTCGCTAACAAGAACATGACTTGACATAAGCATAAAACATCAATCCAATCATCAAATACAACTATGACAACGACACAACCAAATCGCTACAATGATCAAATACAATCAAGCCACAAGCACAAACATAATCAGATAATCACAACCCAACAAACTCATACAAATATTACAAAAATACGAGCAAGGACAACCATTTAAACATACAAATGCACCATCAAATCTATCCCAGTGAACCCAAACTACAACCAATTTAATATCAAGTATTCCCATTAAACAAAGCCATTAACAAACCTAGACGAGGGATCAATTGTCGAAGGTAAAAAGCTCGGTGGAATCTGTTAAAAGAGTTGCGTTAGACGAGGGATCAATTGTCGAAGGTACAACCAATTTAAATGTAGTGCACCAAGCGTACACTAGTGATTTTCATTAAAAAGCACGAGTTTTGATTTGAAAAATAATCAAAAGTCATCATTTCGGTCCGAGTTTCGTCTCGATGTATCTGAAAGCCATTTTATGAAGAAATTTTGAGAAACGACATGTTTTAGAAAACATATTAAAGAACTCTCGCTCAAGCATCCGTACATGCCGTATCATTGTTGAATGACATTTCTAGAAACGTCTGAAATATCGATTATACAAGAGACATGTCGTGAGAGAAATATTTTGGATTTTAGATTTTATATTGTTTTTGTATTTTTTGAAAGATTTATATTTTATATTTTGCTTTTGTTGGTTTTCAAATTTTGTATTTTGTTTTCAAAAATATTTACAGTAAGCTTTGGAAAATCATTTTCAAGAAGATTCGAGAAGACGTTCTAACTCCTCGGGGTTAGGCCGCATTCAAATTCGTCGAACTAAATCGTCAAACCTTTCTTTTGGAAGGGCTTTAGTAAATAGATCGCGAGTTGGTAATCGATCTTCACGAAGAATAATTCAACAAGACCATTTTCGACGTACTCTTTGATGAAGTGATAGCGTGTCGATATGCTAGTCTTTGGTGATGAACGTGATTGCATGATATGGCTATGGCACTTTTCGAGTCACAATACATAGGTATTTTATCGAAGTAAATCCATAATCTGTGAGTTGTGTTCTCATCCATAGAACTTGAGCACAACACGCAGATAGAGACACATACTCGACTTGACGGTTGAAAGTGCGGTGCAATCTTGTTTCTTTGAAGACCCGACTTACTAACTTTTCACCCAAAATTGTGCTCCTCCGGATGTACTCTTTGTCAGAACTTGATCACTGCGTGGTCCGCATCCGAAAGGCAATTATATCAACCGATTCCTTCGGATACCAAAGTCCCATGTGAATGGATGTCTTGGTGCGAAAGATCCGTTTAACCTCTTTGAGGTGCGGTTCGGTGAGCTTTGCACGAAACCGTGCTAATAAGCAAGCAACAAAATGAATATCCGGTCGACTAGCGGTGAGGTACATGAGAGAACCAATCATGTTCGATATTTCTTGGATCAATAGGTTTTCCAAACAAATCGGCTCGAATTTTGGTGAAGTTACCACTGGTGTTCAACGAATCACAATTATCCATACCATGATTTTCAAAATCTCGGTTGTGTATTTAGCTTGATTTATAAAAATTCCACGAGGGGTGATGTATTTGTAAACCAAGAAAGAATTTTAGTTCCCCATAATGGACATTTCAAATTTACTTTTCATGAGATTTTCAAAATGTTTTGAAAGATTCGGATTAGTGGACCCAAAGATGATGTCGTCCACGTAATCGAACAATCAAAATGTCGTTTTGCATTTTGTGTAAACAAGGTAGGATCAACTGTTCCTTTGGTGAAATTGTTTTGGATAAGGAAATAGGACGATTCGTCATACCACGCTCTCGAGCTTGTTTTAAACCATAGATTGCCTTTTGAGTTTGTAGACGTAGTCCGGATGTTCCATGTCTACGAAGCCTTCGGTGACTCACATACACTTCTTCTTTCGAGTTCCATTCAAGAACGCGGTCTTAATGTCCATCGATAAACCGTGATGTTTTGTGAGTGCATAGGCTAAGAATATCTGACCGCTTCAAGTCTAGATCTGGGTGCGAATGACTCTTCAAAGTCTATCCTTCTTCCCTGTCTGTATCCTTTGGCCACAAGACGAGCTTTGTTGCAATCTGCTCATCTCTTCATCCCTTTTGTTTTCCATAACCATTTGAGATCAATGATGCGAATGTCAATTGGTCTTGGAACCATATCCCAAGAGTCATGTAAACGGTATTGGAGAAGTTCCTCCTGCATTGCTTCTATCCATGCGGGTTCTGCCATTGCCTCGCGAATGTTCTTTGGTTCAATATTGCTAATTGAGCAAAGGTAAATGCATAAGTCGCAATCGGTGGCAAGTTGGCGTCTCGTCTGAATTGGTCTTGACGGTTCACCAATAACTTGTTCAATCGGATGGTCTTTAGTCCACTTCATAGTAGAAGGATACCGTATATTATCTGAAAAGAGTTAGATGGTTCTCGTAAGCGAAGATGATTCACCATTCCGTAGCAAGCGGGTTTTCAAATAAGTCTTCATCTAACGTTGCATCGTTCGTGTTGGTTTTGCTCATCAACCGCTTGGTAGAACGGGTGCAAGAACTGGAGTAGATGTAGATGATGTTGATGGAGTTGGTGCATTGATTTCGACCGTTGTAGATGCATCTTACGTTGGTGGCGGTGGTAGATGATTTTGAGCGGGTGCGGTGGAATGATGGTTTGATGCATTTGTCGAGTTCCACCATAATATTCATCGAACATTAACTCAAGAAATTCTCCCATTCTTGTTCTTTAGGATTGTCAAGCGAAGTTGATTGAGCTCTTTTAAGTACGAGTCCCGAATCGATGTGTCCAAGTCACCGATTTAGTCTGGGTTCTAGGCGAGTCTCGTAAGCCATATGTGAAAGTTCATCAAATTTCACATTCATCGCCTCCATGATCCTCCTAGTTCTCTGTTATACACCCAGAATGCCCTCGAGTTATCTCGGATATCAATGAAGATTCCAATATCACCTTTTACTTTCGGTTTTCCAAGATCTTCTATCATTCGTAGGATAGCACAAAGCGCCAAACACGTGAAAGTAAGAGATATCGGGTTTTTGTTCACTATCTCATATGGGGTTTTATTGAATCTTGGATGGATGAGGATCGATTCTCGAGTGAAACAAGCGATGGCAACAACGATCGACCCATAGAAATAACGGTGCACTAGAATAGATTAGCATTGTCTGCGAGCCAAGAGCTCTATTTCTTCTTTCAACTACCCCATTCTGTGTGGAGTTCTAACAACGATGTCGATGTGTAATTCCAACATCTTCAAAATAAGTTCTTAACTCGATTAGTGAATTACATGCCATTATGCATTCTTACAACCCCACTGGGTTTGAAGAAGTACTTGAATACGCTTTAGAAAGGTGATGATGATGCACTGGTGCTTGTCTTTTGATCTTATAAACCTAACCCATGTATATCTCGAATAATCATCGGCGATAACAAGGATATACTTTTTCCCATTAATGCTTTCAACTCTCATTGGGCCACATAAGTCCATGTGCAACATATGCAACTTTGCTTCCGAACTAGAGTAATGGTTTGGGTTTATATGATGCTCTTTGCTTTTCCTTGTTCGCATGATGGACATAAGTGATCCTTGGTGTATTTGAACTTTGGAAGTCCATTGGCGATGTTGTCTTCGCAAGATTGTTGATGGTATCAAAATTGAGATGGGATAACCTTCTATACCACAACCAGGGATGAGTTCGGATGCTCGTGTCATAAGACATATTGGTGATGAAGAGGCCATTTGATTGATGTCGATAGCATACAATTTTGTATCACGATTCCCAGTTAAGAGATCGGTGCCATCAAGTTTCTAACGAAGCAAGCATTTCTCCTAAAAGCAACCTCTAAATCGCATCACGTAATCGCCCGATCGAAAACAAATTGTGTCCCAACCCTTCGACATAGTAAACCCGAGTGATCAAATAATTTCCAAAGGTAGATCTCCATAACCCATGATAGTGCTACATGATCATTTCAAAACGTATGGTTCCATGAATTTCAGACGAAATTGATCGTGACTTGATTCCGTCATGTGCTTGGAGCAACCCGAGTCGACAATCCAAAGATAAATTTCGATAACACGCCAAGAATGTGAAAAAGAATATTTTGGAAACCGTGTTGATTTTGGTTCCTTTGGGTTAGAGGTAAGATCCCGATCACACTCAAAGAGGTTTGCTACAGTGGAATTCTCGGTTTTCACTCATTTTACCATCACAGGTGTGAAAGTTCTACATGGGTTTCAAATATCATCCTAAAGTAAACACTATGGTTCTTGTCGGTAGTGTAAAGCCTAAGTTTTGCAACTAGTCTTCCTACTCATTTAGCGTAAGATCTTTTTGGAACGTTCTTCTTAACAGGCTTATCATTCACATTCTTAGAAACACAATCATCTTGAACATTAATCAGAGAGATTCAACACATTCATTAGACTTAGCAAGTTTCATAGGTTCAGTACATTTAGATGAAATGTCTTTCTTATTCAAAAGCGGTAAATTCCTAGGGTGTTCTTCTACTGTCTTCTCTTTATTCAAGCTACTACTCTTAGAGGCGATCGAGACTCTATTGTTCCTTGTATTGCTCTTAGGCTTTAGTTCTGCTTGCTCTAGAGGTGCTTTAGTCTGTAGAAGGTAAGGCACACGCATTAGGATTCACATTTTATCAAGGAGATGGTTTGACTTTCCTAGTCTCTTTAGAGTGCTTTTTCTAAACTTAGGTCGTTTGTTCCATATGTTTTAGATGTGGAGGCGGGGCGCATTAGTGGTACTCATCTTAAAAGGCGGTGCTAAAAAATTTGGTTTCTCGATAACCGCTTTTCCTTTATCAACATTTTGTTTAGGTAGGGCGGTGGAGTGGTGGTTTGGATGAAACATTTTTTCATTGACTTTTGGAGGAGGCATAAAGCAGACATTTTGGTTTGGAAACGGTTTGGGATCATTGCTTTCTCCTCGGTCAATGGTTTTGTAATCACGCTTCCACTACCTTTCCTTTTGACTTTCGGTGAGCCTCAAAGATCATTTTTCGCTTTCATGTCATTGTAGGCACGCTCATACGAAATTTTTCATATTTGCATTCCTCGGTTTTTCGATCAACTTGTTTAAAATATGACACATTTTCTTTTTCAAGTTTTCAAGAGCTTTTCATATTTTGAAACAATTTGGAGGTCTCAGTCGAGTCTTTCATGATCTTCAACAGAATATGTTTGCAAAATGATGGACATAATATCGATGAGTCGGGACATCTTGAAGAGAGAATCATTTAAATTTTCCAAAACTTTGATGTGTTCAACACTTTCATTAGCTTGTTTTACTAAGGTTTATGGTCCTTGACAAAGTCACCGTTTCTTTCAAAATGCTTGTTCAAAATGAATTACCCTCGAGTTGATGTTATTGGTGAGGGGCGATTTGAGTTTCAAAAATTTTTCATTCATTATCAAAACTATTAAACCGATGTTTGTTGTAATATTGGTTTTAGTTTTAATCTCTTGAAGATCCATGATTCTAGTTTTCACATTTTCTAAAATACTTAGCACATCACTTGTGTTAAAAGGATTGTTTGAAGACATTTGTTCAATGTTTGAAAGAGATTTGGAGACAACAAGCGGTTTTGAAACGATTTTGAAACAGTGTTGACACTTTGTTTGAAACACTTGGTGCGGTGGAAAACGTTGATTGTTCTTTATGAAACAAGCGAAATACCATTAATTTTGTTCCATTTGTTATAATCAATTGGTTTGATTTCGGATGTTTTTGTTTCATTTTGATCTACTCTCTCGATAGTTCCAACGTTTCAAGAGAATCATGAATAATTATGGGTTCATGCAAAGGTTTTCCATTGTTCAACACATTCCGTTTTTTCGAGCTTTCTTGAGGAAACAAGGAGGTGAGTTACCAAGAGCCATTTTATACACGATTATGAAAATCGGTTTACTTGATTAGAAAGCATCTTGTTTGTTTTAGCGGAATGACCCGTTGTAAGAAGCAAATTATCCAACTTTTGATAGTTTCATTTTATCGAAATTTCATCAAGAAGAGAATCTTCTCGTTTTGAAAAATCGACAATCAACTGTTTCTTCTTTTTTCAAGATCGAAAATGTGCTTTTTGTTTAGAAAGTTGGTCATTTAGTTCGAAAATTTCCTTGTTTAAAGATTTTATTTTCAAGTTCAAATTCACATCAAGTGTGTCATACTTGAGTTGCAATTGTTTTCTCTTAAAATGAATCTCGATAACCAATTTCTAATTCGATAGTTTGTTTGTATGAAATTCAAAGGCTCTGGCGTTCTTTTGTAACTCTCGAGCTCGGTGGTCAATTTAGCATTCACGCCTTAACCGCGCGATTGACCGTTCTAACTTTCTCAATTTCAATACCACGGTTATTGATTAATGATTCAAAGTAAGCACGTGTTTCCTCATCGGTCTCGATGATTTTGTGCCACACCTCCACTAGGATCCACATCCGAGTTTCGAGTTAGTATTGCTACAACTCGGATTGTCCGTATGTATCATAAGTAGGTGCAAGCGCCACGAGAATCTTGTTCGTCATGAGTAAACACATCAAATATGACATTGTTATAGCATGGATCAATGACTGGTACCTCGACATCTTTGCGTTGGCGTCATAGGCGTGGAGGCGCGTCGAGTCGATGTCGTACTTAGTCTCTGAAGATTTGCCATGAAGATGCGGTTTGCATTGATTTCCTCGAGGTCTTCCAATCATCCTCAATAGCGAAAAATCATTTTCCTCGACTCAACCGCATCCCACGCTTGCTTATGTGCTAACAACATAGCTTTCCAAGAAACTCGGCATTCTTCTTGTGTGGCTTAGTGGGACGGTTTAGTGCCATGTGACCCACTCCTTGTGATTATAACACTTAACACGATTACCACGATTCACATTTCCATAATTCCCAACGATCGGGTACAACATTCCCATTCGATTACCCACTTGCTCTATTCCCAACATTCTCGTCCCATCGATTTCCAACATTCTCGACCCAACTACACACGATACGGAGCTGATGACACATGCGAAATCGAAGAGCATATCCTACCGATTCCCAATAACTCCAACTGTTTGTCCTTGATTACCCATATTCACACCCTACCGGCAATTTTCCTGCATTGCAGTGTTTGATGAAATCCTTTGGTTGTTGTTAGTTGGTGTGGAATAGCGACTTCGAATACTTTACCCAATAAAGAAAATACCGTAGCAAGGCTTCTTCTTGTTCGATTCGGGATCGATGATTCCTTGTTCACGGTATTGTGGATACTATTGTTGTTGAAGTACTTGTTGTTACGGTGGATAGAATTGTTGTTGAGGATAATAGCTTGTGGTTGTGGAATGTATTCTTTGCAAAAGTCGTTGTTGTTAGAAGATGATGAAGCTTGTTGTTGTGTATTCATCAAGGTTGAGTCTTTGCAATAAGAGCCAATGGATCATGATTCTTTGCCAATCTTTCTTTCCCGACTTCATTCACTTCACTTGGTTTTGTTTCGAAAATCGTTTAGTCGATCAAAGTTCACCGATGTAAGTCTTTTGTTTGGTTGACAATAGTGACATATCGTCCCCATTCTTACGGAAGATTGTTCGTGAACTTGATGTTTTGCACGATAGTCCTTGGTGCTAACTTGTTTCGATAAGCTCATTCATCAAAGTGCAAAACCTTCCATAGTAGGATTGATGGATTCTCACGAAGTTGAAGTGAACTTTTCCCATTCGCTAGCGACTTGTTCTCCATGTCTTGTTGACCAATTTACATTTCCATGACAAAGCCGTCTAACACGTTCCCACATATCGAAGCAGTTTCACGGTGCTCATCTGCGACAAAGATGTCTCTTAGTAAACCCAGTTGGACAATATGAATTGCCATGTCATCCGTGATCGACTTGTTTATGATCCTCTTGATGTATTACGATTCGTTTTGAACACGAGAAGATGGTGGGATGGGAGGTGTTATCGGCATTTCGGTTTGGACTTGTCGAGGCTTGAAGGGTCCATTCAGATGGATTGAATCATCGCTTCCCATTAGGTTTGGTCTTGATGTAACAAGCATACGACTTGTCCATTGAAGATAACCAACTTTTTCCAACATAGAGGACGGTTTTCGCACCTACCGCATGAATATCTTGTTGAGTTGCCATTGATGAAGGTATGATCGATAAAGTTGATGTAGGATCGATTCAACGATAAAGGAGTTGTGTTTAATAAGATATTGCCGTTTGAAGTTTTACGAAAGTCGTGCTCGTGAACTTGGTTCTTAGGCCTAAAAATTTTTCTCCCAAAATTTGAAATTCACTAGAAAAATCAATACTAAGGTCGTATGAAAAATTTGAGTTATGACAATTTTGACGCCAAATTTGACCGAAAAAATTTGAATTTGGGTCCAAAAATTTGAATTTTGACCAAAATTTTCCAAGTTATACCAAAATTTGAAATTCATAAAAATTGAGCGTTTAGTCTCCTCAAAATTTAAATTTTACTCAAGTTTTCCGCCAAAATTTAAAATTTACTCAAGTTTTCCACCAAAATTTAAAATTGATTTTTTTTTTTTTTTTTTTAAATAAAAAAATGAAGAGCTTAGGCGAAGACACAAGAAGTTACGAGTAGACTATGGTGGTTAGGCGTAGGCAATAGACTTAAGCGTAGGATCTTTATGCGTAGGAAGCTTAGGCGTAGAGAGAACTTGTAGGACCACTACGATATATCAACCTTATCACTTTACCAAGCAAACCCAACACACGTAACCCAAGTTACGCGTATAAAACGTGAAACACAAACACAAACAAAGCTTAGAAATAAGATGAGAAAGATGGTGACTTGAATGATATAGAATCCGTGTATGATGTGAGAAAAGATAAACACAAGATGTTGTATATTCAATAAAGAAAAACACACACACACACACACTTTCAAGCACACCCCTCAAATGACATACTTGAGGGGTATTTATAGTAAGAGAGGATGATGCCCTAAGGCTTGGCCATGGGCCTTGAGATGGACTTGGATTGGGCTTGGGTTACACGAACTAGACAAGGCTAGCTTAACTTAACTAATGCCCAATTAGCTTAACCCAATCCACGAGCCCGTTGACTATTCTATCACGATATCTAACACATTACAAAGTTCCTAATCGTGAATGACCATAACTTCTAATAAAAATAATCAAGGCTAACAATCTCCCCAGGGGTGGTCATTCAAAAGATGCTCCACTTGAATAGGTCTTTAATCTTTTGAGCTTGAACTTTGTGAGTAGATATAGAATAGTCTTAATTATTTGTTCCTTCATGCTTTGTGATCGAGATAATGTGGTTGTCTGCCGTTGTCGCCCGTTGGTTAGGTATCTCCACGCCTTTCTCCACCATGCTCACACTTCTATTTGTCTTTTGGTTACCAATGATGTAGTTCTCGAGTCTTTAAACTTTGTAGATTCTTTGACATTGACGAAGAATCATCTTTGACTTTGTGTAGCCTTTGATTATAATGAGAACTTTCATGTGTTGTTGGTATGAGCATGTGGAGAGTCTCAGCACGATCCATCCGCTTGAGCTTCCATAAGAAGAAAACATAAAACAAAGTTAGTAATAAGCGGATTCCGCACTTACAAGTTTGAATTTCGAGGGTGTTAACACATAGTGTGAAAACACGCCCCTAATTCTCGCTGAGGCCGTTCGAACCGGAGTCCCACAAGAGATAACGCGATATACCGTAGTACATCTGATTCGGATGAGTTGAGGTACACCAAGCATCACCCCACGATCAGACCGTTTGAGACACACTAAGCGTAATCCACGTGGAATTACAGTGACTGCTGCCGTCCGGGCTGCTTGATGTTGACCACAGCGGAGTTTCCATTCAATCATCGAAGATCACGTAGTGAAACTTCTCATAAATGTTCTCGGCGATTGCTAAGATCTGCGTGGGACTCTATAATATATCACTTGTGTCCTTATTGATGAACAACAAGCGATGTCATGTCAAGTGTTCCTATGAGATCTTTTGATGAATCTCGTGGCTTTAGACTCAATAAGTGCATTTTGGTTTTCTGGCGGAGACTAGGGAGAGGTATCCTTCTTCAATACCAACCATCTCTAAGAGAAAGTCAATAGATTATGTAGGGTTCCCATGAGAATGAAACAAATCTCTTTTGAGAGGAATTGAGTGGCTAGAAGGTTTAGTGCGGTGCGTCCTTTGGGTCCATGACGTCTTTGTCTTCAATACCGGTGTCATCTAGTGACAACTAGTAGCGAGATGAGTTGAACCCGGTTTACGCCTCTAAGGTTGAATATGGAGGGCTATTTCTTTTCACCCTTTCTCATTACATTTCTTTTAATTCTTCAACCCTTCTTTCTCCTTTCTCACATTACTCCTTTTTCAATCATACCTAAGGACTTCTAGTTCTAAACTATTGGTGATGTCCTTGGGTAGATCCTCCGGCTCTGGCGGATCATAGGACGGATTTCCTATCCTTAATCACCTTATAACTCCATGACTGTCCTATTGTTGCATAAAACCATTTTCTTGAAAATCTCTCAAAGTGTTTATGATTATAAAACATGATTTTGTTAACACCTTGAGAGTTTTATATTTTCAGAAACACTCCCCCTTCACATGTGCTTATATTGTTTTAACTTAAATCTTCACAGTGAGGGTAGAGTTCGCACTTTTTGAATTGATCGACTTTAAATGAACAAGACCGATTCGAGACACGTTTACATCACTAGAGAACTACCTTGAAATTATTACCCGTCCTGGTCAAGTCATAGAAAGTTTTTCGAGATGGTACATGATTCCTCGTCAATTCATTGGTTCCGTCTCGAGTCGAGCTCATTTTGAGATTCAAACAACGATTTTGATCACATTTTAATCACGTCTCTCCCTCAAAATAGCATATCGTGATATTTTTGATATCAACGATTAAACAACATTTTAGAATCTTTTGGGAGACAAACGGATTTGATTTAAGCATGAATTTGGAACATTTTTGTTTTATACTCCCTTTAATAAAGCATAATCAATTAAAGGGTTTTAGAGGAGTTATCTTGAGCACAAAATATTTTGAAAGATTTTGAAAATCTTTTGAACAATCTTGAAAAGGTGCTCAAGATGATGATGATTTCTCACCATTTTTAAATGTAGTGCCTTTGCGTACACCTCATTTTTCGATCAAAGCACGAGTTTTGATTTGAAAATAATCAAAAGTCATCATTTTAGTCCGGTTTCGTCTTTGAGTATACGAAAGCCATTTTATGAAGAAATTTTGAGAAGCGACATGTTTTAGAAAACATGTTAAAGAACTCTCGCTCAAGCATCTACATGGTCAGTTATCATTGTTGAATGACATTTCTAGATACGTCTGAATATCGATTATACAAGAGACATGTCGTAGAAGAATATTTTTGTATTTTTGATTTTCTATTGTTTTTGTATTTTGAAAGATTTTATATTTTTATATTTTGTTTTTGTTGGTTTTCAAATTTTGTATTTTGTTTTTCAAAAATATTTACAAAGCTTTTGGAAAATCATTTTCAATCGAAGATTCGAAGACGTTCTAACTCCTCGGGGTTGGGCTCAGATTCCAATTCGTTGAACTAAATACTCGAACCTTTCTTTTGGAAGGGCTTTAGTTAATAGATCGGCGAGTTGGTAATCTGTCTTCACGAAAAATAATTCAACAAGCACCATTTTCGACGTACTCTTTGATGAAGTGATAGCGGACTCGATATGCTTAGTCTTTGAGTGATGAGCAGATTGCATGATATGGCTATGGCACTTTTCGAGTCACAATGCATAGGTATTTTATCGAAAGTAAAGCCATAATCGTGAGTTGTGTTCTCATCCATAGAACTTGAGCACAACACGAGATAAAGACACATACTCGCCTTCGCCGGTTGAAAGTGCGGTGCAATCTTGTTTCTTTGAAGACCACTTACTAACTTTTCTCCCAAAAATTGTGCTCCTCGGATGTACTTTTGTCAGAACTTGATCACCGCGTGGTCCGCATCTAAAAGGCAATTAGATCAAATCCGGTTCCTTCGGATACCAAAGTCCATGTGAATGGATGTCTTGATGCACCGAAGATCCGTTTAACCTCTTTGAGGTGCGAGTTCGGTGAGGCTTTGCACGAAACCGTGCTAATAAACAAAAAGAAATGAATATCCGGTCGACTAGCGGTGAGGTACATGAGAGAACCAATCATGCTCGATATTTCTTCTGGATCAATAGGTTTCCCAAACAAATCGGCTCAATTTTTGGTGAAGTTACCATTGGTGTTCCGGACCGAGTCACAATTTTCCATACCATGATTTTTCGAAATCTCGGTTGTATACTTAGCTTGATTAATAAAAATTCCACGAGGGACCGATGTATTTGTAAACCAAGAAAGAATTTTAGTTCCCCATCATGGACATTTCAAATTTGCTTTTCATGAGATTTTCAAAATGTTTTGAAAGATTCGGATTAGTGGACCCAAAGATGATGTCGTCCACATAAATCGAACAATCAAAATGTCGTTTTGCATTTTGTGTAAACAAGGTAGGATCAACTGTTCCTTTGGTGAAATTGTTTTGGATAAGGATAGAGGACGAGTTCATTATACCACGCCCTCGAGCTTGTTTTAAACCATAGATTGCCTTTTTGAGTTTGTAGACGTAGTCGGATGTTCCATGTCTATGAAGCCTTCAGGTGACTCACGTACACTTCTTCTTTCGTAGTTCCATTCAAGAACGCGGTCTTAATGTCCATCCGATAAACCGTGATGTTTTTGTGAGCCGATAGGCCAAGAATATCCCGATCGCTTCTAGTCTAGCTACGCGCGAATGACTCTTCAAAGTCTATCCTTCCTCTTGTCTATATCCTTTGGCCACAAGACGAGCTTTGTTGCGAATTACGATCATCTCTTCATCCCTTTTGTTCTTCCATAACCATTTGAGATCAATGACGCGAATGTCAATTGGTCTTGGAACCATTTCCCAAGAGTCATGAAGACGGTATTGGAGAAGTTCCTCCGCATCGCTTTCTATCCATGCGGATCCGCCATTGCCTCGAATGTTCTTTGGCTCTATATTGCTAATTGAGCAAAGGTAAATGCATAAGTCGCAATCGGTGGCAAGTTGGCGCCTCGTCCGAATCGCCTGAAGGTTCACCAATAACTTGTTCAATTGGGTGGTCTTTTGTCCACTTCAGAGTAGAAGGATACCATTGGTTAAACATGTGCGAGTTAGATGGTTCTCGTAAGCTTGACGAGGATTCAGTTGATTCCGTAGCAAACGGGTTTTCAAATAAGTCGTCATCTAACATTGCATCGTTTCGGTTTAGGTTTTGCTCATCAACTGCTGGTAGAACGGGTGCAATAACTGAAGTAGATGTAGATGATGTAGATGGAGTTGGTGCATTGGTTTCGACCGTTGTAGATGCATCTTCTGTTGGTGGTGGAGGATGATGTTGGCGGGTGCGGTGGAATGATGGTTTGATGCATTTGTCAAGTTCCACCATAGTATTCATCGAACATTAACTCAAAGAAATTATCCCATTCTTGTTCTTTAGGATTGTCAAACGAAGTTGATTGAGCTCTTTGAGGTACGAGTCCCGAATCGATGTGTCCATAAGTCAGCCGGTTTAGTGCGGGTTCTAGAGCGAGTCTCTCGAAGCCATCCGTGAAAGTTCGTCAAATTTCACATTCATCGTCTCCATGATCCTCCTTAGCCTTCATTATACACCCAGATGCCCTCGAGTTATCTCAATATCCAATGAAGATTCCGATATCACCTTTAGCTTTCAATTTTCCAAGATCTTCTCTCGTCATTCGTAGGATAGCACAAAGCGCCAAACACGTAAAAGTAAGAGATATCCGGTTTTCGTTGTTCACTATTTCATATGGGGTTTTATTGAATCTTGGATGGATAAGGGATCGGTTACGAGCGAAACAAGCGGTGGCAACAACATCGACCCATAGAAATAACGGTGCACTAGAATAGATTAGCATTGTCGAGCAGCTTCCACAAGAGTTCTATTTCTTCTTCAACTACCCCATTCTGCGTGGAGTTCTAACGGTGATGTCCGATGCGTGATTCCAACATCTTCAAAATAAGCTCTTAACTCCCGATTCATGAATTCGGTCTTGTTCTGCATTCTACAACCCCATCGGGTTTGAAGAAGTACTTGAATGCGTTTGAAGGTGATGATGATGCACGGTGCTTCGCCTTTTGATCTCGAAACTTAACCCATGTATATCTCGAATAATCATCGACGATAACAAGAATATACTTTTTCCCATTAAAGCTTTCAACTCTCATTGGGCCACATAAGTCCATGTGCAACATATGCAACCTTGCTTCCGAACTAGGTACGGTTTTGGGTTTATATGATGCTCTTTTGCTTTTTCCTTGTTCGCATGATGGACATAGGTGATCCTTGGTGTATTTGAACTTTGGAAGTCTGTTGACGATGTTGTCTTTGGCAATGTTGTTGATGGTGTCAAAATTGAGATGGGATAACCGTCTGTGCCACAACCAGGACTGTGTTCCAGATGCTCTTGTCATAAGACATATTGGTGATGAAGAGGCCATTTTGTTGATGTCGATAGCATACAAGTTTGTATCACGATTCCCGCTTAAGAGATCGGTGCCATCCAAGTTTCTAACGAAGCAAGCATTTTTCCTAAAGCAACCTCTAAATCGCATCACAGTAATCGCCTTGATCGAAACAAATTGTGTCCCAACCCTTCGACATAGTAAACCAAAGTGATCAAATAATTTCAAAAGGTAGATCTCCATAACCCATGATAGCTACATGATCATTTCGAAACGACGGTTCCATGAATTTCGATTTAAATTGATCGCAGACTTGATTCGGTCATGTGCTTGGAGCAACCCGAGTCGACGATCCAAAGACAAATTTCGATAACCCGCGATTCTGTAAAAAGAATATTGTGGAAACCGTTTGGATTTAGGTTCCTTTGGGTTGAGGTAAAACTCGATCACACTCGGAGATTTTCTGGGGAAGTCTCGGTTTATCACTCATTGTACCATTCGTAGTGTGAAAGTTCTACTGTGGTTTCCAAATATCATCCCTAAAGTATACACGTTGGTTCCTGTCGTTGAGTGTAAAGCCTAAGTTTTGCAACTAGTCTTCCTACTCGTTTAGCGTAATTACTTTTTGGGACGTTCTTCTTAACAGTTTATCATTCACATTCTTAGAAACACAATCATCTTGAACATTTAAAGATTTCTTGCAAGTTAAACAAAGAGATTCAACACATTCATTAGACTTAGCAAGTTTCATAGGTTCAAGACATTCGGATGAAATGTCTTTCTTATTCAAAAGTCGTAAATTCCTAGGGTGTTCTTCTACTTTCTTCTCTTTATTCAAGCTACTACTCCTAGAGGCAATCGAGACTCTATTGTTCCTTGTATTGCTCTTAGGCTTTAGTCTCGCTCCTAGAGGTGCTTTCTAGTCCCAGAAGGTGAGGCACACGCATTAGGATTCACATTGTTATGAAGGAGGTGGTTTCAGCTATCCTAGTCTCTTTAGATGTGGAGGCGCATTTATTAGTGGTACTCATCTTAAAAGGCCAGTGCTAAAACTTTTGGTTTCTCGATAACCGCTTTTCCTTTATCAACAATATGTTTAGGTAGGGCGGTGGAGGACCTGGTTTTGATGAAACATTTTCTCATTGACTTTTGGAGGAGGCAAAGAAATGTACATTTTGGTTTTGAAACCGGTTTGGGAACATTTGCTTTCTCCGCAGATCAATGGTTTTGTAATCACAGCTTCCTTTCCTTTCCTTTTGACCGTCCAAATGAGCCCTCAAAAGATCATTTTTGCTTTCATGTCATTGTAGGTACGCTCATACTACAATTTGTCATACTTGCATTCCTCGCTTTTTCGATCAAGTTGTTTAAAATATGAGATATTTTCTTTTCAAGTTTCATAAGAGCTTTTTCATATTTTGAAACAATTTCGAGGTCTCATCCTCGAGTCTTTCATGATCTTCAATGAATATGTTTGCAAAATGATGGACATAATATCGAGTCGAACATCTTCAAGAGAGAATCATTTAGATTTTCCAAAAATTTGACGTGTTCAACACTTTCATTAGCTTGCTTTTACTGGGATTTATGGTCCTTGACAAAGTCAATTTGCTTTTTCAAAAAGGCTTGTTCAAAATGAATTACCACCGAGTTGATGTTATTCAAATGAGGGCAATTGAGTTTCAAAAACTTCTTCTGCTCATTATCAAAACTATTAAACCGATATTTGTTGTAATGTTGGTTTTAGTTTTAATCTCTCTTGAAGATCCGCAATTTAGTTTTCACATTTTCTAAAATACTTCTCGCATCACTTGTGTTAAAAGGATTGTTTGAAGACATTTGTTCAATGTTCGAAGAGATTTGGAGACAACAATTGGTTTTGAAGCCGATTTTGAAACTGGTGTTGACACTTTGTTTGAAACACTTTGTGTGGTGGAAAACTTTGATTGTCCTTTTGAGAAACAAAAGGAAGAACATTAATTTGGTTCCATTTGTTATAATCAATCGGTTTGATTTCGGATGTTTTGTTTCATTTAGATCTACTCTCTCGAGATAGTTCCAACGCTTTCAAGAGAATCATGCACAATTATAGGTTCATGCAAAGGTTTTCCATTGTTCAACACATTCCGTTTTTTCTGAGCTTTGAGGAAACAAGGAGGTGAGTTACCAAGAGCCATTTTTTGCAGTATGAAAATCGGATTTACTTGATTAGAAAGCATCTTGATTGTCTTAGCGGAATGACCCGTTGTAAGAAGTAAATTGTCCAATTTTTGATCGTTTCAGCTTTTATCCGTAATCTCATCAAGAAGAGAATCTTCTCGCTTTGCAAAATCGCTTATCAACTTCTTCTTCTTTTTCAAGATCGAATATGTTGCTTTTTGTTTTGAACGTTGGTCATTTAGTTCGAAATTGCCTTGTTTAAAGATTTGATTTTCAAATTGATTCACATCATGTGTCATACTTGAGTTGCAAATCTTTTTCTCTTAAAATGTAATCTCGATAACCAATTTCTAATTCGACATTTTGTTTGTATGAAATTCATAGGCTTTGGCATGCTCCTTGTAACTCTCAAGCTCACCGGTCAATTTAGCATTCGCGGCCTTAACTTCGCGATTGACCGTTCTAAATTTCTCAACTTCAATGCCACATTGATTGATTAATGATTCAACATAAGCACGTGTTTCCTCATCGGTCAAAGATTTTGTGCCACACACCTCCACTAGGATCCACATATGGAGTTTCGAGTTAGTATTGCTACAACCCTGATTGTCCGTATGTATCGTAAGTAGGTCTTTGGCGTCATGCAAATCGTGTTCGTCATGAGTAAACACATCAAATATGACATTGTTATAGCATGGATCAATGATTGGTACCTCGACATCGGTATTGGCGTCATAGATGTGGAGGTGAGTCCGACTCGGTCGTACTTAGCTTCCTCAAGATTTACCATGAAGATGCGATTCGCATTAATTTCTCGAGGTCTTCCAAATCATCCATAATAGCCATAAAGTCATGTTCCTCAAGACTCAACTGAAATCCAGTAGCTTCCTTTTGTACCAACAGATGGTTTACAAGATACTCAAGATCGTTCTTGTACGGCTTAGTAGGACAATTCCTTGCCATGCGACCCATTCCTTGACAAGTTATAACACTTAATCGGACACCACGATTCACATTTCCATGATTCCCAACGACTGAGCCGCAACATTCCAATTCGATTACCCATCGCTCTATTCCCAACATTCTCGCCTCATCCGACACTCGATTCGAACCGCCTGATTACCCATGCGAAATCCAAGTAGCATATCCTCGCCGATTCCCAATAACTCCAACCATTTGTCCTTGATTACCCATATTCACACCCTACCGTGCAATTTGCTGCTATGTAGTGTTTGATGATATCCTTTGGTGGTTGTTAGTAGGTGTGGAATAGCGACCTTTGATTACTTGACCCAAGAGAGAAATTATTTGGGACATAGGGTCTTCTTGATCGATTCTAGATCGCTGATTCCTTGTTCTGGTATTGTTGATCCGGATAGAATTGTTGTTGTGGTTGTGGAATGTATTGTCGCAAGTTGTTGTTGTTGGAAGATGATGAAGCTTGTTGTTGTGTATTCACCAAGTTTGAGTCTTTGCAATGAGTGCCAATGGATCATGATTCTTTGCTAATTTTTCTTGCCCGACTTCATTTGCTTCACTTGGTTTTGTTTTGAAAATCATTCATTGATCAAAGTTCACCGATGTAAGTCTTTTGTTTGGTTGACAATAGTGACATATCGTCCCCATTCTTCTCGTAGATTATTCAGAACTTGATGTTTTGAACGATAGTTCGGGTGTCGACTTGTTTCGATTAGCTCATTCATCAAAGTGCAAAACCTTCCATAGTAGGATTCAATGGATTCTCCCGGTGTAGATGTAAACTTCTCCCATTCAGTTAGCAACTTGTTCTCCATGTCTTGATGACCAATTTCGCTCCATGACAAAGTCGTCTAACACGCTCCCACATATCGGCGGTTTCTGGCAACCGCTCACCGCAAAGAAAGATGTCTATTGGTAAACCCGTTGGATAATATGAATTGCCATGTCATCCGCTTCGACTTGTTTCGATCCTCCGCAGTGTATTGATTCGTATTGAAGACGAGAAGATGGTGTGGTGGGAGGTGTTGCATCGAGATTTCCGTACATTAACTTGTCGAGGCTTGAAGGGTCCATCCCGAATGGATTTAATCATGAGTTTGCCATTAGGTTTGGTCTTTATGTAACGGAGCATTCGACTTGTCCATTGAAGATAACCACCTTTTGCCAACATAGGAGGTCGGTTTCGCACCTGCCGCATGAATGTCTTGTTGAGTAGCCATTGATGAAGGTATGATCCGATAAAGTTGATGTAGGATCGATTCAACGATAAAGGAGTTGTGGTTGATGACGATTAAGCTTGGTTGAGGTGTTTACGAAAGTCGTGCTCAGAACTCGGTTCTTAAAAATTTCGCCCAAAATTTGAAATTCACTATAAAAATCTATTCTAAGGTCGTATGAAAATTTTGAGTTATGACAATTTTGACGTCAAATTTGACCCGAAAAATTTGAATTTAGGTCCAAAAATTTGAATTTTTGACCAAAATTTTCACAGTTAAACCAAAATTTGAATCTCGCGTAAAAATTGAACGTTTAGTCTCCTCAAAAATTTAAATTTTACTCAAGTTTTGAAAATGAAGAGCTTAGGCGTAGAAACACGAAGTTACGAGTAGACGAGGCTTAGGCGTAGGATCTGGTGCTTATGCGTAGGAAGCTTATGCGTAGAAACCTTATGCGTAGAAACCTTAAGCGTAGGAACCTTAGGCGTTGAAACCTTATGCGTAGAAACCTTATGCGTAGAAAGTATATTACGCCGTAACCTTAAGCTTATGCGTAGACAAAAGTTACTCGTAAACCTTACGCTGTAATTTTGAAGTTATGCGTAGAGTTACTAAGTAAGCTTTTAGCTTATGCGTAAACCGTGGTTAAGAACCAAAATCCTTTACACTCGCCACAACAGTAAGAGATATCCACAAGTCGAAGTGTTCCACACACTTATCCAAGTGAGGGAAGCACCGAAAATGCTTATAGCACAAAGATTCTTCACCAAAAGTTACGAGTAGAAAACTAGGGTTTTGACTTTTGACTTCTACTGTAAGAAATTTCCAACGATTCAAATGATTTCTTTACCCAGATAGCCTTAAAACACTCCAATAACCCAAAAGTGTAGACCTTTTCACCAAAAGTGCTTAGAAAAGTTACGAGTAGAAATGACCAATAACCAAATGCTAGCTTAAAATGAAGAAAACACGAAAGCTCGAACTTTTGCAAAAACTCAAACTTTAGCACCAAATAAACCTTAAACCACAAGAATCTTGAATTTTTGAGTGCAAAAATTAAAGTTTTAAGCGTGACAAAAACGTAAAACGAGAGCTTTATGCGTAACCCTTTAAAACAAACACAAACACTCCTAAACCATTGTTAGGCGATTGATACCAATTGTAGGACCACTACGATATATCAACCTTATCACGTAATACCCACGTTAACCAAAGTTATGCGTAGAACTCGTGAAACCCAACACAAACGTAAAGCTTAGAAAGAAAAGATAAGATGTTTGGTGACTTGAATGATATAGAATCCGTGTATGATGATAAGATATGCAAACAATAAGTTGTATATTCCTTGAGAGAGAAATACACACACACACACACTTTCAAGCACACCCCTCAAATGACATACTTGAGGGGTATTTATAGTAAGAGAGGATGATGCCCTAAGGCTTGGCCATGGGCCTTGAGATGGACTTTGATTGGGCTTGGGTTACAAGAACTAGACAAGGCTAGCTTAACTTAACTAATGCCCAATTAGCTTAACCCAATCCACGAGCCCGTTGACTATTCTATCACGATATCTAACACACATTACAAAGTTCCTAATCGTGAATGACCATCACTTTTAATAAAAATAATCAAGGCTAACAGAACTTACGCGTAATACCCAAGTTACGCGTAACAATAGAGTTATGCGTAGACTAAAAACTTAAACGTAGAATTCTTATGCGTAGGATTTACTTATGCGTAAGACAAGCTTAGGCGTAAGAAAATACTTATGCGTAAGAAATTATATCGTAAGATTTAGCTTATGCGTAAATCTAGGGTTTTGCCTAAAATCCTTTACACTATCACGATGTAAAGATATCCAAAAGTCCAAGTGTTCCACAAACTTATCCAAGTGAGGAAGCACTGAGTCACCATTATAGCTCAAGAAACCGCACAAAACTCTTATGCGAGAACCTTATGCGTAGAAAAAGGGTTTTGACTTTCTTATCGTAAGAATAGGGTTTTGACTTACGACAAAAAATTTCCATTCAACCGATTTTTGATGCACAAACAGACTTCCAAAACACTCAAATAACACAAAAGTATTGACCTTAATCACCCAAAGTGCCTTTTCTCGGTTATGCGAGAAATGAACAACTAACCAAACACGGTTTAAAATGAAGAAAACACGTAAAGCTTCGAACTTTTTCAAAAACTCAAACTTTAGCACCAAATAAACCTTAAACCACAAGCATTTTGAATTTTAGTGCAAAATTAAAGTTTTAAGCGTGTCAAAGATGTATAACGAGAGCTTTATGTGTACAGTACCAAACTTCAAAACAAACACAAACACTCCTAAACCATTGTTAGGCGATTGATACCAATTGTAGGACCTTAAATCTATCAACCTTATCACAAACCTACTTAACGAACACAAGTATCACCACATGAAACCACGCTACGCGTAGAACACATTCAACACAAACACAAACGTTAAGCTTAAAAGAAAGAAATAAAGAAGAGAAAGATGGTGACTTAAGATGTAAATCGTGTATGTATGAATAGAAAGGTGAAAACAATAAGTTGTATATTCCAAAGAAAACACACACACACACACACTCAAGCACACCCCTCAAATGAGACTTTGAGGGGTATTTATAGTGCAAGAGACTTGATGCCCTAAAAGGCTTTCCATGGGCTCGTTTGGGCTTGGGTTGGATTACATCATACATAAGGCTAGCTTAACTTAACTTATAACCAATTAGCTTAGCCCAATCCACGAGCCCGTTGACTATTCTATCACGATATCTAACACACGTTACAAAGTTCCTAAACGTGAATGACCATCACTTCTAATAAAACTATTAAGGCTAACATGCCCTTTGCTATTTAATAATTAATATTCAGCTTTATTTTATTACATTAATGCGACACATCATCTTAGCCATTGATCTTCTCATCTAAGGGTCTAAAAAGAGTTCTCGCATTACAATAGGGTTGTCATAATAAATATACACTATATATATATATATATATATATATATATATATATATATATATACATATATATATATATATATATATATATATATATATACACATTATATATATGAGAGGCATGCCACATATTATTCCATCGCATCCCATAATGCCACGCCATAAATCCATGTCATCATTGAATATGTGGCGCTTTTTTAAAATAAAATTCGGTTTTAGCGCTTTTGAATGGATTAAAATTCGAATTAAATTTGTGTAAAAACGAATAAATTTCGTCAGCTGCAAGATTTGAACCTAGGGTGTTGGTAATATTAGCAAACATGATAACCACTAGACCAACACATGTTTTGAGTTATATTTTGCAAGTCCAAATCTATATGAGATAAGTAAGAGAATCCCTACAACTTAGGTAACCCTAATCAAACTAAACTTACGTAAAAAAAAATCACAGTTCATTCATTAGATATTTTTTCTCAAAACCCTAATGTCCTTTTTCCTTATAATCTCCTCTAATGATTGTGACTTTTTATATTTGCAGCAAACAAACTTGCAGTGGATGCTATTACTAACACGAGTTTTGCTGTGGATGATCGAACATAATGCATATTTAATCAATTACTAACACCAGTTTTGGATTGTTGATGTTTATATTGTTTTTGTTAGTGATTTTCGTAAGGAAGAGATGACGATTATGCATTTAGTTTTGATGGAATGGGCTCTTGGTTTAATGATGAGTTTTGATTCGTGTTTCTTACATAACCTCTTTGATGACTTACAAAACTATTCTTTATTGTTTGGTTTTCAGAACCTCATATTTGCAGTTCACTCTAATATGCTTGTACCAAAAGGTAGGTCGTTGTTTTTCCTTTCAATTTTATGTGTTCTTAAAAACCCATGCGCTTCTAACCTCGATCAAAGGCTGTGGAGGTTCGTCAAGGTATACAAATTAATTGTTTATAGCTTATTTTTCGTTAACTTAAGTTTTAGTTATAAGTCATGCCCGCCTTCCTTATATATTATTCATGCAAACGATAACTGCTTTTAATTATTTTCGGGCGGACCATGCAAATGATATTTATTGGCTATTGGATGCTATAGAATCGTAAGGAGATTATGTATATTCAATTGATTGGCCCCTCTCCGCTTATCCGACTATTATATACTCGTGGTTGTTTTGAGGCGGTTAATTAATTTATGATGCTTCTTTCGTGCTATATCCTTTCTTGAAGTTGAGAAACCGTTAATCCCGCCATTAAAGAACTTAGGCATACATGGACTAATGCTTTTGGCTTCATTTCATTTAAAAGTCACAAACAAGATATGAGGTCCATCAATATGTTGGTGTTTCCGGAAAATTTATTACGTAAACCATTAATGAAGCAAGGCACACCGTAAAAGTAACGTTACTTCAGAGACAAGTCCACATTTGATGAAAAAAGTTTATTCATATTTTTTCTATACAGTGACAAGATGGGTCGGTTGGTTAATGGCGGTGATTTGCGACAACACATTTTACTTCATATACAAAAAATTTCCGCTACAATTTTACCCTCGGTCATTAACAAAGACAAAAGAAGTAGCGTGAAATTGTCGAAAGATTAAGATTTGTTGTTTCGAACTCAAGTAAAACAAGTCGCAAGCAAATCACATCCCATGGGTAGATTAGGCACAAGAGAGGTTTTAAAACACATTTCGTAATGAATTATAGGATGTCGAATGGGAAATGCGAGCATGATCGAATCGAGCGCCGCTTACTAGCTGCTATCTATGAACCGAGGTATATGAGATTTATTTTGACTGCTTTATTTGCTTGACATAGCCATTTGGGGCATTGCTTTGGCCCACAGATATCTTTTATGGCTATTTATTGTCGTTACGTTACTAGACTTTTGATGTGCACGATCATGGTAAAATTTCAATTGTACTCTATATTATATGAAATCAAATCGAGATGTGTACCAATTCCATTTTCTCGCTAGGGTACATGTTCAATACCGTGTTCATAATGCGGTCGGGGGTTCCTATGGATCAACCAAAGGAAACTTCAAGCATGTTAATGAAGTGGATGAAGGGATCACTTTCTAAAAGTGTAGCCGAGCTGAATGCATTGCTTCTTCCGTGTAATGTGTCATAACTATCCATGGAACAAATTAAGGGATTTTTGCTCTTTATATGTGTTTTTTATCAGATTATATTGTCAATGTATGTGCATGATGTTAATGGAGTTAGATATGATGACCCGTATCAAAATTTTATGTTTTGATATTGATTTTGTTAAGAAATCATAGTTGTAGCATGAATTTTGGGCCAAATTGTGCATGGGTCGGTTTGACGATATTTTAGGTGTGAGGGTATAATAGTAATTTCAATACGTGAAACCTTAGATAGATCAAGATGCATATATGGGCATTGGTTTAAAACCAAGTGGTTTCCAATTAACTAAGACATGTATCTCTTTTTTGGGTAGCTTACATATTGCGTAGTAGTACTATTTTAAGGTTGGAAAATAAGATGCATAAATATCTTGAATGCACATGTTTACTTGATTTGAGTCAAAACATAGTTTAAAAATCGAGATGTATATAGCGTCATCAGTAGCACTAAGAAGCATGTTTTGTTGTTAAATTTGTTTACATGTGCGTGTGGTATGGTAGAATCTCACATGGATTATTATATAGTTGTATAGAGTCATTAGGAAATATATAGTCAAGGATTTACTCAAAATTATAGTATAAAAAATATCATCTATCATCTAAATCGAGGCCACATGAGTCGATTCTAAGCTTATAAAATTCTCACTAGTCGATCACCCAAGCTCTTGTCATTAACGTTATTGTTCGTGTCATATATTGGTCGAAGAGAATAGGAAGGAAAAAACTTTCGCAAATCTTAATTGATGCCTATCCGTATGCATGTGAATAGGTATATAAGCTTTGTTTGCTTTTGTGTCAGCAGATGCTCCGCACTCACCATGTATCTCAAGGCTTGGAAGGAGGAATTCGCCAAGTAGCGATTGAAGTGGAAGATCAAGCACAACGCTCAATGATTACAAGTAAATCTTTTTCATCCGCTACCTTAGCTCATCTTTCATGATCATATCCAAACTTACACATGTGTTCTAAACTTTTGCGTGAGTAAATGTCGATAATGTTAGAGTCACCGTGTCGCACTCGCAAAGAAGCGAGGAAGCTAATAATGAACTTTAGAATTTACTAGCAAGGTCTCGACTTTCATTTGTCTCCCATCTTTACCTAAAATTCTATTATGTTGATCGGTGTAGTTAACGCCATTATTTATGCATGACTCTGTGTTTTAGGTCCGAGACTAAGTCGATGACCTTCAAAGAGGGTGGAATAGCAAGTCTAAGCTCCTCGTAAGTGAGTTAAATGATTTATGTCACCAACCATAATCCACAACTGCTTCTTCCTTTTTTTTCCTCGTGGTGAGTCGATGACCCTTCAAAGAGGGTGGAATAAGCAGTCTAAGGTAGCAGATGAAAAAGGTTTACTTGTAATCGTTGAATGATGTGCTCGATCTTCCACTTCAATCGACATTTGCACAAGTCCTCCTTCCAACCGTGGAGATACATGGTGGTATAGAGCATCCTCAGTAGCACAAAAGCAAACAAAGCTTATATACCGCTCACATGCATACGAATAGACATCAATTAAGATTTTCAAGAAGTCCAACTTTCCTAACAATTATCATTTACGTAATCGAAAGAGATATTAAACCACTAAAGAAATGAAAGAACAAGAAATGATGTCCATAGCAAAGCAATAGCAAAGAATCGATGAGCTCAACCATGAATAAACACCCTTGGCCTCGGTAGTAAAGCCAACAAATCCATTAAGCTAAGTGAAATGATTTGCAAAGTTATTACAACTATTTTTGTAAAGTCAAAATAGCGTATATAATGATATTTAAACTAAATCAGAAACACCTCTTTACCATTACAAAAATTGACGAGTAGGAGACCTAACTAGCGCCTTGATTCTTATTTAAAACCCATTCTACAATCGTTTATGACAAAATTCAGCCTCCAGATCTCAAATGCTTGTACTGCACTAATGCTCAACAATCAAGAATGCGTAAATGTGGCACCCCTACTTCCTATTTACCAAAAGTAAACTGACACCGCTTTTCTTTTCTTTTCTTTTGTTTTACTTATTGCACTCATGTTAACGATAAACTATCAAGAGAAAACAAGGTGTGCAAAACCGCCCTCTTATATCAAAAGATGCGTACATTCAAAACTGGATTAAGGCCACAACACCACAGAGCATGGGGTATAGAAAATCTTGCTTCCCACTATTTTAAGTATGCGATGTACTTTCATTTGATTCATGTTCCCATCATAATATTCATTCAAAATTCAATTACGATTGTACACTTTCTTAGTTGGTTTATACCGAGAATCATAATACGAATGAAAACAAGATTCTACATGAAAAAGCTAGATAAGGACAAATATTTGGTTTATAGCAAAGCATTTTACTTTAGTATTCGTCACATTGCTTATGCTATTGATTTATGATGCAGCCAAGTTTTAATGAAAATTTGAATGGGAAGATACGCCGATATGTAGGGCACAGGTTGGCGCATCGAAATTAGTGATATATTTGTCGCATAACAAGTGTTCGCTCCCAGTATGCAGCCGTGTTATGAGTACTAGAGAAGAAGGTAATCAATCTTGCCCGAGTACAAGACTAGATACAAAAGACTCAAAGGTTAGCGTAGCATAGATTTTCAGTCTTCATGAACGATAACTATAAAAATTCAAACTTTCATCAATGCAAATGATTCTTTTATCAGGAACCCGTAGTCGATGGTCATGATGATGAGGGTGGTGTTGATGCTTGGAAAACGAGTTTAGCTATCCTCAAGAAAATAGCAACATGGAACACGAAATGGGCATGCAAGTCATAGAGTACTATAAAGGCGTACGTGACGCCTGAAAATTTTGAACCGATGGTTGTCTAAGCTAGAGGTGGTGAAATGGGCACTTTGTATAACGTGTCAAAATGGTAACTTTTTGATATTATGATTCCAAGCATATAATTATTTTTTGAATGAATTTCAACCCATGTGGATCATTTTATGTGTAGTTGGAATTGACTTAATCCCATTTTGACCAGTTAGACATGATACATACAACATTTACGCATTTGTAATTAAATAAATATGTTGAAACTGCCGCCTATACTCTACATTATCTTTATCAAGCCTCTATCACTAACAAGCTCTGCTATGTAATAGCTTGACATTGTTTATATATCCATTTGGTGTTTGCAGCAGTGACCACGCAGAAAACGAGTAAGGCACACGGAGCTTTTAGGCCACGGGAAGACAAACGACTATTAGTACTTTTAATACAACTTTATATTAAGCTATAATTCCTAACTTGGATGATGTGCTAATTACTTAAAACCAAATATACAAGTTCAAGTAACATACTTTAATTCATGGAGTTCAATAAACACAGTTGACTTCGTATGTTTAACTAAATTTCAGGTAATGAGGAGACATTACTTATGTTATGATCTAATTGTATTTTGAATTTTATGCATATCAAATGAATATAATTGGTATGTCTTTAGGAAGTTGATCTTATAAACGCGTAGAAACCGATAGTTACTGATTTGTGAACTTTTGAAGTTTTGGACACAATAAAGTCGAATATCGCGAGGCTTATTGATGAGAACACACTGGTGAGTAGATATGTGATAAAGATTAATGAAAACATTATGTCGCTGCTTTCAAGAGTCAAGACAAAAAAGGTTTGAAGATTTTTGTTGTGACAAAGACGGCGAATACATAAACTACACAACAAACATTGTGTAGAAAGAAATTTTATTTCGTATATAAATAAGCACCATATAATTTATTTGTTCTCTTACTTATGATTGTTCTTTTTACATATAATATGAGCAATATATTTTTGTTTCCAATTATTTTATTTAACATATTTGTCAGTATTCATTATTATTTTATGACACGTGGGATGGTCGGGGTTCTTGAAATCTAACGGAACAGTGATCTCTAATTCTTTGACTGTGATTTGGAAGGAGTTGATAGTGAAATATGGTAATGTATCTAATGGATTAAGTGCAACTCATTTATGTGTTGACATCTTTGTTCTTGGCTGCATCTTTCTTTTTAAAACGATAGCTTCTGGAACTTGTAAAAAAATAAAGGCTAAGAAAACTGATATGATTATGAATGTTGGGATGTATATGAAATTTCTTGATAGATTATTGAGGCTAGAATAATGAGCACTAAAAAAATAATATGCTAGAAAAGTAACAAGAGCTAAGGGCGGCAATAATCTGCTATCCAAATTCCACAAAACAGAGTAAAAAGATAAGATCCACTACTCTTATCAGATATTTAGTCACTATGATTGTCCTCGGATTGCCCAAATTTGTGAGAAAGCGGGTCTTTATGTCTAAGCCCTTTAGGTTGGCTAATGTTCAAACTTGTATGTTGTTTTTCAAATCAGATCATCCGTTTGATTGAAACTCTGTTATTTTTGCAAAGATTTCAAAGAATTCCTGATATCAAACGTGTTATTGTGAATACTCATGCCATAGAGCCACATGTCCGTTGTTCTTCTACTTGTGTACCTAATGGCATTTAGCATGAATGGTATCCAACTAGCTTTCATTTTTATAGTCTCTTGCATAGTTTTTGGGACTCTATCAAAGGAATGGGCGTTAACGCATGAAGGATCTTTACTCATTAACTGAAAGGAAACCTTCGATAATAGTTCGTGTAATGATGGCTTATTTTAATGTTACCTATTATTATTTGAACTTCTAAGTGAAACATGGAGTAATTTGTTGGCGAGCCATAACATTCTATGGATTCTAGGTTGCTAAGGAATACGCAGCAACTGGAATGGAAGCATGTATTAAACTTTTTGAACAATTTAAGTCATATGAAGGCCTTTACTTCTTTTTGGGGTCATATTTAAGCTCCAAGTAATCCTTTGAATGTTGCACTGTGCGCCAATGTTGCTTTTAATGTTTGATATATTTTGTTGTGCCACGAACTTGCATTTACTAACATTCAACATCACAGTGAGGATCCGGACATACATTTTAAGCACATTGAGGCAGCTGCAAAGACGGGAAAAATCAAGGAGGTTGAGCGTGTATCAAGGAATCTAATTTCTATTGTGCCGAGAAGGCCAAAATTTTCTCGATGGAAGCCAAGCTTCCCGCAAGGCCATTGATTAATGTCATGACCGCTTGCTTTATTCCGATCTCACCCCACCTCTATACAAAAACATGCTTCGTATATAGAAGGTTATGTTCGTAAGGTATGGTCCTCACAAAGAGTTCATAATAAATTTGTATCCATCTATTTTGGGTTGGAAAGGGTGGTATATCTGAATGCAGACATATCAATGTGTATGGTTTGATTTGGATGAGATACGGCTCAAAAAATTTGATTTATTAATTCAGCAAGTGATCCAGTGAATCAATTTATGCCGTCTGGTAGTACTTGGTTCAATTCGTGATCCCTTTAAGATATAAAAGAAAAAAATGCCAAATAATATAGTTATGTTAAACTCATTTTTTTGTTCGTTTGGCGATTATAGTCCTAGAAATTTTTGAAATCTATCATATTTTTATAGTTGGGTTGGAGTCAAATCACAATCTATCAATGGATCATGTTAGATCATTAGCCAGCCAGTTCCAAATCTGTCCGACATGCCTATATCTGAGGGCTTATGTTGTATCTATGTAGGTCAACCCTGAATACCTCACAAGTTGTAGGACAACTTTAGATGATGAAGGCCTCGAGGATTTCAACAAAGCTTTGATTCTATCACCGCTCTTTGCTTCGGCCGATCCTCTTGTAGATGAGTGTGAAAAGAGGTTATGCTCTACGTACAATCTCTTAGTTTGCAAAATATTGATTTTTACTTGTCGCTACGTAAACCCGACTTCGACATTAACTCACCATAGGTATAAATTAATATCATGTATGTGTAGATGTGATTAAAATGCTCTACTAATAATGTTTTAATTTGACCCATGAATCTCAAAAACGGATCGTTTGGTGCTTTAGGTTTTGAAAATAGTTTTGTGAAGTGTAACATCATCCGCTTTTCCCATCTCCACTTGAATGCGGCATTGGTAATACGCTTAACCAACGTATTTGGTTGTAATTCTTGACACAAGGGTCCATATACCGTAATTTCTTTTTGTTGTATTCATTGTCGAGGTAACGATATCCATGATTTTATTTTAGCAAGTTTAGCTTCCTTCGGGTTTGAGCATCAAATACTATTTCATTGAAGTTGGCTTATAGTTCAAATGACTAATCTACCATTCCAGTTGATCTTGACCGTTCAATTCTACAACTATTGGATGAAGTTATGGCTAAAACAAATTAACGTTTAACGCTTCGAGATGTTGCTTCGACTGAGTTTCATAGTAGAAGGATTCTTCGACTTACAAAGAAAATATGTAAGAAAGATTGTATGTCAAAATGCTTGGGAAAGAAATGCAACAGGTGGAGCACATGACAAATAATTTGATAATATGTATATTTTCTCAAACCATGTTAGCAACGATTTTCATTTTGTTGGTTCCGCTTTTATGCGCTTTGTTGGGTTTAAAGTTTGACTGCTTTCTCACCTATCCGTGATAACAATAGAAATAATCACGAGTATTTTTGCTACAAAGAAGAAGCTACTATAAGCAAGTCACATCGTCTGTGAAAGTTTTTGTCTTTTAAAATTAGCTTTTATTTGTTTTAGCTACATATTTGGCTTTCCTTTATTTATTTATTTGTATAAAATTAATTTTTTGTAATCATATTAACACATTAGTCATTCATGAACAAATAAGACCGACAAACTATGTTTGGTGTCAACTCGACCCATTTGTCCAATATTGATATGTTCCTTTTGACTCAGAACCAAACCGCCATCCCACCCATTTTGCCACATGTATTCATAGGTTATTTTGTGATGGCAGGTTTTTGAAGCTATTAAAAGTGGCACAAAGGAAATGAAGGATAAGATGATCACTATTGAAGAAGTGCAACACTGTTTAGATGAACTTGATGAGATAAATTATTCACATAAGCAAGTAGATAAAATCATCGGTACTTCTTCATTTTACTTGGGTTTTGTCGCATATAATTCTATATCAAGTATAACATGTTAAGCTCAACCTAATATCTGGTTTCTTAAATGGGATTGTGTGGTTTCTTAAATGGGATTGTGTGGTTTTAAGGTCAGTTTCATCATATGATGAATTTTATTAAGATCTCGAAGATGAATTGGATAAACTCATGGAAGAAAGTGAAAAGTCATCAGTAGATAATACCATTAGGAAAGATGAAACCGAGTCACTGAATAATGCCCTCTCGGGTCTTAAGATTGCAGATAATGTAGTCATACAGGAAAAGACAGAAACCTCAAATGTATCAAAGGTTCTTGAGCCTGCAATGTCCTAACGAGTATCCTCCAATTTGAAACTTCTGTAACAAGGATTACAAATTATAATGATGATAGAAAAGCCCCCGCTATGTAAATTTGTAAGAAACTTATGTGAAGTGCTTAAAGCTTCAACGAGTCAAGAATCTTTATTTGTATTCAATTCATTTGATTGAATTTCATCCTCTTGAGTTGATTTCACGATATAGTAAATCTCGTAAGTGTTTGGTACGGGGAATGGAAATAAAGGATTGACAATGACTGTTGATTTTTTTGCAAAGGCGAAGATATTACAAAATCACAAGGTGAAACCAAGATACAAAACAATGCAACCAATTTCTTGAATACGAAAGGCATAAGGTACAAACTGGTGAGCTTGAACTTCCTCTTACACCCGGTACCCAGAGACCCTTACTGTTGAACATAAGGTCATCTAATCTTAGTTTTTGAACCACTTACATTTATGTTTTCATTCTTAGGATCCATAAGAGAATACTTTCCGGGCCATTGTCTCTATTTAAATGCTAAAGAACTTTAACTTTATAGGAACACAATATATATATAATTATATTTTCAACTTTTCTTTTAAATACATTGGAACCATCGCTATATATTGGAACATTACATTAATCGTTAAAGCTTTATTAATTGATTTAGAACTTTTGCATATGTTATCTTCACTTTATAATATGATTTTCAGATGGCTTCGCAGATAAAAGGCCATCAAACCCCAATAGGATCTCGTGAGGACACGCAGGATAAGGCAAATCGAACTATGCAGATTGGCCTCCCACCGCCTCTTAGGTTTTGGTGAGGTTAGTAAGACAATCATTAGGTTTTATTAACACCGATTCCTATTTATCTACTCCTTCAATTGAGTTCATCATGTAATTTGACACACATCTATTAGCTCAAAGAAAGTGTTTTGATTATTTATCAAAGCCTTAATATCCTTTAGATAAAACAAAACAAAAATCATGTGAACTTGAATCAAGATTATCGATTATTTGTGACCATAATCTGTTAAAATTTGTACACTACATGATAGGAATCAATATATTGTGAGATATGCTAATTTGGCTTGACACTCTTCTTATTAGGAAAAGAATTCCAACAATTCACATAAGCGGGAAAAAAGTCTCAAAAGCCTTGGTATGTTCAGCTTGCGCTCTTCTTATATAGCAAAAACACGTGTTCTTAATTGAGTAATATTGTCAAATACGGGGCCAACACAAGAGACAAAGTATAGTGGAGCATTCTGCAAAATCTTTATGAAACAAAACATCTAGGCAGTAAGGCTGAAATTCTGCTATTTATATCTTTTCTGGTTATATTTTTCTATGAATTTTTTATTGCATCTCTGTGGTTTTGATCCTAGATTTGTTTTTGTTGTGTTTTATGTTGGTCAATGCATACATGAGCAACTACATGAAAGGGATATGACAATAATGGAGTTACAAAGGACTTTAGATTATAAAGAGAAAGAGCTTCATGCAATTAGACTTTGATTGTTTACTATAGTTAACATTCTTTATTTTCTATTGGTATAGGCATGGGCTAAGGGTGACCTCATAATGGAACAAAATGAGTAACTGGAAACCTTTGTTTTTACGTTGTACATGTCTTTGTCTTACTCTTAATACATTGATATGTAACTGAAAACCTTTGTTTATACATTATACATTTGTTTATACATAGATATATTAAAGATTTTTGCATTGCGGAACCTATTAAGTACTTATAGTTAAAAAAAAAAGTAATAATAATAACTATTAATTACTTACTCCCGGTTAGTTTATTTATTTATGTTAAAATATTTCATGAAGTTCTTATACCCTTCTTTCGCTATAGAAAAATATACCAAATTATTTTTTATAATTTATGTTTTTTTATAAAAAAAAAAATATTTAATTACTGCATAATAACGAAGATTTAGTTTCTTTGAAAAAACATATTTCCCCACTAAAAGTTGTGTGTTTAACCAGAATCCCCATTAAGGGTTTTGCTTTATTAACTCACCACAACTAGGATTTAAAATTTTAAATAGAACAAACATCGTAAGTTTACGATAATTTTTAAAAACACATACTCGAGCTATCTTAATCGTGTATATTGGTTTATAAAATTTCGTTTATAATCTTATTGAAAATAAAACCTTATATAACTACTATCTACGTCATCAAAAAATAATTAAAACACGTAACACACAAGAATATAATTATAATGTAAACTAAGAAATTAATGAAATCAAATTTAAATTATCAAAAGCATATAACCACAAACTTTTTACCTTATTCCCTGGTAAACACACAAACATCACCACTTAACAAACAAAGGATATCAACAACAAAACTCCACTTGTCATCCGACAATACATACATATTCTCATCACAACAAACATCAAACCTCACCATGAATCCATTCACAGACATTTCAAATTCATCAACATCATCTAAATTTGGTAAAAAAATAAGCTGGAAGCACATATATACAATAAGTAAATAAACATAATTGACAAAATAAAATACTAATAATAAATGTTAATAATATTATCAAATGTAAAAGATGTTCATGATTAATATTATTTAGAACAAAATGTTAAAAAGTAGTTACCTCCTTTTAGCCGTTTTATGGATTATGGTAACATCAATTATAGTTCTTAACCATTAATTTAACTTTTAATAACTTTTTAATATATATTTGTTCAACTAAATCCTAAAAATAAAAACTACAAATCAAAGTACTTACATGCATTTAGTGCTTTATGGATTATGGTAAAATCAATTAAAGATCTTAACTGTTTATTTAACTTTTAATTACTTTTTTAGTATATATATGTTCTACTAAATCCTAAAAAATAAAAACCACAAGTCATACACGCTTCATCTGGACGGGTTTGTTACTATATATATATATATATATATATATATATATATATATATATATATATATATATATATATATATATATATATATATATATATATATATATATATATATATATATATATATATATATATATATATATAGTCTGTTCTAGAGAAAAGTGTAATTAGAGAAAAGTGAGAAAAAAGTTCTGTGGTCTAATTTGAAACATCTCAAACTTCAGGGTAAGTTTTGAAAACCACCCCACCCACCCCCGCCCTCAAGACTCCTACCCCCCACCCTCGCAAAAAAATTTTTTTTCCCGCCAAAATTTTTTTTGGGGCAATTTTTTTTTCCGCTAAAATTTATAAGCATGATGCACCTTTTTTATGCATCCGAGTTATAAAAATCATGCATCATGCTTATAATTAATTTTATAATCGCGATGCACCAAAATAAAAGGCATTACAGCTTAGAAAATTTTGGTGAAATTTTTGGCCCAAAATTTTATTTTATTTTTTTTCGGGGAGGGGGTAGGTGCTAATTACAAAACTTCCTTAAAGAATGAAGGAAAATACAATTAGGTCCTCGTAGTTTGGTGTGAAAAAATGGAGGAAGAGGGTGATCCAATGGTTGAGATTATTTTCTCACTTTTCTTGGGATCAACTTTTAAATTATCCAAATATATATATATATATATATATATATATATATATATATATATATATATATATATATATATATATATATAGATGATTTTATTAAGTTAGACAAATCATATGTGTTTTTGTCCTTTACGGTCATATTTGTTCTTAGTCTTACTTTGATCATTTTCACTTCAAAATTACTTTTTAAACTAATTGTGATGTATCTAATGAATAGAGATTTATCTAATTGTACGATCTCAAATACGCTATTATAATTATTTCATTCTTCTCGCTTAAAGTTTTTTCTCACGGATCCTTATCCATTTTATCACAATACTTAAATATAAAACTCCTAATGTAGTTAATCATTGATTATTCCTCGTCTTGAACATAAATGTTTACGTACATTTACATTTTTATTTTAGGATGTCTCATTTAAGTGTTTACTCATTTTGTATTTCAATCAATCAAAAACAATTTTCATGAGTATGAGATGTTATTTTTTAGGTGAAGATTGTAGTTAATGAGAACTTTTCAAATTTTGTGCATTTCTAAAGTGTGTGCATATTTCGAGATGGGGGGAGTGCAAGGTAGTCGATTGCTCACAATGGCCTAACGTGTTTTACAACCATGTTCCAACGTGTTATATGATACGAAGTATGCTACATATGGTTGTAAACGAAATGAACGTTCAGTGAACATTTAATGAATTGTTCGATAAAAAATTCGTTTATGTTTTATTTATTAAATAAACGAACATGAACAATATTTTATGTTCGTTTAGTTAAATGAACAAGATGAACAAAGCTCGTCCGCTCATTTATGTTCGTGAATATTCGCCACGCTGCTCGCTTATTTTAATTTATTTATTTATATTCGTAAATCATATATTTGAATTATATAATTTTAAAGTTAGTTTTTAAACAAAACATCACAAATATAACAAAGATATTGTGTACAATTTAATAAAGTTTATTTTTGTTTGTTTATGTTCATTTACGTTTCGATTGCTTATATCCGCTAAAGGCCTTATTAAACGAACATAAACGAACATTAACAACTCATTTTTTAATAAACTAACATGAACAAAAAATTTGTTCATATAACTATTTATAACGGTTAGATTAAACGAACGAACATGATAAAGTCTCCGCTCATATTCGTCCCGATTAATTTTAGCCCTAATACTACATCAAATTCTAGTAAGAGATTCCCTGCTTTGATGGTTAGAAAATACCTCTTCACTGTGGACGACCCTCTTTAAAGGATACACTATCGAACCTCCTTGTGGCCACATCCATAGTGGAATATTCTTCTTGTCCCATTTATTCAAGACAACGCATTTTTGTCGATTCTGTTTCAGATTTACGCTTTAAGTTTGTCTTTATTAAACTTTATATTTATAGTTCCGCATTTTCGCTTTATAGCTTTTGATATAAAAAAAAAAAAAAAAAAAAAAAAAACTAGAGAGGTTCTAATAAAAACCAGTGACCGCCCTAATAACTCAACCCTTTAGCTGGTCCTACTATTAATACCTCTCCTATGGGTAGCCTCACACTTGTCCCCTGTGAATATTCCTTTGTCCCCTGCTTTTCAAGACAACACAATTTTTATCGGTTCATTTAGATTTTAGCAGCTTATTTCATTTATTAAACTTTATATTTACAGCCCAGATTTTCGCGCTTATAAATTGATATAAACAAAATTATAAAATAAAAAAAATAAAAAACAAAAAACAAAGTCTCAATAAAAAACAGGAGGCCTTAATAACTCAACCCTTTAAATCTTTTTAAAAATAGTACTCCATATAGATGACATGCAATGATTGCTCTCAAGAAATCTACAGAGGCCTAAATAATTACATCTACAAATCGATTTGATATTTGTTACGACGGTTACAAATTTAACAATTAAAAATCATTCTTACTCCTTCCGCCTTAAAATTATCACAAGGTAAATCATTGTTTTAATAAAATGGCGTCACTATAAATCTCAACCACTCAATGTAATATTCTCATAATATATTCTCTAGTTTTTACTAAAAATAAAAAATAGACAATCTTTTTGAGACATCATAAAATAGAAATATGGACAATTATATTGAGACGGAGTGACTATAATATTATCGCTTCTGCGACTGCTCTCTGCTGCGCTGCAGACATTACTTAAAAAGGGCAAGTTCTATTCGCACGGTAAGAAATGCTATGTACACATTTATTTATTTATATTTTTATATGTGGGAATCTGTGCATCAAGTTGTGCGGTAATAAAAGATTCAGGTTTAAAATATTTAATTTTATTTTCCAAGCCCTTTTAATTGATGCCATCTGAATATGTGTAATATTTTATAAAATTTTAGTAGCTTCCTTCTTCAGCTTGCTCGTGGTTTTATTTTCATAATATAAAACGAGCGTAATAAATAAACGTAAACTAATGGAACGAGTACAAACTCACAAAGCCGAACAAAACTTTCAGTTTGAGTCGATAAAACCAAAAACAAAATCATTTCCCTTTTTTCTATAAAACCAAAACTTTCGCTTTTTGAAAAACCAAAATCAAACCGTCTGCTATCTTTTCTTCTGGATTTTGGTTCAGTTTTGGATTTTACTTTTCTTTGCGACTTTATTATCAAAGATTTAAAAAGAAAATATAAAAGAGAAGAAAACACAATATATCATAATATTAGATAAAATCACATCAGAATATGCCGCAAACAAACTTAAATAAAGTGAAACAAGTTAAGTTAAAATATCTAAGACTTTTTTTATAAAATATTTGAAAATAATAAATGAAAATAAAAACATAATAGAAGTAGAATAAAAAATATATAAATAATTGAAATGACAAGCTCACCACTTGTCTCTTGATGTGATGGTGTGTATATAGCAAGACCCATTATATAGTACAAGCTATAATGCATAATTTATATTAAGATGCAACAAAATATGATGTAAGTATTAATTCCTTTATACAAACCTTTCATATATCATTACATCAATATTAATTGGCCAAACCGCATAACCTCATGACACAACCATATAGTTCAATGATGTATCCAACGATCAATACCTTCTTATAAGAAGATGCCCTTCACTATAAATAACACTATAACTATGAAAGTGATTAAGATGTTTGTTTAAAATGAGACCACCACTATGGTAATGAATGATAAATATAATCCATATATCCATATACATCAGTAAATGGTATGCTCTTTCATACGAAAGTGACCCACCATTACTATCAAACTCATACTCATCATTATTCACGATAAAGATACCAACGACTTTAAATCAAGCAACTAAGCTTGCTTGTTTTTCCTAGCATTATTCATTTAAAATAAAATTCAATGTCTTATTTACTTATTACACATCTTAATATCAACGTTTCAGTTTGATAATTACAATCTAAGAGAATCTCAAAAGATATATATAACGAAAAGGTTTTCACTGAAATATTACTTATAAGTCTTTTATAATGCATTTAAAAGTTCAGATATGAGTAAAGATGTTATCCCTTCGTTAATATTTGCTCGTTTCGTTTTAATTTATGAGTTTCGTATATTGAATTAAAATATATTTATGTTCAAAACCGTTGTAACTAGTTATTTGTTCCAAACAAATATGATATAACAAAATAATTTATATTACATTTTAGTAGTAAAATACGTGTTGTGATTCCCAAATCCCAATGGGCGAAAACTCGCCAAACAGTTTTCAGTTCGTCATGTGTTTAAGGCTGCATGACATGGTTCCCACATGTCATTTTACACATCACATCACATCATCTTTGCTTTCTCCTCTCTTTTCATTCACTTTCACTCACCATTCCGTAAACAAGACACTCACTTTCACTCACTTTAACTTTTTTTTCTTTGATACAACAAAACACAAGTAGGTGAGTTAATATAAATTTAAAATTCAAATTTAAATTCAGATACTACAATGTAACGAATACAAAATTCAAATTCAAATTCAAATTTTTTTCTATATATATCCACACCCACAAGCCACACTCACAAGCCACACACACACATAAAATTTCTTACCAAATTCTCTGAATAATGTCTAACAAAGATTCCAGCCAACAATTTTCCGAGCAAAAAGACTTCGGCCAACAAATTAATGAAGATGAACTTTTAAAAGAATTGGAGGAAGTCGCCTATGGATGAAGCGAAGTAGGAGCAGAGAAAAAGAACTAGCCGAAAAGGAGGAAGCCGAAAGGGAGCGACTTATACTCCAAGATGAACATGTATTGCTAGATATGGAGGAAGTCGCCCTAGGAGCAAGCAAGCGGAGGAAAAAGAACGCCGACGAGAATTCATGCTTTTGTATGCAGAGTGGGATGAGAGCAGATTTGAAGGTCTGCTCGAGTACCTTTACGACGATGGTTACGACTCAACAATTCTCAAACCCGGATCACCCGGATTATCATTAGTTGTTTTAATACATGGTTTTTTTTTTTTTTTTTTTTTTTTTTTTTTATGTAACGTAGTCTCTTTTACTTTTGTAATGAATAAAAGTTTGTCCACTACTTTCGTGCTTCATATTCTCAAATTAATATACAAACTATATATATATATATATATATATATATATATATATATATATATATATATATATATATATATATATATATATATATATATATATATATATATATATATATATATAGTTAGAGATCAAATAAGAAGAATTAAAATAAGAATGATGAAGAAACTACAACCACTCATTTCTGATGCATTTACAAAATGGACGATCTCCCTTAAAATTCTCTCTCTATTTGAAATACGCATTGTAAATCCTTCTTATTCTTCTTATTTTAGTTTTTCTTCATTCTTCGATCCTTCCCTATATATATATATATATATATATATATATATATATATATATATATATATATATATATATATATATATATATATATATATATATATATATATATATATATATATATATATATATATATATATATATATATATATATATATATATATATATATATATATATATATATATATATATATATATATATATATATATATATATATATATATATATATATATATATATATATATATATATATATATATATATATATATATATATATATATAATCGGTATGGAATTATTATTATTATTATTATTATTATTTTAATACAACCTGTATCAAATTTGCACATTTAGCAATCAGTGAACGAGTCACCTTAATGTGCCTAGATAATGCGAGACATGCGAGTGAGTGGGCTTGGACGACATGGTGAGTGGCGAGTGAGTGAGGGTAAGGTGAGTCACTCACACTCCCTTGCCCAGAGAAAAGGAAAAGCGAAATAGGTTAATACTTAATTAATGGTTGCCTATATGTTCATTTAGTGATATTTATGGGTTTATTTAGCACAACCCATAAAATTTGGGCCTTAAAAAATATGCTTTAATTAAAAGATGAAGTCGACTCACTTGCATTTATTATCATATTTAAAAAGCTGCTATCCAAAATGAAGTACAAGAATGGAAACGAAGATTCCTTCTTCAAGATAATACCCAGGACTCCGCAGTTAACCTTGTAAGTCCATGTCTATCAATCTCTTACACAATTTTTTCTGTTGCTTGCCAAACTTCAATTACTTATCATATATATTATGCAGTCATTGCCTGATGCATTTGGCAAGAAATACTTGGAAAATGCAACAGCAAGAAACAAAGACTTGGTCTCAAAACTAGTAATCAATCTGGTGTAAAATGGAGTGTTAAATACTCAAAGATTAACGGCAGATACTACCTTAGGGATGGATGGCTCAAGTTCATGAAAGACAATAATCTTCAAATGGGAGATTTTCTAGTCTTTTGGCGTCGTACAAAGTTAACCTTTAATGTTTTTGTTTATGCACCTAACGGTTGTCTCAAACAACCAACTAGTTCTAGCTCTAGCTCTAGCTCTAGCTCTGGTTCAGATGATCATACAGCTGTTGGTTCAGGTGATGATGGAAGAAAGTATTTGTTAAAGAAGAATCTAGTGATGATGATGGCTTGTCGAAAACGTGGAAAAGTTCACGAGGAGGGTTGTTACAAAACAGCAAAACTATTATGGTAGTAATTAACTTTGATTTTTAATATCAATATGATGATCAGCATATAGTAATAGTCTTTATATGTACTTTTTATGGCAGCGGATCACTAAGAATTTCGTTGAAGCCACTGGAATCGATGGTTACGACAGCTTGATGCTGAAGAACGACGAGGGAAAGACATGGGAAGTTAAGATAACAAAGCATGGACGGAGATATCCGCAGTTTTACCTGACTACAGGATGGTCTAGTTTTAGAAGACAAAATAAGATAAAATTCGGGAACACTTGTGATTTCATTCACGTTAATTCCAACTTGCTTCATGTTCGTGTGATCAAAAAGAGGACAGTCTACGTCAAGTAGTATCCATTGAATCCAAGTCAAAGATGCATGGTTTTTGGTCAAATGTTTCAGTTTAATCTTTTGGGCTTTTTGCATAGGTCTTTTGATTTATTAAAAGTGTAATGTGAATATTCATGTAATCATGTTCGGTATATATAGAACTATATGGCGGATAAAGTATTTTTGAGCCACTTTAACATAGGGGATTGTGGACATTTTTGCTATTTTAGTAACTTGTTATGAAGGCGCCTTAAAAACATCAGTTTCTATGGATTTTACAATTTACTAATTCAATATATAACCAATTTTATGAGCAGTCTATAAGAGCAGATTTTTGCGTCGCTTAATGCTGAAATTTTTTTTGTTTTTCCGTTTCCAAAATTCTGTAGGCGATTAGTTTTTCTTCTGTAAAATAATGGTAATTTCAAACCCGCTTATTGGATTTATATTTTTCAATTTTAAAAAGTGAAAAGATGTTTAGATAAAGATCTTTTCAAACATTTTTCTTCTTAAATCAACTTTCTTTTCCATATCGGATCTTCAGACGCTTTTATTCATTTTATACGCTTTTTTATATGTTTTTATTTGTTTTTTCCGCTTTGACGTTATCATTTGCTTTTATCCATTTTACACGCTTCATCCGATTTTATTAGTTTTACGCCGCCTGCTTTTTATATTGATGTTTTTACGCTGTTCGTTATTTTACGCTGTCAGATTTTTACGTTGCTCGTTATTTTACGTGTTCGTTTTTACATTTCCGTCATTTTTAGGTTTTTGTCTGCTTTTTACGTGATTCATCCATTTTTATCGTTGGCCCATAAAAAGATGAAACGTAAAAAATAGGCTAAAACCAAAAATACGCAAGAAAACGAAAAAGACGAAACGTAAAAACCGACAAAACATAAAAACAAACGGAAATGTTAAAAACCGGACATAAACGTAAAAACATATGAAAACGTTAAAAGGACAAAATGTAAACATACGAATGTAAACGTAAAAAGGGACTAAATCAGAAAACGGCTAAAACGTAAAAATGGACGAATAACATTAAAAAGGGAAGAAAACGAAATAAACGGACAAAACGTAAAAACATACGAAAACGTAAAAATGGATGAAACGAAAACAATGCATTTAAACCGTAAAAAGCGGACATAAACGTAAAATAACGGCGAAAACATAAAAAGCGGACGAAAACGTAAAACGCAATAAAACGGACTAAAATGTAAAAAATGACAAAACGTAAAAAAACAAAAACGTAAGAAACGGACGACAACGTAAAGAGACGATAAAAATGATAAAACGTATTAAACGGACGATAAAAAGTGAGAATGAAAAAGTGAGAAGAGTAAACGAAATTTTCAAATTTGAAGTTAAAATTTAAACGAAATTTCACATATTTTCAAAATTGCAGAAAAGTTTGAACTAAACCGATTAATTTTTCCTTTTCATATGAAAATTTCAAAACGAGAAATTTTTCACCAACTAAACGACCCCTTACTTCAGATCAATATTCAGTTAAACAGATTAACATGTAATTTGGTAAGATTTTCCAAAGTTGAATTAGATGTAATTAGATATACACATATTCATTAATTTAGGATCTTCTTTTCACATGCCACTCAGGGTCCCCTATTTATTCTAACAAAACGATGTAATGTTTCCTTTCAAAGAACTGGCTGCTTTTAATACATATAATTTGACAGTCATGCTCAGTTCCATTATATGTTCCGCTGTCAAAAACTTTATTTAGCCGGTGTTCAATATGGATGCTTGAGTAGGTATTACCACGGTTCTAAAAGCCCGTAAAAATTGGAGGTTCGATCACGCCACTCATTACGCGATCACGCCACACCGACTTACGCTACATCTTTTATAAACTCGATATATATTAAATATGATATAAATATATAAATATTTTTATAATTTGTGCCGCTTTATGTCACGCTTTATAAACGTAAAAGTTTCGTCTTGATCGTAGGAATGTAAAGCTTAGTCATGTCGCACGCCTCACGCTATTTATATGATTTGCTATTACCACCAAACACGTAAGTAATATCTCCAACATCACCTGTTATCATGGCCAGTACATCATGTAATAAAAAACCGATTGGTTATTGGTATATTTTATGAAAAATGTACCGTCTAAAATACTTTTAATATTGCAATAGTTGTAGGCATCCCCAAAATACTAAGAGCACGTGTGGAATCGCTGTCATTGTCGCCACGTGGCCGGCAATTTGGCCGCCACACCGGCGAGCTTTCGTTGTGGCTCGCCGTCGTGAGGAAATCGCGGGACGACGAAATCAATCTTCCGACAAAGGTTAAGTTTACGCTTATAACGTAAACATTTTCAAACGTTAACTTTTTTTTTTCTTTTTTTTTTTTTTTTTTTTTTAAAAACCCACCACTCCTATATAAACTATCATCATCTTCTTCATTTACACATCTTCAAACCCAAAATACATAACAAATCTTTCTTAACCAACAATATCATTTTACACAACGTCTCAAAACCCATACGACGGAGGATATTCACAAATCTACTTAACTCAAACCCACAACAATACGGGGTTCTTCAAACCCGCTTCACCCTTCTTCGACTAATTCCAACCCGCTCCACAAGATATCTTTCTTAACCAACAATATCGCTTTCAACAAGGTTTCGCAAGTTACCCCAACCGATTTCCATCACCGCAGCTTTTTAACCCGTCTACAATCTCCATAGCTTTTTAACCCGTCCTGCTCTCCACAATTGCCCCAAATGGAATCACAACCGACCGGTTCACAATTCAAAGTTCCAAAAGCACGTGAACCGCAAAAGGCAGGGCAAAAGTCAAGGCAAAAACTCGCAGTGGATTCGGGACAGGACGACGACGAAGATGTTGAAGTCATAGACAAGTGACGAGGAGGAAGCCGGACCAAGTCCAAGAAATGTTATTGCAAGAAGGTTTCGATAGAAATTTCCCAAGATAAAGATATGGGCAATGACCGTCCCGAGGAGTTCTTTTGAACGACATTCTCGAAATGTTCAATTCTAAGACAAGCGATAACCGCGTGGCAAGAACATGATAACCGTAAATGGACAAGGATTAACGGTGATTGCCGAAGTTCAACGCTATTTACAAACATCTTCAAATAAGTGGTGAAATGACCAAGATCATGTCGAGAATGCCAAAGTTAACTTTACGCAGCTGCTTTGGTGGGAGGGAATTTTGTATGAAAAATGTCAATCGTTTTGAAAAATTATCCCAGTGGGATGTCAAGATCCTATCGACGTTACATGTCTCGAGGATATATTCGGCCGGACAAACGACCTCTACCGAAAGAGATGTATGCAAACGAGCCTAAAGAAATGTGTCGACTTCAACGCTGTTACCGCAAGCTCCCGTGGAAGTCAAACGAGTAGTTTTTCGGACATATATCCAAATATATGCTCAAAAGCCGATGCTCAAAGGGCTTGTTACGAGGCGAGGCGGAGAAGGAAAAACGTGGCAAGAGAAGATCGAGATGGATTTTCTCATGATAGATCCGAGTACCAACCCGACCCTTGAAAGCGTAAATCATCCGCAGAGGCGAACGCCTAATCAATAAATATCATCAAATCATGGACGAGTAGTATTTTTACTCGTTGTATTTTTTTTACCCGTGTCGCTTTTTTTTTACCCGTGACGTTTTTTTACCCGTGTCGCTTTTTATTAGTAAGTGTTTTTTTTATGATCGTATTTTAATTTGAACGAAATGAATTTATTTAATTTATTTGGAAACGAAAATCAATAAAAAAAAAAGTGGAGTATGCGCCAAACGAAGAGGCTGAGTATGTATATGATGAGATATGAGTTTTATTGCTAGTTGTGGGAAACGGACGACGACACAATGGCGCCATGACGATTTAAGCTGTTTTCATACACACCCAAGCTCTCTAATTATGAAAAGGCTCACGATATTTATTACTACAACTTTTATTTTTCTTTCATAGTTACAGATTATAAGATTATACACTTATACAAACAAGCTATACAGCTTTTACAAAATAGTGTTTTTATCAACAAAAAAATTGATGTGTAAATCAATCCTCTTGTAGGCACTTAGAGGTATGTAGATAGTGTAGGGAATGTACCATCTATGGAAAATGATGAGACTGAAGAACTGATTGTCACAGATATTGAAATGATGACAACCTGTGGGTGGTGGTGGTCGATACGCAAGTTGAGCGGAACAAATTATTGAATCAGACAAACTTAACTAGATAGTTAGAAGTATAAAACTTTAATACTTTATAAGTTTTAACATATCCTTGTTAGAACGTTAAGACATTAAAGAGACGGCGGCGACCATGAAAAGAACGTCCCACCCACAAAAATACACTTTTCAAATAAAATACGCGGGCCCGCACGCCTTTGTGGATCCCCGTCCTTATATATAATACGCGCCTATAATGCTAAAAATCCCTTTATAAATCATAAGTCTTTCTATTAAACTTCGACCTCAGGTCCAAATGACATGCACACTAAAAACACATGTAAAACGTTATTAAACGTGTGCCAAAAATACTAATTATTGTAAAGGATTATTATTCCATAATCAACAATGATTTACTATATAGATTATAAAACATAAAATGGGCCAAGAGACTAATCATAAACTAACAATGGGCTAATCCTAATAATTATCCTTTAAGGTTGACGGTAAGAAGCATGGGAAGACACGTGCTTCCTTGTTATCTTGACCTCCATTAGATGCGTCGAAAGGAAAAGTGCACGACTTAGTTGTCCTCAAGACCGACTCGTGTGAGATTTGTTTGTGTGTGTGATTCTAGTTTATGCGAGATATTTCAGAGCAAGTGGTGATATTAGCGGTGACGGTGGTTGCTATTACACTAAAGTTGTTGTAACGCCCGACCCGCCAAGGGTAAAGGAATCACAAGTAATGGTGTCATATCAAAGCAAAACATTCATAACCAAAAGAAAGTCTTAACATAAATGCGAAAATAATCCAAGTCAAAATGACTTCAATACATAGGTCCCAAATGAAGCATAATAAACTTCAAACATAATATCCGAAATAAATAAGTCTAAATGGCATCATAAGAAATCAAAGCTAAAATCTCTAAGGTAAGTCCACTCAAGCACTCATCCCAAAGCAACCCAGCCCCAATGCTTAGATACCGCCATGAAGAAAAGAAAGTGCGGCCGAGCTTCAAAAGCCCAAAGGAATGATATGAAAGCAAAAGCTAATACTAAACGATAACGGATACGAAATAAAGTGAATGAGCAATAGCAAAATCTTAATCATTTTCAAAGCATAAATCATAATTTCAAAAGATAGTTTATAGTCAACTACCACGAGCCCGTAACTTATATCGATCACATTCATATTCACACAAGGCAACATTTGTAGGGAGACCTACCAGAGTTATGAAGGACGCGCACGCACGCAAAGATCAATCATCGACAACATATAACATATAACATATAATGATCTAGGATGCATCCATACGCCTTCCTACATATTCACAAATATGCTTCACCATCCGTAGACGCGGCGTAACATCACTCTATCGCCTAGAGTCATATCGAGGTGCATCATCGATACGGACATGGAACCCCATGACTAGTTAAATATTTGGCTCGGGTGTCAAACTATCTTAGGTCAAATCGTAATGTCATAACCGATACGCATCATATTTATCGTAAAATCATTCATATTTCCAAAATCATAGTTTTCATATCGATAGTTCAAAATCGATGTTTCATAATTCGTAAATCGTAGTTCGATAAGCAATAGCTCAAACAAATCGATTTGGGATTCATAGCAAAGGCTTAGGAAAACCTAATACGAAGAAAACATTAAGAGAAACCTTTATCGAAAAGGTCGTAATATCTCGTACTTTATTCCAACGCAAAGATCGAAAAGCGTAAAGACGAAAACAAAGGATTACTCCTCTTCACGTAACCTATAGACATTAACGGTCGCCCAAGTTATTAATGATTCCATAATCGCCAAAATGATCTTTTAATATTTGGTATTCATAATTAGTGATCTTTATACTTTAGGGTTTTATTAATGAGTCTTAAGTATTTTATAATTAATGTTGTAGATTAGGTTCGTTATATCATTTATTAAAGTCTATCTTTAAATGTGAAAATAGTTTTATAAGTTATAACTCACACATGAAATAACACTTACTATATTTAGCTCAAACCCTAATATACTCTCATTTATGTTCTAGGGTTTCTTACTCTTTAATATCTCATTAATATGCATTTACTTTACATGTTACGCCTTAATGACTCTCTACTTAACCTAATACGTAATTAATAACCTTCTTTACTTTTACACTTTATCATACACGCTTATGATTTCATGTGACCATAAGTTATTAGGGTTTAGTATACTTATACGCTTTACATATTAAAACTAGGGTTTATGTTTACGCACTTTTACTTATTTATTACACGCCTAAATCTCATGTACATATGTATTCGGTTCACCTAGGGTTTCGCTAGCATGTTTTACACAAGACCTAGCTCATCTAAACATGTTTCATATACAAGTTATAATGTTTTAAACCCCATTCGAAAGTCATGCATGCCTCGGTCCAACTCATGCATGTCTCGCTTACATTAACTCAACATATACATGACCCGATTCAATATTACTTATCACTTTACACGCTCCTTATTAATTACAAGTTAAATAAATTAGGTTTCCTTGTTTTTGGTTTACACCTCTCGCCACAAACAAAAAGAAAACAAACGCGACTAAACAAAGTATATCTCGACATATACATGCAAGGTACGTTAAAAGGAAGATGAATAAACGTTATACCTTCACTTGAATAAGAAAAATCGACACCAATGGTGTGTTGGGAACTCTCGCCGAGCAAAGAAGAAAAGAAAAGGCAAAGCAAAACTAGGGTTTCAATTTAATGATTATGTGTTGTATTTATAGTTGTAGTATTTGAGTTAGAATAGGAAAGTGATTGGGTTTGGGTTGGCTTGGGTCCAACCGAACACACACACAAACACCAATGGGCTTCGCCCCTTGGCTCACACGAACACAAACAAACACCCTCTTGGCTCCTTGGGCTTGGCGAAAACAAAACAAAAGACACGAGTCCATTAAACAAACGAACGCCCAACTTATTAGCTTAAACATTTACGCCCTTCGTCGTACTAAAGTCGCTCACGAAATTATATTCGTTAAGTTTTATTTATTAGGTTTTTAATTTCGTACTTTATTATAAACGTGTTTTACGATTTTATTATTCTTGGTTCCAAGGGTATTTTAGTCTTTATATAGGTTTTAGATTTTCGGTTTTACAACTCTTCCTCTAAAAAAAATTTCGCCCTCGAAAATTGAAATGAAACGAAACGAAACGATAACGAAATGAGAACATACCGAACTATTCAAAGAAATGAGGATAACTAGCTCGATCGACTCTTCGGTCTCCCAAGTAGCCTCACGCCCGGTGATTTTTCCAAAGAATCTTAACGAACGGAATAACTTTACTTCTCATGACTCTTTCTTGTCTTTCCAAAATAGCTTCGGTTCTTCGTGCAAAGACATATCGGATCGAATCGATCAAACGGATACGAAGCAACGTAATGGATGATAATTGTATCCTCTTAGAGAGATACATGGAACACATCATGAACATGCGATAACCGAGGCGGAAGTGCCAATCGACACGAAACTTCTCCTATATCGCTCCGAATTTCAAACGGACCAATGAATCGAGGACTAAGCTTGCCCTTGATTCCAAAACGCTTCACACCTCTAAACGGCGAGACTTTCAAAATACACGATCACCAACACGAAATTCTAAATCACGACGATGCTTGTCGGCATAACTTTTCCGACGAGACCTAGCCTCCTTTAACTTTTCTCTAGCAATGCCTACTTTCTCATTAGTGATCTCAATCATTTCCGTCCTTCAATTAGACGCTCACCTACTTCATCCCAACAAGTAGGTGATCTACATTTCCTTCCATAAAGAAGTTCAAACGGTGTCGCTTTAATGCTAGCATGCCAACTGTTATTGTATGCAAACTCTACCAAACACAAATATTCATCCCACCGCCACCCATTCCAAAGCACAAGCCCTTAGCATGTCCTCTAAGGTCCGAATAGTCCTCTCGATCGACCATCCGCTTGAGGATGAAAAGCCGTACTAAAATTAAGTCGAGTACCCCAAGCTTTTGCAAACCCTTCCGTAAACGAGAAGTAAAACGCGGATCCCTATCTCGACACAATAGCCGCTTGAGTACCATGAAGTCTAACTATCTCTTGTCGAAAAATCTCGATAACCGCCAATACCATAATCCTTCCCGATTGGTAAGAAATGAGCCGATTTGGTTAGTCGATCAACAACCACCCAAATCGCATCATGCTTCTTCTTAGTAAGAGGTAGTCCACCACAAAGTCCATAGATATCTTATCCCACTTCCATGTCGGAATATCCAATGGTTGTAACAATTCACTAGCTCTTTGATGTTCGATCTTCACTTGTCGACAAATCATACACTTCGACACAAACGTCGCCACATCTTGCTTCATGCCGCTCCACCGTAAATATCGTTTCAAATCCCTATACATCTTGGTAGAACCAGATGAATAGTGAAAGGAGAACTATGAGCTTCACCATAACTTTCTCAATGGCACCGATCATTGGGAACGCAGCCTATCTTCATACCATACAATCCCATCGTTATCAACCTTAAACTCCGCTCTGCTTACCTTCTTCAACATTCTGAGCTACGCCCACAACTCGCCATCATCTTTCTCGAGCTTCCTTAATTTGCAGATAAGGTTCGACTCCACCTTCATACTAGCCCAAGATCCACCGTAACCTCGACGCACAACTCAACATCCAAACGCCTAAGTCACGAATGATCCTAGGCTCAATCTCAATACTTGCAATCATACCGATTTCCGCTAAGTCACAAAGAATCACATTAGCCTTACCAGATGGTACCGAATGTTAGTGTCATAATCCTTAAGAAGTTCTAACCATCTTCTTTGTCTCATATTGAGTTCCTTTGAGTGAAAATATACTTGAGACTCTTATGGTCGGTGAAAATATCACACGCCTCCATACAAGTAATGTCTCCGCATCTTCAACGCGAACACCACAAAGCCTAACTCAAGATCATGAGTTGGGTAATTCTCCTCATAAGGTTTCAGCTTGTCTTGAAGCGTAAGCTATCACCTTACCATGTTGCATCAAGACACATCCCAATCCTTTCTTAGATGCATCGCTATAAATTTGATATCCTCCGTAACCGATGGAAGAGTCAAAATAGGAGCGAAACCAATCTCCGCTTCAACTCTTCAAAACTCTTTCTCTTTCATCCGTCCACACCTAACTTTTCACCTTCCTCATCAATTGGGTTAACGGCAAAGCTAAACGAGAGAAACCTTCAACAAAACGCCGATAATATCCAAAGAAGTCCTAGAAAACTCCCGACCTCAACATCGTCCGAGGTCTTGGCCACTTAGTGATAGCCTCAACCTTAGACGGATCCATGGTTATACCATCACCGACACGATATGACCAAGGAAAGCGACTTGTCCTAACCAAAATTCACACTTCGAGAATTTGGCGACAACTTCTTCTTCCTCGTAATCTCCAAAACTATCCGGAGATGTTGCTCATGCTCCTCTTCGCACTTAGAGTAAACCAAAATGTCGCCGATGAAAACAATAACGAACTTATCGAGAAACTCATGGAAAACACGATTCATCGTGTCCATAAACACAAGAAGCGCATTCACAAACCAAAAGGCATAACGAGAAACTCATAATGACCATATCCGTACGAAACGCGGTCTTAGGAACATCTTGCTCCTTCACACGTAGTTGATGATAACCGCACTCGATCAATCTTAGAAAAGAACTTAGCTCCTTGCGCTGATCAAACAAATCGCCTATGCGCGGAGAGGATAACGGTTCAATAGTAATACGGTTGAGTTCACGGTAGTCGATACATAGACGATACTTCCATCCTTCTTCTTCACAAACAAAACAGTGCACCCCATGGAGAAACACTAGGTCGAATGAATCCATTATCTATCATCTCTGCACTGCTCCTTCAACTCCTTCGCCTCTACAGTGCCATACGACACGGAGCTTTCAAATCGGTTTAGCACCGTGAATCAACTCAATGCTAAACTCAACTTCTCGAAATGGAGGAAGTCCAGGAGTTCATCGAAAACGCCGGTGAATTCACAAACAACGGAAAGGTTTTCAATGTTAGGACTCTCCAAAGATGTGTCCTTAACAGATGCTAGAAAACCTTGACACCCATGAGCAATCATGGTCCGCGCTTCATAGCGTAAATGAACTTAACAGATTTGAGTGGTTTAGAACCATAATAAACGAATTTAGGATGTTTTACGCTCCAAAGATCACAGCTTCTAGCATAGCAATGATGGAAGCTCTATGATAAGCCAACCAATCCATGCCTAGAATGATATCAAAGTCGACCATATCGAGAGGATACAGATGTGCATGGCGAATACGATCATCAAAACGAAGAGGACACTTAACGATTTATGATCAATGATCATGTGACTTTTCATAGGCGAGATATCGATAAGTGATTCGTTAGTGGTTGTGGCTTCATATTAAGTTTCTTAGCACATGTGATGATATGATGGAGTGTGTGGCGCCGTGTCAAATAAAACGAAGATGTAATAATCATCAATGAAAAGAGTTCCCGTAATGGTACTCAAGTATGTCTACCGATTCCGAGTAGTAGCATAGACACGCCCAAGAGTAGGTGGCGGCTTGGTATAGTTTCCGTGAATCGCCGGTTCCTCTTAGGGCAATCCTTGATCTTGTGAGTAGTAGAACCACAAGAGAAACATCCACCAAAGGGCCTTGAAACACGGTCCCGATGAGCCTTTCCACAAGTAGTACAGATAGGGGGGAGGCAAACTTCACCGTCTTTTGTCGACTGTAAGATCCTCAAGCACGACCGATTCGATCCTCGAGTCGATCGATCTTTGTTGTAACGCGGTTATTGTTACCCCGATTCTCGACGATCATTTCCATTCTTACCAAGCAGCCTCGCTATCCTCGACCCTCGCCTGTGGCGCCTAGAGTCCACATTCCTTCCCGATCGACCTCACCGATCATAACTCTTATCCACTTGTCCCTCGAATCATAACTCCCGCCAAGATTTCCTTTATACTCATTACTTTGAGTCCTACCTTGAATCCGATCACCATCGCGACACGCTTGTTGTAACCCGAACCTCATGAAAGATCTCAATGTTACGAGTCGCATCATTGCAGCCGACACATCCTCATAGTCGCAGTTAAGCAATGGTCCAACACCCACTTCTTCATCCCCATTTGAAATGCTTAGCTTGGCGCCTACCATCTCCAAAGAATCGCTCCAACAAAGCTTACCAACCTCATAAACCTACTCATGTACTCATTGGAGTTCTCATTATCAAACCGGTAGATCGCCTCGATAATCCTCTCATACCTTTGTCGCTCAAAGATCGTGGAAGTAACGGTTATAGAAGATAGTCCAAACTCCGCCCAAGTACAAGTAACAAAGCAGCATCTCCTCCTCGTGCTTGTTTCAATGCTTTCCACCAATTTAAAGCATCACCTTCCAACTTAAATGCAGCCAAACGAGTCTTAAATCCATCTCCACAACCCAAGACTTCAAACAAATTTCTCAACATGAGTGATCCACCCTCGCCTTCAGGGAGTAGCAAAGAAGTTAAAAGAAAGAGGCTTGAGCTATCAAACGCCGAGCCAAGTATGAATGCCGACGGGTGAGCACCTCCACCGCTACCCAAGGTTCACCATTCGATTCGAATGTTGTTGATCACCTGCTCCATCATCTCGTGTAGTCAAACCAGGAAAAGAGAGTTGAGAGCATTCGCAATCGCAGATCCATGTTAACCGCATCATCGCTCCATCCGCGCCACCAAGAGTACGAGTTCGAACCATCTAAACGATATTCAAACGATTAGCAAAATGAACAAAGATGAGATACGAAATGGAAGTTCGCAGAAGGAAACCTAAGTCTACCCAATCCTCACAGTCAAATCTTAATTCTAAGGATAACTTAAGGTTCTTATGTTCACGTGTCCCGACTACAAGTCGAAACCTGGCTCGATGCCATAAATTGTAACGCCCGACCCGCCAAGGGTAAAGGAATCACAAGTAATGGTGTCATATCAAAGCAAAACATTCATAACCAAAAGAAAGTCTTAACATAAATGCGAAAATAATCCAAGTCAAATGACTTCAATACATAGGTCCCAATGAAGCATAATAAACTTCAACATAATATCCAAATAAATAAGTCTAAATGGCATCATAAGAAATCAAAGCTAAAATCTCTAAGGTAAGTCCACTCAAGCACTCATCCCAAAGCAACCCAGCCCAATGCTTAGATACCGCCATGAAGAAAAGAAAGTGCGGCCGAGCTTCAAAAGCCCAAAGGAATGATATGAAAGCAAAAGCTAATACTAAACGATAACGGATATGAAATAAAGTGAATGAGCAATAGCAAAATCTTAATCATTTTCAAAGCATAAATCATAATTTCAAAAGAAGTTTATAGTCAACTACCACGAGCCCGTAACTTATATCGATCACATTCATATTCACACAAGGCAACATTTTGTAGGGAGACCTACCAGAGTTATGAAGGACGCACGCACGCAAAGATCAATCATCGACAACATATAACATATAACATATAATGATCTAGGATGCATCCATACGCCCTTCCTACATATTCACAAATATGCTTCACCATCCGTAGACGCAAGCGTAACATCACTCATCGCCCTAGAGTCATATCGAGGTGCATCATCGATACGGACATGGAACCCCATGACTAGTTAAATATTTGGCTCGGTGTCAAACTATCTTAGGTCAAATCGTAATGTCATAACCGATACGCATCATATTTATCGTAAAATCATTCATATTTCCAAAATCATAGTTTTCATATCGATAGTTCAAAATCGATGTTTCATAATTCGTAAATCGTAGTTCGATAAGCAATAGCTCAAACAAATCGATTTGGGATTCATAGCAAAGGCTTAGGAAAACCTAATACGAAAGAAAACATTAAGAGAAACCTTTATCGAAAAGGTCGTAATATCTCGCACTTTATTCCAACGCAAAGATCGAAAAGCGTAAAGACGAAAACAAAGGATTACTCCTCTTCACGTAACCTATAGACATTAACGGTCGCCCAAGTTATTAATGATTCATAATAGTTAAACTGATCTTTTAATATTTGGTATTCATAATTAGTAATCTTCATACTTTAGGGTTTTATTAATGAGTCTTAAGTATTTTATAATTAATGTTGTAGATTAGGGTTCGTTATATCATTTGTTAAAGTCCATCTTTAAATGTGAAAAATAGTTTTATAAGTTATAACTCACACATGAAATAACACTTACTATATTTAGCTCAAACCCTAATATATTTTCATTTACATTCTAGGGTTTCTCACTCTTTAATATCTCATTAATATGCATTTACTTTACATGTTACGTCTTAATGACTCTCCACTTAACCTAATACGTAATTAATAACCTTCTTTACTTTTACACTTTATCATACACGTTTATGATTTCATGTGACCATAAGTTATTAGGGTTTAGTATACTTATACGCTTTACATATTAAACTAGGGTTTATGTTTACGCAACCTTTACTTATTTATTACACGCCTAAATCTCATGTACATATGTATTCGGTTCACCTAGGGTTTCGCTAGCATGTTTTACACAAGACCTAGCTCATCTAAACATGTTACATATACAAGTTATAATGTTTTAAACCCCATTCGAAACTCATGCATGCCTCGGTCCAACTCATGCATGTCTCGCTTAGCTTAACTCAACATATACATGACCCGATTCAATATTACTTATCACTTTACACGCTCCTTATTAATTACAAGTTAAATAAATTAGGTTTCCTTGTTTTCTTGGTTACACCTCTCGCCACAAACAAAAAGAAAACAAACGCGACTAAACAAAGTATATCTCGACATATACATGCAAGGTACGTTAAAAGGAAGATGAATAAACGTTATACCTTCACTTGAATAAGAAAATCGACACCAATGGTGTGTTGGGAACTCTCGCCGAGCAAAAAAGAAAAGAAAAGGCAAAGCAAAACTAGGGTTTCAATTTAATGATTATGTGTTGTATTTATAGTTGTAGTATTTGAGTTAGAATAGGAAAGTGATTGGGTTTGGGTTGGCTTGGGTCCAACCGAACACACACACAAACACCAAATGGGCTTCGCCCTCCTGGCTCACACGAACACAAACAAACACCCTCTTGGGCTTCGGCTTTGCAAAAAAACAAAACAAAAGACACGAGTCCATTAAACAAACAAACGCCCAACTTATTAGCTTAAACATTTACGCCCTTCGTCGTACTAAAGTCGCTCACTAAATTATATTCGTTAAGTTTTATTTATTAGGTTTTTAATTTCGTACTTTATTATAAACGTGTTTTACGATTTTATTATTCTTGGTTCCAAGGGTATTTTAGTCTTTATATAGGTTTTAGATTTTCGGTTTTACAACTCTTCCTCTAAAAAAATTTTCGTCCTCGAAAATTGAAATGAAACGAAACGAAAACGATAACGAAATGAGAACATACCGAACTATTCAAAGAAATGAGGATAACTAGCTCGATCGACTCTTCGGTCTCCCAAGTAGCCTCACGCCCGGGTGATTTTTCCAAAGAATCTTAACGAACGGAATAACTTTACTTCTCATGACTCTTTCTTGTCTTTCCAAAATAGCTTCGGTTCTTCGTGCAAAGACATATCGGATCGAATCGATCAAACGGATACGAAGCAACGTAATGGATGATAATTGTATCCTCTTAGAGAGATACATGGAACACATCATGAACATGCGATAACCGAGGCGGAAGTGCCAAACGACACGAAACTTCTCCTATACGCTCCGAATTTCAAACGGACCAATGAATCGAGGACTAAGCTTGCCCTTGATTCCAAAACGCTTCACACCTCTAAACGGCGAGACTTTCAAAACACACGATCACCAACACGAAATTCTAAATCACGACGATGCTTGTCGGCATAACTTTTCCGACGAGACCTAGCCTCCTTTAACTTTTCTCTAGCAATGCCTACTTTCTCATTAGTGATCTCAATCATTTCCGGACCTTCAATTAGACGCTCACCTACTTCATCCCAACAAGTAGGTGATCTACATTTCCTTCCATAAAGAAGTTCAAACGGTGTCGCTTTAATGCTAGCATGCCAACTGTTATTGTATGCAAACTCTACCAAACACAAATATTCATCCCACCGCCACCCATTCCAAAGCACAAGCCCTTAGCATGTCCTCTAAGGTCCGAATAGTCCTCTCGATCGACCATCCGCTTGAGGATGAAAAGCCGTACTAAAATTAAGTCGAGTACCCCAAGCTTTTTGCAAACCCTTCCAAACGAGAAGTAAAACGCGATCCCTATCTCGACACAATAGCCGCTTGAGTACCATGAAGTCTAACTATCTCTTGTCGAAAAATCTCGATAACCGCCAATACCATAATCCTTCCTAATTGGTAAGAAATGAGCCGATTTGGTTAGTCGATCAACAACCACCCAAATCGCATCATGCTTCTTCTTAGTAAGAGGTAGTCCACCACAAAGTCCATAGATATCTTATCCCACTTCCATGTCGGAATATCCAATGGTTGTAATAACCACTAGCTCTTTGATGTTCGATCTTCACTTGTCGACAAATCATACACTTCGACACAAACGTCGCCACATCTTGCTTCATGCCGCTCCACCGTAAATATCGTTTCAAATCCCTATACATCTTGGTAGAACCAGATGGATAGTGAAAGGAGAACTATGAGCTTCACCATAACTTTCTCAATGGCACCGATCATTGGGAACGCAAAGCCTATCTTCATACCATACAATTCCATCGTTATCAACCTTAAACTCCGTCTGCTTACCTTCTTCAACATTCGAGCTACGCCCACAACTCGTCATCTTTCTCGAGCTTCCTTAATTTGCAGATAAGGTTCGACTCCACCTTCATACTAGCCCAAGATCCACCGTAACCTCGACGCACAACTCAACATCCAAACGCTCTAAGTCACGAATGATCCTAGGCTCAATCTCAATACTTGCAATCATACCGATTTCCGCTAAGTGCACAAGAACTACATTAGCCTTACCAGATGGTACCGAATGTTAGTGTCATAATCCTTAAGAAGTTCTAACCATCTTCTTTGTCTCATATTGAGTTCCTTTGAGTGAAAATATACTGAGACTCTTATGGTCGGTGAAAATATCACACGCCTCCATACAAGTAATGTCTCCGCATCTTCAACGCGAACACCACAAAGAGCCTAACTCAAGATCATGAGTTGGGTAATTCTCCTCATAAGGTTTCAGCTTGTCTTGAAGCGTAAGCTATCACCTTACCATGTTGCATCAAGACACACCCAATCCTTTCTTAGATGCATCGCTATAAATTTGATATCCTCCGTAACCGATGGAAGAGTCAAAATAGGAGCGAAACCAATCTCCGCTTCAACTCTTCAAAACTCTTTTCTTTCATCCGTCCACACGAACTTTTCACCTTTCCTCATCAATTGGGTTAACGGCAAAGCTAAACGAGAGAAACCTTCAACAAAACGCCGATAGTATCCAAAGAAGTCCTAGAAAACTCCCCGACCTCAACATCGTCGAGGTCTTGGCCACTTAGTGATAGCCTCAACCTTAGACGGATCCATGGTTATACCATCACCGACACGATATGACCAAGGAAAGCGACTTGTCCTAACCAAAATTCACACTTCGAGAATTTGGCGACAACTTCTTCTTCCTCGTAATCTCCAAAACTATCCGGAGATGTTGCTCATGCTCCTCTTCGCACTTAGAGTAAACCAAAATGTCGCCGATGAAAACAATAACGAACTTATCGAGAAACTCATGGAAAACACGATTCATCGTGTCCATAAACACAAGAAAGCGATTCGTCAAACCAAAAGGCATAACGAGAAACTCATAATGACCATATCCGCACGAAACGCGGTCTTAGGAACATCTTGCTCCTTCACACGTAGTTGATGATAACCGCACTCGATCAATCTTAGAAAAGAACTTAGCTCCTTGCGCTGATCAAACAAATCGCCTATGCGCGGAAGAGGATAACGGTTCCGAATAGTAATACGGTTGAGTTCACGGTAGTCGATACATAGACGATACTTCCATCCTTCTTCTTCACAAACAAGACAGTGCACCCCATGGAGAAACACTAGGTCGAATGAATCCATTATCTATCATCTCTTGCACTGCTCCTTCAACTCCTTCGCCTCTACAGTGCCATACGACACGGAGCTTTTGAAATCGGTTTAGCACCGTGAATCAACTCAATGCTAAACTCAACTTCTCGAAATGGAGGAAGTCCAGGAGTTCATCGAAAACGCCGGTGAATTCACAAACAACGGAAAGGTTTTCAATGTTAGGACTCTCCAAAGATGTGTCCTTAATGATGCTAGAAAACCTTGACACCCATGAGCAATCATGGTCCGCGCTTCATAGCGTAAATGAACTTAACAGATTTGAGTGGTTTAGAACCATAATAAACGAATTTAGGATGTTTTACGCTCCAAAGATCACAGCTTCTAGCATAGCAATGATGGAAGCTCTATGATAAGCCAACCAATCCATGCCTAGAATGATATCAAAGTCGACCATATCGAGAGGATACAGATGTGCATGGCTAATACGATCATCAAAACGAAGAGGACACTTAACGATTTATGATCAATGATCATGTGACTTTTCATAGGCGAGATATCGATAAGTGATTCGTTAGTGGTTGTGGCTTCATATTAAGTTTCTTAGCACATGTGATGATATGATGGAGTGTGTGGCGCCGTGTCAAATAAAACGAAGATGTAATAATCATCAATGAAAAGAGTTCCCGTAATGGTACTCAAGTATGCTCCACCGATTCCGAGTAGTAGCATAGACACGCCCAAGAGTAGGTGGCGGCTTGGTATAGTTTCCGTGAATCGCCGGTTCCTCTTAGGGCAATCCTTGATCTTGTGAGTAGTAGAACCACAAGAGAAACATCCACCAAAGGCCTTGAAACACGGTCCCGATGAGCCTTTCCACAAGTAGTACAGATAGGTGGGGAGGCAAACTTCACCGTCCTTTGTCGACTGTAAGATCCTCAAGCACGACCGATTCGATCCTCGAGTCGATCGATCTTTGTTGTAACGCGGTTATTGTTACCCCGATTCGACGATCATTTCCATTCTTACCAAGCAGCCTCGCTATCCCGACCCTCGCCTGTGGCGCCTAGAGTCCACATTCCTTCCCGATCGACCTCACCGATCATAACCCTTATCCACTTGTCCCTCGAATCATAACTCCCGCCAAGATTTCCTTTATACTCATTACTTTGAGTCCTACCTTGAATCCGATCACCATCGCGACACGCTTGTTGTAACCCGAACCTCATGAAAGATCTCAATGTTACGAGTCGCATCATTGCAGCCGACACATCCTCATAGTCGTTGTTAAGCAATGGTCCAACACCCACTTCTTCATCCCCATTTGAAATGCTTAGCTTGGCGCCTACCATCTCCAAAGAATCGCCCAACAAAGCTTACCAACCTCATAAACCTACTCATGTACTCATTGGAGTTCTCATTATCAAACCGGTAGATCGCCTGATAATCCTCTCATACCTTTGTCGCTCAAAGATCGTGGAAGTAACGGTTATAGAAGATAGTCCAAACTCCGCCCAAGTACAAGTAACAAATAAAGCATCTCCTCCTCGTGCTTGTTTCAATGCTTTCCACCAATTTAAAGCATCACCTTCCAACTTAAACGCAGCCAAACGAGTCTTAAACTCATCTCCACAACCCAAGACTTCAAACAAATTCTCAACATGAGTGATCCACCCTCGCCTTCAGGGAGTAGCAAGAAGGTTAAAAGAAAGAGGCTTGAGCTACCAAACGCCGAGCCAAGTATGAATGCCGACGGGTTGATTTCCTCCACCACTACCCAAGCACCATTCGATTCGGATGTTGTTGATCACTGCTCCATCATCTCGTGTAGTCAAACCAGGAAAAGAGAGTTGAGAGCATTCGCAATCGCAAAGATCCATGTTAACAAAGATCATCGCTCCATCCGCCCACCAAGAGTGACGAGTTCGAACCATCTAAACGATATTCAAACGATTAGCAAAATGAACAAAGATGAGATACGAAATGGAAGTTCGCAGAAGGAAACCTAAGTCTACCCAATCCTCACAGTCAAATCTTAATTCTAAGGGATAACTTAAGGTTCTTATGTTCACGTGTCCCGACTACAAGTCGAAACCTGGCTCGATGCCATAAATTGTAACGCCCGACCCGCCAAGGGTAAAGGAATCACAAGTAATGGTGTCATATCAAAGCAAAACATTCATAACCAAAAGAAAGTCTTAACATAAATGCGAAAATAATCCAAGTCAAATGACTTCAATACATAGGTCCCAAATGAAACGAAATAAACTTCAAACATAATATCCAAATAAATAAGTCTAAATGGCATCATAAGAAATCAAAGCTAAAATCTCTAAGGTAAGTCCACTCAAGCACTCATCCCAAAGCAACCCACCCAATGCTTAGATACCGCCATGAAGAAAAGAAAAGTGCTACCGAGCTTCAAAAGCCCAAAGGAATGATATGAAAGCAAAAGCTAATACTAAACGATAACGGATATGAAATAAAGTGAATGAGCAATAGCAAAATCTTAATCATTTTCAAAGCATAAATCATAATTTCAAAAGAAGTTTATAGTCAACTACCACGAGCCCGTAACTTATATCGATCACATTCATATTCACACAAGGCAACATTTTGTAGGGAGACCTACCAGAGTTATGAAGGACGCAGCACGCACGCAAATCAATCATCGATCGATAACATATAACATATAACATATAATGATCTAGGATGCATCCATACGCCCTTCCTACATATTCACAAATATGCTTCACCATCCGTAGACGCGGCGTAACATCACTCTATCGCCCTAGAGTCATATCGAGGTGCATCATCGATACGGACATGGAACCCCATGACTAGTTAAATATTTGGCTCGGTGTCAAACTATCTTAGGTCAAATCGTAATGTCATAACCGATACGCATCATATTTATCGTAAAATCATTCATATTTCCAAAATCATAGTTTTCATATCGATAGTTCAAAATCGATGTTTCATAATTCGTAAATCGAAGTTCGATAAGCAATAGCTCAAACAAATCGATTTGGGATTCATAGCAAAGGCTTAGGAAAACCTAATACGAAAGAAAACATTAAGAGAAACCTTTATCGAAAAGGTCGTAATATCTCGCACTTTATTCCAACGCAAAGATCGAAAAGCGTAAAGACGAAAACAAAGGATTACTCCTCTTCACGTAACCTATAGACATTAACGGTCGCCCAAGTTATTAATGATTCCATAATCGCCAAAATGATCTTTTAATATTTGGTATTCATAATTAGTGATCTTCATACTTTAGGGTTTTATTAATGAGTCTTAAGTATTTTATAATTAATGTTGTAGATTAGGTTCGTTATATCATTTATTAAAGTCCATCTTTAAATGTGAAAATAGTTTTATAAGTTATAACTCACACATGAAATAACACTTACTATATTTAGCTCAAACCCTAATATACTCTCATTTACGTTCTAGGGTTTCTTACTCTTTAATATCTCATTAATATGCATTTACTTTACATGTTACGCCTTAATGACTCTCCACTTAACCTAATACGTAATTAATAACCTTCTTTACTTTTACACTTTATCATACACGCTTATGATTTCATGTGACCATAAGTTATTAGGGTTTAGTATACTTATACGCTTTACATATTAAAACTAGGGTTTATGTTTACGCAACCCTTACTTATTTATTACACGCCTAAATCTCATGTACATATGTATTCGGTTCACCTAGGGTTTCGCTAGCATGTTTTACACAAGACCTAGCTCATCTAAACATGTTACATATTCAAGTTATAATGTTTTAAACCCCATTCGAAAGTCATGCATGCCTCGTCCAACCTCATGCATGTCTCGCTTAGCTTAACTCAACATATACATGACCCGATTCAATATTACTTATCACTTTACACGCCCTTATTAATTACAAGTTAAATAAATTAGGGTTTCCTTGTTTTCTTGGTTACACCTCTCGCCACAAACAAAAAGAAAAAAACGCGACTAAACAAAGTATATCTCGACATATACATGCAAGGTACGTTAAAGGAAGATGAATAAACGTTATACCTTCACTTGAATAAGAAAAATCGACACCAATGGTGTGTTTGGGACTCTCGCCGAGCAAAAGAAAGAAAAAAGAGGCAAAGCAAAACTAGGGTTTCAATTTAATGATTATGTGTTGTATTTATAGTTGTAGTATTTGAGTTAGATTAGGAAAGTGATTGGGTTTGGGTTGGCTTGGGTCCAACCGTCACACACAAACACCAATGGGCTTCGCCCCCTGGCTCACACGAACACAAACAAACACCCTCTTGGGCTTTGGCTTGGCGCAAAAAAACAAAACAAAAGACACGAGTCCATTAAACAAACGAACGCCCAACTTATTAGCTTAAACATTTACGCCCTTCGTCGTACTAAAGTCGCTCACTAAATTATATTCGTTAAGTTTTATTTATTAGGTTTTAATTTCGTACTTTATTATAAACGTGTTTTACGATTTTATTATTCTTGGTTCCAAGGGTATTTTAGTCTTTATATAGGTTTTAGATTTTCGGTTTTACAGAGAAAGTTCAAAGAAGGAAAAGATAATACCATTCGTGAGGTACATCATGCTTCTCATTAGAGCTTTGATAAACACTCATAACATCTCAAGAAGGCCAACAAAACCTACATTTGAATAGGCTTTCATGCGCATTCTTCAAAGATGATTCAAACAAACCAAAAAGGACCTAATGGCAATTCAACAAGACTTGCTAAACCTTGTTGATAAAACCACATATGTGTATAAGGAGTATGTGAAGGGTAGTCACGTTTCTATGGAAAGCTCAAAACCGAGCTAACCTGCACAAGAAACGCATAGGAACATCGAGTCTTGCGCCAACTGGGTGAAAAGAAGAACGGGAGAAAGAAAACAATGTCTAATGGAATTGATAAACCCTAAAACAAAAGGAATGTAAGTTGAAACTAATTCACAAAGTTAGTGAAAAAAATGTGGATAAAGATACAGCGAGACTGTATGAAGATAGTGAGGCAGGGCGAAAACTTGATGCCTCGGATTGTAACACACTA
>CM040246.1:161012685-161280706 GCA_022545495.1 Chrysanthemum lavandulifolium
GCACTCCCAAGTGATACCATAAAGAACCCAAAGTGAATTCGATTGCATCGACTTCATGTTCTAGTTCATCATGGAGAACACATGCCCTCTCACCCAACGGTTCACTCGTAAATGCTATCAAAAAGGGTTCCAAGTCATCCAAGAAATACCAAGGCCCGACCTTGGTAAAGCCTACTCCCGAGAAACCCATAGCCAAGAATCCAAACCTAGTTTAGAGGAGGAGTACAAGGAACTCTATCAAGAAAACCAATTCTTGAAGTCTTAGCTCATGCACCTTATTATAATGCTTTAAAAGAAAAATATGAGTTAGAACTTAGGCTTGGGAAACATGGGTCCGCCTTTGTGCGAAACAACTTACCTAAGAAGTTAGATGATCCCGGCTATTCACTCTTCCGTAGACTTGGAACTTCCAAGCCACTCGATGCTTTAGCCGATTTAGGATCATGCATCAATCTCGCCCGTTGTCCCTTCATGAAGCCTCAACTTAGGTAAAATTGAACCAACGGAAACTATCTTAGGATTAGCGGACGGTAGTATAGCACGTCCGGTTGAATAATAAAGGACATGGTAGTACATGTAGGAGAGTTGACTCTTTGGCCGACTTTCATGTGCTAGACATGAATAAGGACCCGACATGCCCATTACTAGTTGGAAGAGGATTTTTAGCTACCGCTAGTGCCATCATCGATTGTAAGATGTCCAAAATAGTAGTAGGAGAGGGGAGTGCTAGATCGGTTTACGATGTCAAAAGGCATTCGTACTACAAGGATGAGGAAATCCCACAAGAGATTAGGTTGGATAGAGAGCCTTCTCGATATGGACCGTGGATTGAGAAGAACATCATAGGCCCCCAAAGACCTTTTTACCTAGATAAGGCCTTTGCTAGTGTAGCAACTTTCCAAGAACAAGAATTGGCTAGGGATATAGAAGTGAACCCGTTCGAGGACGCCTTAGTATTTAGGAAGATGACCGAGTTCCTAGGATGCTTGCCCGTTAATCTTGTCATGAATAAATGGATAGTTGAGACATCCGAACACATGTGGAATTGGAATAGAACGCCTAGCGATGGTAATGGAAGATGGCACATTAGGATACAAATCTATGATCCCGATGGTGAGATGTTTGAAAAGGCTTATTTAACCGAACGTACTACTAGGAACTTAAATGATAAGTTTGATCCCTACGACATTGTTGAGGATAGACTTACTTATATCGGCATGCGTAGGGTAGGACTACGAGTCTAGCTATAAGACTCTTAAATAAAGAAAAGCGCTTCGTGGGAGGCAACCCATGCTTAATTGTTTGCTTGTTAGTGTCATATATCTTTTATTAATTGTTTGTCCTCATGTTTGAATTTGTAAAATGCTTTATTTTGTTTTTAACCTCGCCTTAATTACATATAAAGGTATTTTACATAAAGGATAAGTGTAGGAGGATTACACACGCTTTCATAAGAAACGTGAACATGAGAATAACAATTAATTAAAAGATATATATGTTTGTTTGTTCGAGTCAAATGCTTGTATCGAGTCATAATGGATGTTTTTGCGTAAGTTTTCCAGATTCTAAAGATGTAAATTTTCCGTAATTTTTCCGAAAAATCGCAGACCGCTTTTTGTCGGGATAACCGACGGCGTCAGATTGCAACTGACGGCGCCAGAAGGAATAAAACATCACCATTTTTCTCGTTTTACGAGCTACTTGTAAAATTTTGGAATTTTCCGTATCTTAATTTTCAAAACAAATTTCAAACATCCATTCCACAAGCATTATATCCTAGTTTAAATCGAGTCTTATGTATATTATTACCGCCGATTTTACGCCGAAGGTTTCGCTTTGTTTTCTTCTAGTGTGCGTGTTTAGTTTGTCGAAGAAGTTACACAAGTTTGGAAGGAGCCTTTCACGCAAAAAACTCTTCTTGGAAAAGATTTAACCACCACTTTTTACGGATCCCACCGAGCTAATCGGGGAGTATTAGTTTTTCGCTTTTAATTACCTTCTATTATCATAACTTTGATACTTTCGGGGAACATTGGGACAATGTTCGCTTTAAGTGTAGGAGGGAAAATAAACGGAACTTTGAAACTATGCTTATCCTCGACTATTTGCTTTGTCCAAGAGTATTTGTGTAATAAACCATGAGAAAATGTAGGTTAGGTAATTTTAGCCAAATTTAAAATTTTTTCATGACGATAAGAGTGGGCCATTAGTCTTAACAAAAGCGCCTCATGGATAGGAAGTTGCATGACTAGCACAAAACCCTTACCACCTAAATTCCACCCAAAATGCGAGGATCGCCTTAGATTAGTAGGAATTAAAGCATTCATCTTTAATGCTTAGAGTGTGAACCGTAGTATATTAGATTCTAGAACTTGTTTTGTGATGCATTCCGAGATCGCTAGTGAGACTACACTTGTGTAGTTAGGATTAACTAAATGATAAGAGGCATTAGGATAACCCTTGTTTAATACCCGTAATATAATTACTTCTTCCACCTCGGTTGAGTAATTCCCCACACCCTTTGCGTTGTACTCATCTTTAGTACACGATACCCTAGTTAACCCCTCGAGCCTATCCTTTTCGCGGTTCTCGTGATGTTTCGGTTTTTCCGAATATCAATGAAGAGCATTGTTTACACCCCACCCCCAAATATACACCCAAATCGCCTTAGCCTACCTTTATTGCACTCACTTTAGTGCAAAATTTATGTTATCACCCAAAACCCTTAGTTCAATTATCCGTTGCTTGCATGAGTTGCTAAGTCGAGTCATATCTTTTGTATACAGCTTTGGGATGATTGGGATTCATGGAAAAGTTAAAGTTTATGAAACATAGGAAAGAGAACGCTAAACTCAAATTCCTTTGTTTGCATAATAATGTACTCCAAGTGTTTTGATCTTTTCAATTCGGTCAAATTAGTGTTAGAGTAATAAAACTCAAGTGTAGGGATGTGTCTATAAATCCCTATCATTTTGATGTACCGTAGAGGATGGTAGAGTGTGTAGAAAAAAAAAAAAAAAAAAAAAAAAAAAAAAAAAAAAAAAAAAAAAAAAAAAAAAAAAAAAAAAAAAATCATACGGCTACCATCCTACATCTATCTTTTAAATTGTGTTTGTTTATTTTCGTTGCCTAGAGTTTTAGAGTGTCGAGTCTTGGCTTAGCAACGCCATTCTTCAGATACTTGCAACATAGAGATTTTGACTATCCACCACTAAATAGCCTATCCCACCAAACCCTTCATTTCCTTCCGTAAGCCTAACATTACAACCCTTTAAAAGACCTCTTTGATAGTCTTTCCTAGGTGCTTACGCCAAAGCGACGGAGGTTTGATCTATTCTCAAGCCTATGGTAATCTATGTACTAGGACCGGTTAATGAGTGTTTATCTTCCATTTCGATTTGTTATATTTCAGATATACACCCGAGAGATGTGAGTATCCAAACACCCCATGTGAGGTGCTAGTATGTAATTTCGTGCTTGTTATGACTTTCTTGGGGCTTATATGTGTTGTGGACCGCTTTGAATGGATGCTTCATGACCCCTAACTTATAAATTAATTGGCTAAAAGCACATTTGCTGAGGACAAGCAAATACCAAGTGTAGGGATATTTGATAAGGTTTTAAAAGGTACCTTTTGAGGGGTCATTTAAGCCCTTATTCGATCACTTTTGTATCCGTTATTGCTTAATATCGCCTTTTCACTTTTAGGTCTCTTGAAGGCAAAATGTCGGAATGATGCTTATTTGGACCTAAAAGGCGAATATATGAAGAAAATGGCCAAAGTCAAATTCGAGACACTCAAAGTCTTTGAAACATAAGGCGACGGCGCCATCAAGATATCCGCGACGCCGTCGGAAGGAATTTTATGACGGCTCGCAGGAAAAATTACATGTTTTCAAGCGGACGACGTCGGGTTCTAAAGAGTAGGCCGTCGTTACTCGGACGGCCTAGATGCAGCCAAGACGGCGTCAGTGAAGGGGACGGCGTCACAAATATAGGTGACGCCGTCGAAGGTTTACGTGGCCAAGACGAAACCCTAATGGCGGCGACACGGCGGCCACGAAACATAAGGTGACGCCGTCGCGAGTATGTAATCTTATATATAGAATCCGAATTTTTCAGTTTGGTGAGTAGTCTTTTGGAGTAAAACCTAAAACCGAACCAAGGCTTTCTTGTGCGATTTTAGGTTCTAAACCTATTATACATCAAGCTAAGTATTTACTTCATTAATTTAATTATGTCTTTGATTATTTGTGTGTATGCTTGCATGTTCTCCATGTCCCGCTAATTTATTTGTGTGTTTGCTTAGGAATATGAAACTTAATTATTGAATATTGATTGGTTGATACTTATCTTAGTTGACTAATGATCTAGAGTCGCTAGATTATTCATTGTGTACTTAATGCTTGAAATTTCTTTGTGAACTTTAGAATATAATTATCTAGGTAATTGTAGGATAAAGTATTCAAGGACAACCGTGAGAGTAGGCGCCTATAAATCACTAGAGGATTTGTAAACAAGACCCTTTGGTAGTTTCAAAGAGTTAGAAACAAGCACGCCTATAGCCTTAGAATCACAACGCAACTAGGAATAAGGACGTGACAAATCAACCATCAATAGGAGATAATTAAGGAGTAGTAAAACCTAAGTAAACACATTTTAAACTATCATACGAGTACACACCAAATTAGACATAGACTATCACAACCTTAGTTTAGATAATTAGATAATAGTAGAGTAATCGGTAGCAATACCAACCCCAAATCCAATACCGAGATTCGTACCTTTTCCATTTTCTAAAAATATAAAAGATAAAAATACTCTTCCTCAACCTCAACCTTAGCGTAGTAACTTCTCACTAGCATTCCTATTCCCTCAGAGAACGATATCAATACCCGTGGCTTACCCTAATTACTACACTACAACGATTAGGTTCATCGCTTAGGGTGTTATAAAACTTGCTCAAGAAAAGGAAGTTTCCTTGACCCCGACGACGCGTGTAGCGTTATCAATATCCTTGGATCGTTTATGTCCGGCGAGGCGTGATATCCTCGAATACAATGACCGTGTAATAAAATGATATGATCAAGAATGTACAAAAACAGAATCGATTGACTAACACTAGAATGTGAATAGTAATAGCTCACACGCCTATGTCGTTAAAAGCGCATAATCGAAACCTAAAAGCGTAAAAGATATACAAACGTCGTTACTAAAACGTAAACGATAAAAACAAAACGATTATAACTATAATAGAGATTTACAAGTCTAAGCGACTTAAATGCAAATTAAAAAAAATTAAAATATTTAACTATAATATACAAGTATATACAAAAGTTAAGAAAACTAAAACTAAAACATATATGTATACATAATAATTACATAAATGTAACAAAAATAAAATAAGAAAAGGATTATAATTATACTAAGGAAATATAAAATATCAAAATTTTGAAGTCATTTTAATTCTATTTTACAATTGTTTAACCGATTAAAATCTAAAACTCACGCTTACTAAATTTTATGTAAACGTACAAAATAAAAACGTGAATTCAGGTCCAATACAACTCCCACAATGTGAAAATTATATTTTAGAATCCTAAAAGATAAGAAAATTATTAGAAAATTAAAATAAATTTTTACACATTTAAATTAATTAATATAAATTAAAAATGAATTAAATGTATTTAAAAATGAATTAAACAATAAGAAATCTAAAATGAGGTTTTCTGTTACAAGACTGTTACAAATCTGTCACTAAACTTGCTTTCTCCTTCCTCCCATAGTGATTAGCGACAGTTAATCTGTCACTAATCTGTCACTAAACTTGCTTTCTCCTTCCTCCCATAGTGATTAGCGACGCTTAATCTGTCACTAATCTGTCACTAAACTTTCGTGATATGTAATAGCGAGTAACAAATTATTAATTATTTACTATTAGAGTGGTTCTTTTGGTTTTTCTTTTCTAGAACTAGTATATATATGTATTATACAAGTATTATGAAAGTATAAGCTTTACAAACTAAAATAAGCAAATAATGAGCTTATGAGTCCAACAAGAAAGCTTTTGGCTCGATCGTTGGAACTCAAGCTAAAAATAAGCTTGAAATAAGCTATACAAATGAAACAAAAGGTATATGTATATATGTACAAGTATAAATGGTGAGAATACATAAGAATAAGCACCGACATTCACCTATAAGCTCAAAATAAGCTAATAAGCACTTATGGTGCATCAGAGATCCAAACAGGTCCCAACCATGGCTCACTACTATTTTGAATAGCCATTAAAGTCGAGAGAATAAGCTTGATAGGCCAAATTGAGAATGGATATAGCAAGATGGACTAGTTGGCTTTCCAAAAGCCAAAACTCAACCTCAGTAAAGATCACGATGAGCTTCGAGAAGCTTATGAAGTAGGCTACTAAACACTCAAGATATGTCGATGGAATCAAGATACAACGATGGGATGGGACAATTTATAAACTTGTTGCAGCCTCTACCAAATGGATCGCAACATGAAAATAAAGCACAAGATCATAAAGTTGGGTTGCTAGGCTTCCTAAAAAGCCAAGCCACACCAGCTAAGGATCACAGATGAGCTTCTGAGAGGCTTGTGGAAATGGTGTAAATGGACTGCATAAGCAGTCCATTGTTGTGAATGGGCAAACATCAAGCTCATAAAAAAAAACTTATCAAATAAGCTCTAATAAGCTCAACTTATACTGAGACATTGAGATGGACTGCTTAGCTTCTCACAAAGCCAAGAATCACAATTTCAAGCTCATTAAGGAGCTTATAAGAAGCTTAGGTAACAAGCCCCACTCAACTGTTTGCTTCAGTTGAGTGGTCAAAATGGGACAAAATAAAGGAGTGTGATTAAGCTAACTAGATAAGCTAAAGACTGAAAAGTAAATAGACATACAACAAATAGGCCACACAGGCAACATAAAGAAACCAAGTACACAAGCTAGTGTCAAGTCATGAAGCTTATGCAAGCTCATGAACTTGACACCTAAGGTCGTAGTGCGTGCATAACTAGGTACAAATAAGCTAAAAGTTAAGCACTAAAACATGACATTCTAAGATAAACAAAAATATAATAAGCTAGATTAGCAACTCCTCTAAAACATACCAAAAGCACAGAACTTGAAATTAAATAACAAAGACACAATAAAATTACTAATTTTATTCAAAAACGACTTAATTGAAAATTGACTTTTTTGAGTAAAACTAAAAAGTTGACTAAAGTGAATTTAGAAATTAAACTACTGATTAAACATGATCTATTAAGGTATAAGGACATGAAATAAAGCTAACTTAACAACTTTTAAACAGATAAACAAGATTTTAGGTTGTGACAACTTCAAAGTACTCATAATGAGACAGTCAAGAGTCATTTTGACTTTCTACCATGCTATACTCTTTAGTTAGTGTTTCACTGAGTCATTAAGATCATATCATGCATATATCAAACAAGAAAACACACAATAATGCCTCCAATACGATCATCTATCAAAACCAAACAATCCTTTATATGAAATTTAAATGAGCTAAACATTACATATAAGCGAGTAAACATCATTTATCAAATCCAGAGGATCCAAGGTGTCAAAATGGATCTTTTTCACCTAAACCGATGTCAAACAAGCTTATGCCTATGATTATCAAAAATCAAGTTTTTGATGGTGAAAATGCAATATTCAAGCACAATCAATTCCAAAACATAAACAACCTATATTAAGCTATAACATGACTAACAAACACTAAAGAAACACAGAAACATGAAGATTAAAGCCTTAAAAGCATTAAAACAGTAAAATGCAAAAATTAAGAAAATTGCTTACAAGATGCATCAAACTGAGAAACATGGAACCAAAGACAAGGTTACACCCAATAGCTTCCCATCAAGCTCCTAATACCCTTAGCAATCCAAATTTACCCCTGCTTCATCATCTTCTTCATTAACCCACTATTTTTGACTTTTCAATGATTTTCTTTATTTTTTATTATTTTCTGAATTAAAAGACAAGTCTATTTAATGGATCTAAAAAGCCTTAAAACTGTTGTCAAGAGCTTATTGAGCTTAAAGAATCCAATAAACAACTGGTTAACTTTGAAATTAAAGAACATGGAAATTTAAAGGAAATTGAGCAAAGTCATGAAATTGAAATTAACTTGACATTAAAATGGAAAGAACATTTCATTACACTAATTTAAGATAAAATACAAGATTAAAAGACATTTTAACTAGGAAAGCAATAAAAAACTACAACTACGTGACTAATGGCTAGTCCAAAAGTGGTCTTTCCTCTGTCTTCTCTTTTCTTTTTATATCCAATTGATATCTCCACACTTTCCTGGTCAAATCCCAGCAATAATCCTGACCATTGATAGCATTTTTGGCGCCAAAAGTCTTGCAAGTAACTTGAGGTGGTTTCAATTCAATTAATGCATCTTGTTGGCTTGTATAGGTGGAGGGGACAAAGTAGTGTAAAGTTTTAGGAGGGGGGATGGGGTTGTTGATTGATTGCAGAGAGCAGGTGGGGAAGGAGGAAAAAGAGCGCCAAGGGGGTGATTTGTTTGACTTGGTGGTGTTGACCGGGTTTGGGTGGGTAAAAGGACCGGTCGGGGTTTGGGCCAACCGGATTTGGGCTTGGTTATTAATAAGGGTCCATTTGGTTTGTATTTGGTGTTTAAGTAACATAAGGACCAAAATCAGAATCGCAAAGTTGAAGGACTGATTTCAACACTTATACAAACTTATCAATAGGACCAAGCTTGCCATAAAATAATTACACAAGGGCCAAAGTTGTATTTATTTTATTTTTAAAACTTTAAGGACCTATTATGTAATTTTTGGATTTTAAGGGTTTAAAAGTGTAAATTCCCAAAAGTTATCAAATTGTTCCATTTGTTAAATCATGCATAGTACAAGGGTATTATTTGTAAAATTCCAAGTTTTGAATACCTGGGACTATTTTGCCAATTTTGTAACTCGAGGGTAAAATTGCCATTTTGTGTAAACTTTCATCCGTGGATGTTTTGTGAACATTTTGATTTCCCAAGGACTTAAGTTGACTTTTCATTCATTTAAAGCATTTAGGACTAGTTTTGCCAATTTGTGTAACTCGAGGGACCGAAAAGCGACAATTGTTGTGAAATTGATCATTTTTCACTTGTTTTTCAATCTTTTGTACCGAATCACATAAAACACATTTAAATGATATTTATAACATTTTGTGAGTCATTTGTGTGTTTTTGGTTGTTTTATGGTTTAAACAAGATAAAATATATGTGTATTTAGACACATATCAAATCCCCACTAAACTATTGCTAGTCCCTAGCAATGATTTGAGATTTTAATGGATTTGAAAACTCTTTACCAAAAGCCATCACTGGAGTAGCCAAATGTTTTAGTTCAAGTAAGAACCTTGGTACATCGATAACCAAATGATTTTGAGCAAATCATAAGTCGTAACGGATTTGATTAGTCTTTACCGAGCCGTACCTTCGGACTAGCCAACTCTTAGATAAATTATCGGGATTATCTTTGGTGAGTGATTACCAATTATGGTTTTTCCATCGCCTTTACCACAAGCCATAACCTTGCGGGCTAGCCAACTCTTCACTAATTAAAGATATGGTGAGTTGAAACCATACAATTTTGGGCAAATTGCAAGCCATATAAACGGATTTGAGCAATCTTTACCAAGAGCCGCTTGCTCTCGGATTAGCCAATCCTTTGTTTATCAAACATGGTGGACTGATTACCATTTGTTGTGTTTAGTACATAGTACTTCCACTAAAAAATTTAAAATTTGGCCATTTTGGGGAAAAGGGACTAAAAGGGTACATTTATGATCAAAATTAGCGAATTTCCCCACACTTAGAAATGAATATTGTCCTCAATATTCAAAGTACCTATTGTTATGCCGAAACTTAGAACGTAAAAGATAATATTACTAGCTAAGTGTAGAAACACAACAATTATTTTATTTTTGTATTTACAATTTTCAAAGTTTTCATATGTACAACAAAGTGGGTTATTACCCCACACGAGATGGTAGAAAGGAAAGATGTAAATATGGGTGAAAACCCATATAGTGTAACTTGTTTTTGATAACCAAGTCACTAGCTTGACTTGACCCCAATTAAATGGTTCATGGGGAACCGAGTGGGATTGCCACCAAAGAATGGGTGAGAAATTGGAGTGGGATTGCCACTCACGTAATTATGAATATTCATCATTAAGATGAGTCTAAGAATCTTAAAAAGAAACTCGAGAAAAGCGAGAAGAATCTTTTTGATTTTTTGATTTTATAAAAGAAATGGAAAATATTTTTGTATTTTTTTAAGTTTATATATATATGTACAAAAGAAAGAAAATTCCTTAAACCGCCCCTCGAAAGGGAATCTGGTCCGACAGAGCTCAAGAATCAGAAATGACCAACAACCAAATGTTGTAACGAGGGACTTATCAAACTGGGCAAGTTGTGTGCAATAGGAAAAATGTTTTTGGTTTTTATAATGTTTTTAGAATGAAAATATGATATTATATATATATTATACAAGGGATAGATATAAAACACAAGTTCGTTACGCAGCACACCTCCCCGGCAGCGGCGCCAAAATTTGATTCACTCCCGGACCACCCTCTTTTATTTCTCCGTCACGCTTATCAACCGCTTGCGAACGGTCAACCGTAACAGATGATAAAACGGCGACAGCCCGGGAGAGAAATGCAAGTATACCAAGGATTAAAATATCCTTGGATCGTTTATGTCCTGGCGAGGCGTGATATCCTGAATACAATGACTGTGTAATAAAATGATATGATCAAGAATGTACAAAAACAGAATCGATTGACTAACACTAGGAATGTGAATAGTAATAGCTCATCACGCCTATGTCGTTAAAAACGCATAATCGAAACCTAAAAGCGTAAAAGATATACAAACGTGCGTTACTAAAACGTAAACGTATAAAAACAAAACGATTATAACTATAATAGAGATTTACAAGTCTAAGCGACTTAAATGCAAATTAAAAAAAAATTAAAATATTTAACTATAATATACAAGTATATACAAAAGTTAAGAAAACTAAAAACTAAAACATATATGTATACATAATAATTACATAAATGTAACAAAAATAAAATAAGAAAAGGATTATAATTATACTAAGGAAATATAAAAATATCAAAATTTTGAAGTCATTTTAATTCTAGTTTTACAATTGTTTAACCGATTAAAATCTAAAACTCACGCTTACTAAATTTTATGTAAACGTATAAAATAAAAACGTGAATTCATCAATACAACTCCCACAAATGTGAAAATTATATTTTTAGAATCCTAAAAAGATAAGAAAATTATTAGAAAATTAAAATAAATTTTTACACATTTAAATTAATTAATATAAATTAAAAATGAATTAAATGTATTTAAAAATGAATTAAACAATAAGAAATCTAAAATGAGGTTTTCTGTTACAAGACTGTTACAAATCTGTCACTAAACTTGCTTTCTCCTTCCTCCCATAGTGATTAGCGACAGTTAATCTGTCACTAATCTGTCACTAAACTTGCTTTCTCCTTCCTCCCATAGTGATTAGCGACAGTTAATCTGTCACTAATCTGTCACTAAACTTTCAGATATGTAATAGCAGTAGCAGAACAAATTATTAATTATTTACTATTAGAGTGGTTCTTTTTGGTTTTTCTTTTTCTAGAACTAGTATATATATGTATTATACAAGTATTATGAAAGTATAAGCTTTACAAACTAAAAATAAGCAAATAATGAGCTTATGAGTCCAACAGTAAAGCTTTTGGCTTGACTGTTGGAACTCAAGCTAAAAATAAGCTTGAAATAAGCTATACAAATGAAACAAAAGGTATATGTATATATGTACAAGTATAAATGGTGAGAATACATAAGAATAAGCACTGACATTCACCTATAAGCTCAAAATAAGCTAATAAGCACTTATGGTGCACTGTAGATCCAAACAGTCCCAACCATGGCCTGCTACTATTTTGAATAGCCATTAAAGCTGAGAGAATAAGCTTGATAGGCCAAATTGAGAATGGATATAGCAAGATGGACTAGTTGGCTTTCCAAAAAGCCAAAACTCAACCTCAGAAGATCACGATGAGCTTCGAGAAGCTTATGAAGTAGGCTACTAAACACTCAAGATATGTCGATGGAATCGATATACACCGATGGGATGGGACACTTTATAAGCTTGTTGCGTTTCTACCAAATGGACCGCAACATGAAAATAAAGCACAAGATCATAAAGTTGGGTTGCTAGGCTTCCTAAAAGCCAAGCCACACCGCCTAAGGATCACAGATGAGCTTACGAGAGGCTTGTGGAATGGTGTAAATGGATCGCATAAGCGGTCCATTGTTGTGAATGGGCAAACATCAAGCTCATAAAAAACTTATCAAATAAGCTCTAATAAGCTCAACTTATATTGAGACATTGAGATGGACCGCTAGCTTCTCACAAAGCCAAGAATCACAATTTCAAGCTCATTAAGGAGCTTATAAAAGCTTAGGTAATAGCCCCACTCAACCTGCTTGCTTCAGCTTGAGTGGTCAAATGGGACAAAATAAAGGAGTGTGATTAAGCTAACTAGATAAGCTAAAGACCGAAAAGTAAATGACATACAACAAATAGGCCACACAGCAACATAAAGAAACCAAGTACACAAGTTAGTGTCAAGTCATGAAGCTTATGCAAGCTCATGAACTTGACACCTAAGGTCGTGGTGCGTGGCATAACTAGGTACAAATAAGCTAAAAGTTAAGCACTAAAACATGACATTCTAAGATAAACAAAAATATAATAAGCTAGATTAGCAACTCCTCTAAAACATACCAAAAGCACGTAACTTGAAATTAAATAACAAAGACACAATAAAATTACTAATTTTATTCAAAACGACTTAATTGAAAATTGACTTTTGAGTAAACTAAAAAGTTGACTAAAGTGAATTTAGAAATTAAACTACCGATTAAACATGATCTATTAAGGTATAAGGACATGAAATAAAGCTAACTTAACAACTTTTAAACAGATAAACAAGATTTTAGGTTGTGACAACTTCAAAGTACTCATAATGAGACAATCAAGAGTCATTTTGACTTTCTACCATGCTATACTCTTTAGTTAGTGTTTCACCGAGTCATTAAGATCATATCATGCATATATCAAACAAGAAAACACACAATAATGCCCGTAATACGATCATCTATCAAAACCAAACAATCCTTTATATGAAATTTAAATGAGCTAAACATTACATATAACCGAGTAAACATCATTTATCAAATCCAGAGGATCCAAGGTGTCAAAATGGATCTTTTTCACCTAAACCGATGTCAAACAAGCTTATGCCTATGATTATCAAAAATCAAGTTTTGACAAAGAAAATGCAATATTCAAGCACAATCAATTCCAAAACATAAACAACCTATATTAAGCTATAACATGACTAACAAACACTAAAGAAACACGAAACATGAAGATTAAAGCCTTAAAAGCATTAAAACAAGAAATGCAAAAATTAAGAAAATTGCTTACAAGATGCATCAAACCGAGAAACATGGAACCAAAGGCAAGGTTACACCCAATAGCTTCCCATCAAGCTCCTAATACCCTTAGCAATCCAAATTTACCCTCGCTTCATCATCTTCTTCATTAACCCACTATTTTGACTTTTCAATGATTTTCTTTATTTTTATTATTTTCTCAATTAAAAGACAAAAGTCTATTTAATGGATCTAAAAGCCTTAAAACTGTTGTCAAGAGCTTATTGAGCTTAAAGAATCCAATAAACAATCGGTTAACTTTGAAATTAAAGAACATGGAAATTTAAAGGAAATTGAGCAAAGTCATGAAATTGAAATTAACTTGACATTAAAATGGAAAGAACATTTCATTACACTAATTTAAGATAAAATACAAGATTAAAAGACATTTTAACTAGGAAAGCAATAAAAACTACAACTACGTGACTAATGGCTAGTCCAAAAGTGGTCTTTCCTCTGCTCTCTTTTCTTTTATATCCAATTGATATCTCCACACTTTCCTCGGTCAAATCCCAAAGAATAATCCCGACCATTGATAGCATTTTGGCGCCAAAAGTCTTGCAAGTAACTTGAGGTGGTTTCAATTCAATTAATGCATCTTGTTGGCTTGTATAGGTGGAGGGGACAAAGTAGTGTAAAGGTTTAGGAGGGGGGATGGGGTTGTTGATTGATTGCAGAGAGCAGGTGGGGAAGGAGGAAAAAGAGCGCCAAGGGGGTGATTTGTTTGACTTGGTGGTGTTGACCGGGTTTGGGTGGGTAAAAGGACCGGGTCAGGGGTTTGGGCCAACTGGATTTGGGCTTGGTTATTAATAAGGGTCCATTTGGTTTGTATTTGGTGTTTAAGTAACATAAGGACCAAAACTGTAAATCTGCCAAAGTTGAAGGACTGATTTCAACACTTATACAAACTTATCAATAGGACCAAGCTTGCCATAAAATAATTACACAAGGGCCAAAGTTGTATTTATTTTATTTTTAAAACTTTAAGGACCTATTATGTAATTTTTGGATTTTAAGGGTTTAAAAGTGTAAATTCCCAAAAGTTATCAAATTGTTCCATTTGTTAAATCATGCATAGTACAAGGGTATTATTTGTAAAATTCCAAGTTTTGAATACCCAGGGACTATTTTTGCCAATTTTGTAACTTGAGGGGTAAAAATTGCCATTTTGTGTAAACTTTCATCCAGGGATGTTTTGTGAACATTTTGATTTCCCAAAGACTTAAGTTGACTTTTCATTCATTTAAAACATTTAGGGACTAGTTTTGCCAATTTGTGTAACTCCGTGGACCGAAAACGACAATTGTTGTGAAATTGATCATTTTCACTTGTTTTTCAATCTTTGTACCGAATCACATAAAACACATTTAAATGATATTTATAACATTTTGTGAGTCATTTGTGTGTTTTTGGTTGTTTTGTGGGTTTAAACAGTATAAAATATATGTGTATTTAGACACATATCAATTGTGCTAGCTGTAAACGTATTGGAATATTAGTATTTATATTGATTAGCTAGAATCAAGGATAATGGGCAATTTACCCAATATAGTTAGCATGTATTCCCTATAAATCCTAGGTTCATTGTATTGTACGAGATCATCAAAGCAATAAACATTCTTATATCTTTCAGCTGCTCCTAGGGAGCAAGCAGAAAAGGAGGAAAAAGAACGTCGGGACAGAGAATTCGATGCTTTGTATGCAGAGTGGGATGAGAGCAGATTTGAAGGTTCGTCTGAGTATCTTTACGACGATGGTTACAACTCCAACAACTCTCAAACCTGGGATCACCCGGATTATCATTAGTTGTTTTAATACATGTATTTTTTTTTTCTTTTTTCTTTTTTTTTGTATCGCGATTTAATTTTCTATGTAACGTAGTCTCCTTTACTTTTGTAATGAATAAAAGTTTGTCCACTACTTTCGTGCTTCATACTCTCAAATTAATATACAAACTATACATTTTTTTAATGGGGTAGTGGGGAATTATTATTATTTTATTATTATTATTTTAATACAAACCGGTATCAAATGATGAACGAGTCCCTTTAATGTGCCTAGATATGCGAGACTGGCGAGTGAGTAGGCTTGGACGGCATGGTGAGTGGCGAGTGAGTGAGGGTAAGGTGAGCAACTCACGCTCCCTTGCCCTCTAGTATAAGAGAAAAGGAAAAGCGAAATAGGTTAATACTTAATTAATGATTGCCTATATGTTCATTTAGTGATATTTATGGGTTTATTTAGCACAACCCATAAAATTTGGGCCTTAAAAAAAATATGCTTTTAATTAAAGGATGAAGTCGACTCACTTGCATTTATTATCATATTTAAAAAGCTGCTATCCAAAATGAAGTACAAGAATGGAAACGAGGATTCCTTCTTCAAGATAATACTCCAGGACTCCGCAGTTAACCTTGTAAGTCCATGTCTATCAATCTCTTACACAATTTTTTTCTGTTGCTTGCCAAACTTCAATTACTTATCCTATATATTATGCAGTCATTGCCTGATGCATTTGGCAAGAAATACTTGGAAAAATGCAACAGCAAGAAACAAAGACTTGGTCTCAAAACTAGTAATCAATCTGGTGTAAAATGGAGTGTTAAATACTCAAAGATTAACGGCAGATACTACCTTAGGGATGGATGGCTCAAGTTCATGAAAGACAATAATCTTCAAATGGGAGATTTTCTAGTCTTTTGGCGTCGTACAAAGTTAACCTTTAATGTTTTTGTTTATGCACCTAACGGTTGTCTCAAACAACCAACTAGTTCTAGCTCTAGCTCTAGCTCTGGTTCAGATGATCATACAGCTGTTGGTTCAGGTGATGATGGGAAGAAAGTATTTGTTAAAGAAGAATCTAGTGATGATGATGGCTTGTCGAAAAACGTGGAAAAGTTCACGAGGAGGGTTGTTAAGCAAAACAGCAAAACTATTATGGTAGTAATTAACTTTGATTTTTAATATCAATATGATGATCAGCATATAGTAATAGTCTTTATATGTACTTTTTATGGCAGCGGATCACTAAGAATTTCGTTGAAGCCACTGGAATCGATGGTTACGACAGCTTGATGCTGAAGAACGACGAGGGAAAGACATGGGAAGTTAAGATAACAAAGCATGGACGGAGATATCCGCAGTTTTACCTGACTACAGGATGGTCTAGTTTTAGAAGACAAAATAAGATAAAATTCAGGAACACTTGTGATTTCATTCACGTTAATTCAACTTGCTTCATGTTCGTGTGATCAAAAGAGGACAGTCTACGTCAAGTAGTATCCATTGAATCCAAGTCAAAGATGCATGGTTTTTGGTCAAATGTTTCAGTTTAATCTTTTGGGCTTTTTGCATAGGTCTTTTGATTTATTAAAAGTGTAATGTGAATATTCATGTAATCATGTTCGGTATATATAGAACTATATGGCGGATAAAGTATTTTTGAGCCACTTTAACATAGGGGATTGTGGACATTTTTGCTATTTTAGTAACTTGTTATGAAGGCGCCTTAAAAAATCCATTTAACGATTTATGACACTCTAATTTCTTATTTATGACACTCAAATCGTGCGTTAATCAATTGTACATTTATCATATCTTTCTTTCTTGGTTTGTACATTTGAGTGTCTGAAATAACAAATGAGTGTCTTAATCAATTCCCAAAAAATCGGTTCTATGGATTTTACAATTTACTAATTCAATATATAACCAATTTTATGAGCAGTCTATAAGAGTAGATTTTTAGGGGCCGTTTAGTTGGTGAATTTTTTTTTTGTTTTTCCGTTTCCAAAATCTTAGAGAAGGATTAGTTTTTCTTCTCTAGAAAATAGTTGAGAATTTTGAAAACCCGTTTAGATGGATTTATATTTTTCAATTTTTAAAAAGTGAAAAGATGTTTAGATAAAGATCTTTTCAAACATTTTTCTTTCTTAAATCAACTTTCTTTTCCATATTGGATCTTTGTACGTTTTTATTCATTTTATACGTTTTTGTACGGTTTTATATGTTTTCATTTGTTTTTTTCCGTTTTTGTACGTTATCATTTGTTTTTATCCATTTTTATACGTTTCATCCGATTTTATTAAGTTTTACGTTTTATCTGCTTTTTATATTTCGATGTTTTACGTTTTAAATACGTTATTTTACGTTGTCAGATTTTTACGTTTTAAATACGTATTTTACGTGTTCGTCTTTTTACATTTCGCTCATTTTTAGGTTTTGTCTTTTTTACGTATTCATCCATTTTTTATCGTTTTCGTCCATAAAAAAAGATGAAAACGTAAAAAATAATGAAACCAAAATACGCAAGAAAACGTAAAAAAAGACGAAACGTAAAACCGGACAAAACATAAAAAAACAAACGGAAATGTTAAAAACCGGACATAAACGTAAAAAAACATATGAAAACGTTAAAAAAGGACAAAAATGTAAACATACGAATGTAAACGTAAAAAAAGGGACGAAATCGTAAAAAACGGGCGAAAACGTAAAAAATGGACGAATAACATTAAAAAAGGGAAGAAAACGTAAAATAAACGGACAAAAACGTAAAAAAAAACATACGAAAACGTAAAAAAATGGATGAAAACGAAAAACAACAGACGAAACCGTAAAAAAGCGGACATAAACGTAAAATAACGGGCGAAAACGTAAAAAAGCGGACGAAAACGTAAAAAAACAGGCGAAAACGGACGAAAATGTAAAAAAAATGACAAAAACGTAAAAAAAATGGACAAAAACGTAAGAAAACGGACGACAACGTAAAGAGACGTATAAAAACAGATAAAAACGTATTAAAACGGACGTATAAAATTGAGAATGAAAAAAGTGAGAAGAGTAAAACGAGCTTTTCAAATTTGTAGTTAAAATTTAGAAAATGAGAATTTCACATATTTTGAAAATTGTTGAAAAGAAGTGTAACTAAACGGATTTTCAATTTTTCCCTTTTCATATGAAAAATTTCTGAAAAAATGAGAAATTTTTCACCAACTAAACGACCCCTTAATTCTTGTATCAATATTCAGTTAAACAGATTAACATGTAATTTGGTAAGATTTTCCAAAGTTGAATTAGATGTAATTAGATATACACATATTCATTAATTTAGGATCTTCTTTTCTTACATGCCACTCAGGGTCCCCTATTTATTCTAACAAAACGATGTAATGTTTCCTTTCAAAGAACTGGCTGCTTTTTAATACATATAATTTGACAGTCATGCTCAGTTCCATTATATGTTCCGCTGTCAAAAAACTTTATTTAGCCGGTGTTCAATATGGATGCTTGGAGTAGGTCTTACCACGGTTCTAAAAAGCCCGTAAAAATTTGAGGTTTGATCATGCCGCCCCGTCATGTGATCATGCCGTCACGCCGACTTATGATATAAATATTAAATATGATATAAATATATAAATATTTTTATAATTTGTGCCGCTTTATGTCACGCTTTATAAACGTAAAAGTTTCGTCTTGATCGTAGAAATGTAAAGCTTAGTCATGTCGCACGCCTCACGCTATTTATATGATTTGCTATTACCACCAAACACGTAAGTAATATCTCCAACATCACCTGTTATCATGGCCAGTACATCATCATGTAATAAAAAACCGATTGGTTATTGGTATATTTTATGAAAAATGTACCGTCTAAAATACTTTTAATATTGCAATAGTTGTAGGCATCCCCAAAATACTAAGAGTGCACGGTGTGGGGGAAATCGTGGCTCGCCGTCGCCTACGTGGCCGGCCGCCGTGGCTCGCCGCCACACCGAGGAGCTTCGTTGTGGCTCGCCGTCGTGGAGGAAATCGTGGGGACGACGAGCTGAATCTTCTGACAAAAGGTTAAGTTTACGTTTTATAACGTAAACATTTTCAAACGTTAACTTTTTTTTTTTTTTTTTTTTAAATTAATTTTTTTTTCTTTTTTTTTATAAAACCCACCACTCCTATATAAACTATCATCATCTTCTTCATTTACACATCTTCAAACCCAAAATACATAACAAATCTTTCTTAACCAACAATATCATTTTACACAATGCCTCAAACCCATACGACGGAGATACTTCACAAATCTACTTAACTCAAACCCATTAACAATACGGGGTTCTTCAAACCCGTCTACCCTTCTTCGACCAATTCCAACCCGTCTCCACAAGATATCTTTCTTAACCAACAATATCGGTTTCAACAAGGTTTCGAAGTTACCCCAACCGATTTTCATCACCGCAGCTTTTTAACCCGTCACAATCTCCACAGCTTTTTAACCCGTCCAGCTCCACAATTGCCCCAAATGGAATCACAACCGACCGTTCACAATTCAAAGTTCCAAAAGCACGTGAACCGTGGCAGCAAGGCAAAAGTCAAGGCAAAAACTGCAGTGGATTTGGACAGGGACGATGACGAAGATGTTGAAGTCATAGCACAAGTGGACAGGAGGAAGTGGACCAAGTCTGAAGAAATGTTACTTGCGCAGTGTTGGATAGAAATTTCCCAAGATAAAGATATGGGCAATGACCGTCCGGAGGAGTTCTTTTGGAACGACATTCTCGAAATGTTCAATTCTAAGACAAGCGATAACCAGCGTGGCAAGAACATGATAACCGGTAAATGGACAAGGATTAACGGTGATTGCCAGAAGTTCAACGCTATTTACAAACATCTTCAGCGTCGAAGTGGTGAAAATGACCAAGATCATGTCGAGAATGCCAAAGTTAACTTTACGCAATTGTTTTGGTGGGAGGAATTTTGTATGAAAAATGTTGAAATTTGTTTTGAAAAATTATCCCAAGTGGGATGCAGAAGATCCTATTGACGTTACATGTCTCGAGGATATATTCGAGCGGACAAACGACCTCGGCCGAAAGAGATGTATGCAAACGAGCCGAAAGAATGCAGTCGACTTCAACGTCAAGAGTCGCAAGTCGGTGGAAGTCAAACGAGTAGTTTTCGGGACATATATCCGAAATATATGCTCAAAAGCCGATGCTCAAAGGGCTTGTTACGAGGCGGGCGAGAAGGAAAAACGTGGCAAGAGAAGATCGAGATGGATTTTCTCATGATAGATCCGAGTACCAATCTCGACCCTTGAAAGGTAAATCATCCGCAAGGCGAACGCGTCTAGTCAATAAATATCATCAAATCATGGACGAGTAGTATTTTTACTCATGTGTTGTATTTTTTTTTTACCGTGTCGTTTTTTTACCCGTGTGTTGTATTTTTTTACCCGTGACGCTTTTTTTACCCGTGTCGTTTTATTAGTAAGTGTTTTTTTTATGTATTGTATTTTAATTTGAATGAAATGAATTTATTTAGTTTATTTGAAATGAAAATTGAATAAAAAATAAAGCCAGTAGTGGTGGGACTAAACGAAGAGGTTGAGTTTTGTTATGAGTGAGGAGGGTTTGTTGTGGTTAGTTGTATGAAAATGGGATCTTGATGTGGCGAAAGCACATGACAATCTAAGCTTTAACTTGTTGCCACACCTAGCTCTCTAATTATGAAAAGGCTCATGATATGCACACTACAACTTTTTATTCTTCTTTCATAGTTTTGTGCATTATAGTATTATACACTTATACAGTGTGCTATACAGCTTTTACAAAATAGTGTTTTTATCAACAACAAAAAATTGATGTGTAAATCAATCCTTTTGTAGGCACTTAGAGGTATGTAGATAGTGTAGGGGAATGTACCATCTATGGAAAATGATGAGACTGAAGAACTGATTGTCACAGATATTGAAATGATGACAACCTGTGGGTGGTGGTGGTCGATACGCAAGTTGAGCGGAACAAATTATTGAATCAGACAAACTTAACTAGATAGTTAGAAGTATAAAACTTTTTAATACTTTATAAAGGGTTTTAACACGCGTCTTGGGAGAGGCACGTGTTAGACACAAAAAGAACCGGGACCGTGAAAAGGACGTCCTGACCCACAAAAATACACTTTTCAAATAAAATATGTGGTCCGGACGTCCTTTTCGCGATCCCGTCGCTTTATATAATACGCGCGGCGTTAAAAACCTTTATAAATCATAAGTCTTTCTATTAAACTTCGACCTCAGGTCCAAATGACATGCACACTAAAACACATGTAAAACGTTATTAAACGTGTGCCAAAAATACTAATTATTGTAAAGGATTATTATTCCATAATCAACAATGATTTACTATATAGATTATAAAACATAAAAATGGGCCAAGAGACTAATCATAAACTAACAATGGGCTAATCCTAATAATTATCCTTTAAGGTTGACGGTAAGAAGCATGGGAAGACACGTGCTTCCTTGTTATCTTGACCTCCATTAGATGCGTCGTGAAAGGAAAAGTGCACGACTTAGTTGTCCTCAAGACCGACTCGTGTGAGATTTGTTTGTGTGTGTGATTCTAGTTTATGTGGAGTATATTTGTGTATAAGTGGGGTATATTAGGTGGTGATGGTGGTTGTGCTATTACACTAAGTTGGTGATGATGTTAGTTGTAGAAAAAGAAAACGATATGACGTTGAGGTGGTGGTTGTTATAGGGTTCCTTATTACCACCAACCTAATAGACCCCCGCTATTGGACCGAGAGAAGAACGGATGCTCAAACTGACACGAAACGCTTCAAGCAAAGCCAAAGGTAACCCACTGGTGAAAATGCCAGCATACTGACATCGAGAATGAACACGCAAAACACAAATATAACGTGGTGAACAAATCGCGAACAAAGTGTAACCGGCGAACAAATATAACGTGGCGAAAATGCTTAGTGTGTTGATGTTGCACAGGCTTAAAGGAGAGATGGACCGTACTTAACTTTTGGAGAGAGAAAGTGTGACCGACGCTTAGACGACCACGACAGAAGATTGTTCCCCATGTTGAATTGCTAGTAGTAAAAAACCAACTCATCGAGACATGCAAGCACATATGATGTGGATGACGAATAAAGCAGCAAGGTGTAATCCAATGTATCCCGAACATAACGTAAAATCCGCTTAAGGGCGCAAATATGTGGCTCCCGAGGAATATGTGTGAAGAGAAAAACCTGATGACTATCATAATATATATTTGGCCATGTCAAGTAAGATACCGAAGAGAACCTATAATACTACGATATAATGTAGGATAAAAAACGGGATTCCCATCAGTTGCGATGGAGTATGTGTCAACCGTTTCTTAACGTGGAAAGAATCGAGTACATGTCTGGCAGGAATTCACTTCTCCAAATCATGTATGGAGTTGTAAACTTGTGCTAGTTTGACTATTTTGCGGGTGATCTGGCAAGAAATAGTCGATCTAGTCAAAGGAAAGAAGAAAGATTCAAAGAAGAAGGAAAAGATAATACCATTCGTGAGGTACATCATGCTTCTCATTAGAGCTTTGATAAACACTCATAACATCTCAGCAAGGCCAACAAAACCTACATTTGAATAGGCTTTCATGCAGATTCTTCAGCATGATTCGAAACAAACCAAAAAGGACCTAATGGCAATTCAACAAGACTTGCTAAACCTTGTTGATAAAACCACATATGTGTATAAGGAGTATGTGAAGGGTAGTCACGTTTCTATGGAAAGCTCAAAACCGAGCTAACCTGCACAAGAAATGCATAGGAACATCGAGTCTTGCGCCAACTGGGTGAAAAGAAGAACGGGAGAAAGAAAACAATGTCTAATGGAATTGATAAACCCTAAAACAAAAGGAATGTAAGTTGAAACTAATTCACAAAGTTAGTGAAAAAAATGTGGATAAAGATACAGCGAGACTGTATGAGGATAGTGAGGGCAGTGGCGTAAAAAACTTGTTGCCTCGGATTGTAACACACTAAGTTCTACAATCCTCCTAGGCAGTGTACCTAACCGTTGTAGTGTAGTATAGATAAGACAAAGGAGACTGATCATTCTTTAGGGGAATAGTGTTGTAAGGGTTGAAGTGTATGACGAATTAGGTCTAGAGGTGTAGGATGATTATTTTTGTTTTTTATATTTTTATATTTTTATATGAAAGCAAGTAAAATCTCAAGATTTAAAGAGTGAGTTTTATTATACTACTTAATTAAACTAAATAAAAACTAATTGCAAGAAAAGTAAACTGGTGAACTAGTATGATGGGAAAAACGTGTTTGCTTAGATTATCATTACTCCCTAGTTATCTCTTATTAATTAATTGAATTATCACGTCATTGTTTAATTAGCGCGTTGTATTCCGGTATTATCATAGGGTGGTGCCAAATTCCCTAACTCTATGAATGTATAAGTCTCCTTTAAGAAACCCTAGATATACAAGTCACAATTATGTCATATCTCTAGAATCTCCTAAGATCTACAAGCCGCAATTCATGTAATAAATACAACGAATAAAAAACCACCAGTGTACTCTAGGGTATAATGCATTTAGTCAGATTTACAAGCTAACACATATAAGATTATAGCCAGTTTTTCTAATCCTAACACGAGACAACCAACTAAACAAGAGACGACAATTAATAATCAATAACTAGGTTTCATTCAAACCAAGCAAATACTAATAAATCTAGCCGGACATGTTAATCGAAAGAAAAGAAATACATATAATCAAACAATACATAGATATATTGAATGATTAAAGACGTATAACTTATCTTTAATTAAACATGAAATTGGGGGCTGTAAAAAACCCTAAACAAACTGCTAAAATTCGGACTCCAAAGTGTTCCCAAGATACGTGTCACAATGAATGAAAAATCTATGAAAAATGTATGTAGGTATACAGACTTAACGGCGTCACTTTGTAGTTGTGACGCCATCAGCCCGCCGTCATTAGGGTTTCGTCTTGTGTAAGTTGTCATTGTGACACCGTCACTTAGTACCTCTGACGCCATCATAAACTATTTTCATTGGTGGTGACGCTGTCATCTCTCAAGCCTTGTAATATTTCTGAGCCGTCACGTGTAAAATATTCATCAAATCTTCATGCCAAAATACAAGTGACGGCGTCACGTTGTAGCATGTGACGCCGTCTGGATCCCTTTTCCATAATTTTTTATGACTTGGTCATTTTCTTCGTTTTCTTGTTCAAATTAGCCCAAAACATATCGGTTTCCAGCTTTTGCGTCCCAAGTACCTAAAATATAAAAAAGAATGATTTAAGGCAATAATTGATCACAAATATACGAGTTTAGAGCTTAAATGACCCCCTAAAAATGCACGTTTTAAATACTTATCAATTACTCATGGGGACAAAGGCTCAGAGGGAAACAAACCCGCTGCTAATACGAAACCAATCCACACATCGACGGTTTCTGATGATATTACTGGAAAAATCCAACTAGTACTTGAAGGGCCACTTAGGGACAAAGACTCAGGGGGACAAAAACCATCCGCTGATATGAAACCAATCCACACCACCAAGGTTTCTCATGATGGTACTGGCAAAACCACACCAGTACTTGAAGAGCCACTTGGGGACAAACACTCAGGAGGAAACAAACCACCCGCTGATATGGAAGCAATCCACTTCACCATTACTTTGAATACTATTGCTGATATTCAAGATTTTCTTCTATCTAAGGATGAGCTTGAAAATGAAAGTGATGAAGAAGTGTTTGTTACTGGTGAAGAAATGGATACAAATCCTCAAACTACTGAAGAAGAACATTAATCTCCACCACCAAACCCTAAATAGGATGAAGAGTCTCCCTCTCATGCAAATGATTTAGATTCTGATTCCCCTTGTCCTGATGTTCTCAAGAAATATGACAACATTCTTCCTCTCACTGAAAAGCAACTGGTCAAATATCTTTGCAAAGTCTAAAGAGTTCTTTTCAAGAAAATCACTGATGAACAATAGGATCAGCGCTGTGAAGCTGTCGTCTCCTATGAGGACCTCATGGCCTCTATTCAAGAATATTATAATGAGAATATTGATCATAGGGAGCAGTCTGACAACCTTGTTCAGTCCACTATGGACATGCTGGATAAAAAGAGCACTGAAAGGGCTAAGCTTCTCAAGAGTCTACAAGGGATCACTACAAGCATTCAAACCATTCAGGATGCTGATAAAGATGATCCAGCTCTTACCAAGAAAATTCTTGAAGCCACTAAGGCTTACACTAAGAATGCATCAAATCTCATTGAGCTTCTCTCCCTGATAAAAATTGTCGATCTTCAAAGTCTTCACTCATCTAATAAAGCTCTTGAAACCAACATCCCAGTCAGGAAAAACATCTTGCACAGTGGGCTAAGTCAACATCATCCATGGCTTGGAATCTTGGTCCTCGCCTGACAGCCACTGAAAATTCTCAAGCTGAAATCTGTACCAAAGTGTCTACACTCAGAAAAGATACTTCAGAAGTCAAGTTCATGATGACAGAAATTTATCAGGCTTTCAAAGGTCAGTCCTCAGCCCCCTCAGGTAGTATGCCTATGACAACACTTGCTCTCACCAATGAGCCAGCAATTGTTGAGTGGGAGAATGTCACGGCTGAAGAACCTCATTCTCATACTAAGGGGGAGACTGAAGAAATGCATATTTAAAAGCCTAAAGAGCCACAAGTTGCAATGCTCATATCATCATTTAAACCAACCAATCCTGAAACCCCAATCAGGGAAGCAAAACCAACCACCATCATCACAACTACACCACTTCCCATCTCCAAAAGTAAAAGGAAGGAGATGCAGAACATGAAGTCCAAACAAAGCTAGTCATAGCTTCATCAATTATTCTACAGGACCCTGATGAACCTGTCATGGTTTCTTACATGATAATTGGTAAGATTTACAATCTTACAAATGATGAAATCAATGCCCACTTGGAGAAAGAGGAGAAAATGAAGAAGGCTACCGAAGAAGCAAAGAAGCTGGTGAAAAGTTCAAGAAGGCTCAGGATGCTAATATTCAGGTTTATAAGAGAGAACATACTGAAAATGTCAAAAGACTAATAGAGCAGAAAAAGAAAAGAGTTGAGCAGTATATGTGGACTATGACAAGCAGACTGAAGCCTGAACCCATCACTGATGTAAAGATTCAGCCCAACACCAAGCCAGAAGTAATCAATGTTTACAGGGGACATGACAAAAAACACTTTGAAGTTCATGATCCCTTCAAATTTTCAGACTTTGGAAGCACTGAGTTGGATGAACTCGGTCCAATCATTGAAAAAAACACCATTGTTAAAGATCCAATGACATTGATAACATCATATAGTCCTGAATATTAAGTGTTAATTTCCCCCGATAATGCTCGTATTTTATATCATTTATATGTATTTACACTTGTTTTTCTCTATATTTCACTTTCAGGTAAATTACGAGCATTGGAGCTAATGAGACGCGGATTAGGAGAGTTTATTGAAGATATATGATAGTATGCCTATTTTGAAGCAATTACGGCGTAACTCTTCTCTCACATTACGCCGTAACAGAAGTGTGACTCAGAAAACCAACTAAAGTGAAGATCACGGCGTAACTCCATCTTAGGATTACGCCGTAACTAATTAGGTCAAATAATGTTCCGCGCCGCTGCAAGCTACGCCGTAACTCGTTCCACAAATATGGCATAACCATGATTTATGATGATACGGCGTAACTCAGTCCTGATGTTACGCCCTAACCAGCTTTTCCAGAGCAAAATACGAAGAAATGGATGTTACGGCGTAACTCTCAACTTAAGTTACGCCGTAACGAGATCTGGCCTATAAATACCACCCAAAACTCTGCATTTCTCATCATTCACTCCATACACAAAAGCAGAGAACGTGGGTAGGTCAAAGGCGGATCTCGAGGAGCATACTGAGCCAATCTCCAAGAGAAATCACTCCCTAACGATAAGCATTAGCAATTTATCATTTCTTTTACTTTTAATTCATGTATTTCAATATGTTAAACATTGAATCGATTGTTTCAGTTAATATGAGCGGCTAAGCACCTCTAGTGCTAGCCTAGTTATGATTCATTAATTGTTTTGTTTATGTTTACATTGCTTCCGTATAATTGTTTCTAGTGTATACATGCATAGTTTGTTGGTAGCTACCCTTGTTTTGGTAGTTTTGAATGGCGGTAGTGTCTAGTTGCTTAGGAGATATGACCAACAGACCCTAAGTATGTAGACTGAGTGGGAAGGGTAAGAATTGACCAACTGACGACCCTTCTTCGCTTGTGCGATTTGACCAACTGATCACCTACCGTTTGGATGAACTTAAGAAGTTAGGGATGAGTGTTTAAGATGCTAGCGCCCGGGCACTCATTGTTATGAATCTTGCATGTAGCAGAACTTAATGACTTGGCTTAGGGGACTAAAACCAACTGGACTTTCAAGGGTAGTAGCTTGATCTCTGGTGGAAACCTTTACTGATAGGTTAGGACGAACTGACCAAATGTTGTCCTAGCGACTTAAACCCCCACTTGAAGCAATTGGAAGTAATTAAACGTAAACTTAACATGATAGGATGAGTAACTAGGTTAGCACGCTTCTCCTCTATTGATCACAACCCTCGCCTTTATTTGCTTTCTGGCATTTCTTGCTTTAGTAGTTAATTAATCATTTCAACCTTAAAATCTGTGACACCTAGAATTAATTAGAATCCGCTCACATAGCTCTTGGGACGACCTCGGTTTTACCGAATACTACACTACACACGATCGGGTATACTGCCCGTTAGTGCATTAGGGTAGACCATAGGTATAACGAGACTTGTAAATATTAAAATCTGGTCAGTAAAACCTACATAAAGTTTTTGGCGCCGCTGTCGGGGAGTTATATTAGGATTTTCGTTAAGTCATTCATTTTTGTTTTGTTTTAAATTTTCTTAATTTCTCACGATTTCTTTTCAAGTTTCAGGTACCATGGAAGTTGTTAACATTGATGACCTCACTCTTGAGGAATATTTGGCGTTGACAAGAGAAGAAAAAGGGTCGGGACTCGTAAGGCCGGCAATTGGAGCTAATGTCCATTTCGAGATTAAAAATCAGTTTATGAGGGAGCTTCGTGCTAACCCTTTTTTCTGGAAACAGGGACGAAGATGCATATGAACAGGTTGAGAATGTCTTGTACATTGCAAGCCTTTTCAACATTCCTGGTGTTTCTCACGATGTTGTTATGCTCCGTGTATTCCCCATGACTCTTACTGGGGGAGCAAGAAGATGGATCGAAAGATTTCCCGCCGGGGCAGTTGATACACGGGCTCTACTAAAAAAGCATTTTATCCGAAGATATTGTCCTCCTTTAAAGATATCTAATCAGCTCATGGAAATCCATAATTTCAAACAAGATGACGATGAAACATTGTATCAAGCTTGGGATAGATACAACGATCTCCTCTACAAGTGTCCGACTTATGACCTGAACAGCCAGCAAAAGGTCAACATCTTTTACAAAGGTATCAACGTAATTACAAGACAGATGCTGGACTACCAAGGACTAATTCCGAGCATGACTCCTACTCTCGCCATTGAAGCCATCCAAAAAATGGCCGATCATTCCCAAAAATGGCACGATGGAGGAAACAAGAGGAACCAAGGGGGAAGTCTTGATGGGATTTCCGCCATCACTAACAAGCTCGAAAATCTTGGCCAGGACATGCTCAAGCTCAGAGAATGTGTTCATGCCATCCAAGTAGGTTGTGAAAGCTGTGGAGGATGACATCTCACCAAGAATTGTCCCCTCATTGACGAAGATAGTAAGGTTGAAGAAGTTAAGTATGGTGAAAATCGATCGTTTCAAGGGAATAATAGAAACGGTAATGTCTATCATGGAGGGCCTCCTCCATATTATGATCGTGGAAATTTTGGTGAAAAAAGAGCTAACTTGGAGGAAACAATCAACAAGTACCTTGAAGATTCAACTAAGAGACACAAGGAGCAAGAAGAATGGCTGAAAAACTTCCAAGATAATACGAACAAAAGCCTTTCTAGCCATGACGAATCGCTAAAAAACCTGGAAACCATGATTGGGAAGCTTGGCGACGAGGTGCATAGAAGAAATGAGGAACAAAAGAACAAATCAACAGCATGTAAGACCGTTTTTTCTGAAAATGAAAAATTTTCCGATGAGTCTAACATAAATAAAGATAATGATGTTAATGACAAAAGAGAGTTACGTCGTAACCAAACATCATAGTTATGGCGTAACCGGGATACGAGGTCTGACAAGCTTCCCGAGTTAGACGAATCTAAAAGGAAGAATCATTGGTGTAAGGCTATGGCAATTGATAATGGAAAGTGGTATGATATATGGGCTTCATGCGACCCTCGGAATGAAATCTGCGATGGGGGGGGGGTCGATAAGGAAAGGGTTAATGATAACAGATACATGTGGACTGCACTTAACGATGGAGAAACATTAGCTAAATTCTCAATAGACGAAGAGGATGAACCACCCATCAAGCACTGCTACGATCCCTTAATGATCACGTAAGATGGGTCCACACGAGCATGGCCAACGTGTAATCCCTTTCGTGAGTATTGCAACTGGGGTAGCAATATGAAGGACGAAGTATGGATATGCCCTCATGAGTTAGAAAGACACGAAGTTGATTTCGGAGATCTATCCTTCAATGATTGGTATTCAGTAAGGTTCGGGGATGCGATCATTAATACCAGTTTATTAAGAAATTTGAAGCTCAAGTATGATGAACATATTCTTCAAGGAAAGTCCATAGATGAAAAGCCAATCAACGATGAGACCTCCTACAAAGGTATTTCTTCAAGCAACACCGATGACAAAATAGCTCGAAGTCATTGGTGTGAGAAGATAAAAACCCCTGGTGAAGGTTTTTGGGCATCTTGCAACCCTTTTGATGATGAATGTAACGGGGGCAGCAGTATAGAAAGAGTTGGGGAAGATGAATTCTTATGGACCTCAACCAATAATGCGGAAAGAACATAATTACCTTGGCTAGACAATTTGGGATTTGACAATTGGGTCAAAATCAGATATGGGAAGTTAGATGTGTTGACTAAGGAAAAAATCTGGGAGGGATGTATGAGTAAAGAAGACCCGAGCGAAGAAGTTCCAAACGACATAAGTGAAATAACGGATGAAGATATAAAAGATCCGACGGGAAATAAGAAAGAAGAATGCAAACGGGTGCTTGTTGAAGATTTACTCGACGATAAATGGTTTGAAGGTACCGAGTCCGACGATGATGATATAGAAGGGATTTTGGATTACCTTGAACTACAAGGCGAAGATGGGTTCACTGACCTCGACGATGAAGCATATGAGCAAAGAAGGTGAAAACTTCTTGGCATTCCATATAAGAGGCCGCCACCGATTGTAGCTGAAGAGTATGAATTTACTAGATACCACTTGGGGCCGGACGAAAAGTTTTGTAAAATTCGGAAGATCGAGACTAAGGAATATCTACGCACCGCTACAAATGTTGCTTGGGTCAGACATAACTCGATGAAGGATATGGAGGAGGTTGGCCAAATCCAAAGGCCACCATAAAGCCCCGAGGCTTTGATTCTAACTTAAAGACTCGTAAATAAATAAAAGTGCTCTTTCGAGAGACAACCCGAATTATTTCTTTCATTTGTTTTGTTTCCATTTCTTTTGGGTTTTGTGTTTTTAACCATTTTTGCAGGAAAACGGAGAAATTTGCTGCAGCATGCTGAACGGGGACCTGATTTGTCCACAGTTACGGCGTAACTCATTCTTTTAGTTACGCTGTAACATACTTTTTACAGTAGTTCTTCTCAAGAGCATTGCCAATTATGGCGTAATCCCATGCAATGGTTACGCCGTAGCTACACTCCTGTAGCGTGTGCCAGGTTTTGCATTAATTACGGCATAACTCCTTATAGGAGTTACGATGTAACTATCCTCTGTAATAATTCTTTCTTTTTAAACACAATAACCTTGTATTAGTTTTTAAATGAAATTTGTGGGTATGTTCCCTGTAAGCCCTCACGAGACTACACTCGTCCACTTGGGACACCAAGTGGTTTAAAAAGCTTGTTACATACGCTAAATGCAACCGTGATTCCTACGAAAGTGAGTTAGGTTTCTTTTCTTTTTTCTTTTTCTTTTTTTAGAATTATGCTTGTTGGTAGTGTGATTTCAGGGATTGAAGTTTGCTCGTAGATGCTTATGCGAAGGCACGATTCTTTTCGTGGGCATTCTTTCTTTTTGGAGCAAATTTCAAGGAAGTTCTCGCTCTAATTCTACTTTTCTCTTCACCTTTATTTAACGTTTAGTACAAAAGGGACTTTGTACACTTTAAGTGGGGGGACGGGAGTAGAATTATCTCTTGAACTTTATTTTTCCCTCGTTTTTCTAGTTTATTTTGAAAAATTATGCCATTTTTAAAATTTTGACATGTTTTTCTTAACCTAACTAGATTAGACCTTAGCCGAGCACATTATAACCCTTGATATTATATGGCGAGATTAGCCTTATCCGTTTCCAAATTTTACCCCAAATCCACCAAATTATGAGTGTGCCGGTAGCTTGTAAACTTTAGAACTTGGCCTTTACATCATTTCGAGACCATAGACGAGGTATGTTGAGTTATCTCGATGTATTTGGACTTTTCAGTTTAAGAAGACAATATTATAGGATTATCACCCCAAATAGCCTATCATTGTGTGTCTATCGATTAGTCACCTCGACTTCTCGACCCCCATGTTAAACCCTTTGTTGCACTCACCTTTAGTGCAAGATACCCCTAAATACACCCATCTGAGCCATTCATTTCATTTTGTTCACCCAATATATTGTTTCGTTACACCCATACACCTTAGCCTACCATGTAGTCTTTATTTGTAATTGGGAAGTCATTGTTTGCCTAAGTTCAAGGTTCAAGTGGAAAGGTTCAACAATCACGCTTTCGTCGACGGCATATTCTTAAAGATCATTGAAGACCCCCCAAAATTCTCATATTGTTCATCTCAAGTGGGGGGATGTTATGTTTAGTATTTATGATTCAAAAAAATGATGAAGCGATTCGGAAAAAAAATAGTTATAGTTATTTGTTGATTGTAAAGTGTGAAGTTATAAGCACTATGAGCTCATTATAGATTTAGTATCGAGGAGGCCACCTCGGTCACATTTGAAGAATGGAGTTGGTAATGTGCCCATCATTACGTCCTCTAATGGCACATCTACCTGGTATATCATGATCCGGTTTCTTAGCTTTGAAACTTGAACTTTGGATGAACGGTAAGTGACGATGACTTGGTTATAGATTTAGACTATTTGCTTGATTCTATTTTACACCAATTTTATCCGATGTCTTATCCTACCCTTTAGTCATGAAGCGTGTCTAGGTGATGTAGCGAGCAATCTTTTGTGTCTTGGCCATGGATTTGGTCATGTATCATTGATTTTGTCCACTTCGCCGTAACATGTTAGTAATGACGACGTACCCTTAACCTTTTTCGTGTCTACCTATATTGCCTTCAAGAATTGTTTAGTCCTTAACTCTAGTGGTGGAGATTTGTGTAACCGCCAAGCTTATGATAGAATACATGCTATAACTGTGCGTTAAGTGATCACCCCGAAATTGACACTTAGAATAGTTGAGAGATTTGAGTGTTTTGTTCCCATTTCATGAGGTGTTCGGCTTTGTTTTATTCTAGCATAAGGGATTTGTAAACTTATATTTTCCAGGTAATGGGAGATATCTTTTTAGGAATCTATCTAATAAGGTCTATTTGAGGGCAAGTAGAGTTCAAGTGGGGGGGATATTTGATAACATCACATATTCCTGAATATTAAGTGTCAATTTCTCCCGATAATACTCGTATTTATATCATTTATATGGATTTACACTTATTTTCCTCTATATTTCACTTTCAGGTGAATTACGAGCATTGGAGCTAATGACACGCGGATTTGGAGAGTTTACTGAAGATATATGATAGTATGCCTATTTTGAAGCAATTACGGAGTAACTCTTCTCTCACATTACGTCGTAACAGAAGTGTGACTCAGAAAACCAACTAAACTGAAGATCACGGCGTAACTCCTTCTTAGGATTACGCCATAACTAATTAAGTCAAATGATGTTCCGCGCCACTGAAAGCTACGCCGTAACTCATTCCACAAATACGGCGTAACCATGATTTATTGAAGATACGGCGTAACTCATTCCTGATGTTACACCGTAACCAGCTTTTCCAGAGCAAAATACGAAGAAATGGATGTTACGGCTTAACTCTCAACTTAAGTTACGCCGTAACCAGATCTGGCCTATAAATACTGCCAAAAATTCTGCATTTCTCATCATTCACTCCAGACACAAAAGCAGAGAACGTGGGTAGGAGGCTGAAGGCAGATCTCGAGGAGCATACGGAGCCATCTCCAAGGGATAAATCACTCCCTAACGATAAGCATTAGCAAAATTTATCATTTCTTTTACTTTTAATTCATGTATTTCAATATGCTAAACATTGAATCGATTGTTTCAGTTAATATGAGCGGCTAAGCACCTTTGGTGCTAGCCTAGTTATGATTCCTTAATTGTTTTGTTTATGTTTACATTGCTTCCGTATAATTGTTTCTAGTGTATACATGCATAGTTTGTTGGTAGCTACCCTTGTTTTGGTAGTTTTGAATGGCGGTAGTGTCTAGTTGCTTAGGAGATATGACCAACAGACCCTAAGTAGGTAGACTGAGTGGGAACGGTAAGAATTGACCAACTGACGACCCTTATTCTCTTGTGCGATTTGACCAACTGATCACCTACAGTTTGGATGAACTTAAGAAGTTAGGGATGAGTGTTTAAGATGCTAGCACCCGGGAAGTCATTTTTATGAATCTTGCATGTAGCGGAACTTAATGACTTGGCTTAGGGGACTAAAAACAATTGGACTTTCAAGGGTAGTAGCTTGATCTCCGGTGGAAACCTTTGCTGATAGGTTAAGACGAACTGACCAAATGTTGTCCTAGCGACTTAAACCCCCACTTGAAGCAATTATATGTAATTAAACGTAAACTTAACATGATAGGATGAGTAACTAGGTTAGCACACTTCTCCTCTATTGAACACAACCCTCGCCTTTATTTGCTTTCTTGCATTTCTTGCTTTAGTAGTTAATTAATCATTTCAACCTTAAAATCTGTGACACCTAGACTAAATTAGAATCCGCTCACATAGCTCTTGGGACGACCTCGGTTTTACCGAATACTACACTACACACAATCGGGTACACTGCCCGTTAGTGCATTAGGGTAGACCATAGGTATAACGAGACTTTATAAATATTAAAACCTGGTCAGTAAAACCTGCATCAGACATCGTTGGGGAAGAGATATGAAAGACTATAGAAAATGCATGAAGAATTTGGAATTTAGTCTGCTCTCTCTGCTCCATTCTCTCAACCAGCTGCATCTCAGTCCTCAAGAAGAAAGATAAAGCATGTGGAATTTGAACCTGAAGTCAAAATAGCTGGACTAGAATGCAATCGAATTCTTCCTAAAGGTTTTCCTTTTGTCACAACTTGGTCATTGAAAAACATGAGCATTGTATGTTCTTCACTGACGTATACGATGATCAAGACTTTCAAAGAAGGAGTGATATTCACAAAGCTGGGATAGAATCTTTTGTAACATACTTGGTAATGGATTCCTCAGTCAAAACCATTGAAAATGCAAAATTATGTATGAACCTAAGGAAGATGATTGCTGAGAACCATGATCAAGAGAAGCTTAAGTCCAAAAAATTGAAGCTAGAAGTTTTTGAATACCTGATAGACTGAGCAACCTCTGATGTACTTCAATTATCCTTTTTGTAATAACTGATAGGATATTTTGTAAACCTATGAATGAACGATGTTTTTATGTTTATCAGTGTTCCTTAGTTGCTTTATATAAATTTCAGTGTAAGAAGAAGACATTTGCTCACTTACACTGAACATAAACACTTAGGCTATATTTATATCAAAATAGGGGGAGACTGTTGGGTTCAGTAAGCACCCAATTGAATAGAAAATAACCTAAGTATTTGATAAACTTAAACGACATTCAAGTCACTCAGTGAGTCACCCTCAGGAAGCTTAGGGCGAGTCTAAGAAGAAAGACTCTCCATTCAGTGAGCCGGGACTCATTGAATGAAGCATGAGCCAAAGAAGAAGGTGATGGGTTCAGTGAGTGATGACAATAGCTCACTGAACCCCCAAGACTCCTCAACAATAAAGAAGACTCAAGACTCAATACTGAAGGAAAGGCGGGACAAAGCGGGATAAGTTTGAAAGCATAAGGGATAATCCTTATCAAGCAAATGTCAAACTTACCCTGAATAGCTAAAGACCAAGACAGTGTCATCAATGTTACTCAGAAAGAAACCTTTTCCTATACCCAAATTAGTTAAATGTAACAGAGAGAAAATACGTAATTATTTTGTCCAATATACCTTATGTCATTCTTGTATTCATTGTAACGGTTGTCAACTATACTTGTGTATAAATAGGACCATAAGGTTGAGTAAAAGTTAAGTTTATGCACTAAATGCTTAGACATTCATAAACACTTTTGCTCCTCCAAAGACAACTAAGTCCCTTAGATTAACTCAGTTGGCTAGCATATTGGTACTCAAGGTTAGCTTGAGTTAAGAGAGGAGTATACACCACACTTGTCATTTCAATCCCAAGTGTTGTTCCGCAAACACTTGTGTATAGATTCTTTTGATTTAATTCTAGTTAAACGTTGGAAAACTTTGCGTCTTTTATCTTAAGTATTTTCTTATTAACAAGTATTTCATTTACATCACTTAAGCATGAAACACGGGTAGGTTAACTTCATAGTTAAACTAAACGTGTAACTGGGAACAACATAGTTAAATAAAAATACTCCAAAAGCTTTTTTTGAAGCTTATAAACATTCTAATTGGATTGATGCTATGAATGATGAAATGGATGCTTTACATAGAAATGGTACTTGGGAAGTCACTGAGTTTCCTGTTGGGAGAAAGGCCATTGGTAGTAAATGGATATGGAAAATTAAATATAAGTCTAATGGTGAAACTGATAGATATAAGGCTAGACTTGTTGCTAAAGTTATAACCAAAAGGAAGGGATTGATTATGATGAACCTTTTTAATTGTTGTTAAAATGGTTACTATCAGATGTTTGTTGAATATAGTTGTGCAAAGTAACTAGTCTGTTTTTCAGTTAGACATTAATAATGATTTTTTGTATGGTGACTTAGAGAAAAATTATTTGTATGAAATTACCTGAGGGTTACTATCCTACTAATGATAAAAGAGTTTGCAGACTTAAGAAATCTTTATATTGGTTAAAACAATCATCTAGAAAATGGAATGCTAAACTTACAACTGCTCTTATTGAAAATGGTTTTAGTCAAAGTAAATCTGATTATTCGCTTTACACTAAGTCTAATAAGAATGTTTTTATTGCTTTGTTTGTTTATGTTGATGATATTATCATCATTGGTAATAACATTACCGAAATTGAAAAATTTAAGGTTTTCCTTATAACAAAATTTTTAATAAAAGACTTAGGTAAATTGAAATATTTTCTTGGCATTGAAGTTATTGATACCAAGAATGGTATTTGTTTAAACCAAATAAAGTATTTTCTTGATTCACTTTTTGAGTATGGTATGCTTGCTTGCAAGCCTGCTAGTACTCCTTTACAATCTAAATTTTTCATTACCAATGAGCCTGCTAAATCAGATTCTACTCTTGATAACATTACTGATTATCAAAAGCTCATGGGTGAGTTGATTCATTTGACTAACACCAGGCCTGATATATCTTATGTTGTTCATTGTTTGAGTCAGTTTATGCATTCTCCTCTTAAATCTCATCTCAAAATTGCTTTCACGATATTAAGATATCTTAAAGGTTCACCATGTATGGGCATTCATATTATTAAAAGCCCATGTATGTCTTTAACTGCTTACTCTGATTTAGAATGGGTTACATGTGTTACTACCAGAAGATTTGTTACTGGTTTTGTATTTTCTTGAATCATTCTATTGTATCCTGAAAAAGTAAAAAGCAGTCTACTCTCTCAAAATCTTCTACTGAACTGGAGTATAGAGCTCTTGCTTCATTAACCAGTGAAGTAATCTGGATTTTAAAAATCTTAAAGGATTTAAAATGTGAAAAATTTCTTCATATTTCACTTCATTGTGACAATAATTCTGCAACTAAGATTGCAACCAATCCTGTTTTTCATGAAAGAAGTAAACACCTTGAAATTTACTTGCATTTTGTAAGAGAAATTTTTTTAAATGATGTTAAAACTGTTAAGGTGGATTCTGCAAATCAAAATTGCAGACATCCTCACCAAAGGATTGGAGTTAGTTGAAAATTTGTGTTTAATAGAATTGTACCAGAAATCAGATGAAGGGGGCATGTTGAAAAATAAGGATGTCATCTGATGTCTAGTACTAACCTCAGGGACTAGTTATGTTTATTATTGTTTACTTTTGTAGTTCAAGGACTTCACTTGACATTAGCTTGCTGGTTAAGTACAAAAGTAAAAAAGACAAGAGGTCAAGATAATATCTAAAAAAATACGAAAGGACTTGTTTGCAAGAATCTAACGACTTGGAGTTGCAATATGCTAAAAGATTAGATCAAGAGTTTATAAGCTAAATTTTTCGGTCTTCTTCTCACTTTTTCATATCTCTGCTTTCTCTATCTACTTTTGATACTTAAACCATCTCAAAGTTGTAACCCTAATTGATCATCTTTCATTCAGTTTCTTTTGGTTTGTAATAGAATTAAATATAGATGTTAGATCCACAACATAGTAGCTGTAGTTGGGGTGGATTTGTGATTGTGATAATTTGCTTTTTGAGAATAGTTGGTAGTTATTGTTGATTAAGATCAATAAGTGTTTTGATTGTGTTTTTCTTCAAGGGACATATTTTAACAACTCTAAAACATCATCATCACTACCTAACGCTAAAAGGCCACATAATCTAAGTTGGTTCTTGGTATCTTGAAATGGTAATACATTACATTTGTTTCGCTATAACCTAGCGGCTTCACAATGTCATCAAGCAAATGCACTGAGAACTCGTCTATATCCATCAAATTAATGAAGGATATGTTACCTAAAACGTATTCCCATCCATGGGAGCAAAAGATCCACCTTAATGAACCTTCATAGAAAAGAAGTTCTTGTAGCTCTCTACATTAAAAAAAAAAAAAAAAAAAAAAAAAATCTTTATTTGGCAAATAAAAAAGATAAATATAAAAAGTTACCTAAAATGTTTGTGGGCCATGGCCAAGTACCAATGAACTTTTTAGAGCATCCACAATGACAAAAGTCATTAATGACTTTTTGCAATAAATTAAATTATATTTTATATATCAAAAAATCATTCATAAAATTTGGTCCAATGCAAAAAATCATAACTAAAAGTTTTTTATGTGTTGAATTCGTAAATTAGAACAAATAATACGCATGAAGAGAGCAAAAAGCTTTTGCCCAACCATTTGAACTTTACCAAGTCTTTGAGTAAAAATCTTTTCTTGAGGTTATTAACACAATGCAAAAAGTGGTATGAATAACTTTTTCAAATAGTGAAAAGTTATTTTTCAAATTTGCATTATGGATGCTCTTAGAGGTGACGGAGTGGAGCTCGGGTTGATGGGCGAGCTCGTGAACCCGCTCGGCTACTCCATTCCGTGTAGTGCGGGTATCACAATCGAGCTCCAAATTCGAGCTGGGAAGCCGCATTCGACCGTTGCAAAATGTATACGTTGGAGCGTTTTGTGAGGAGATTCAAACGGCTAGTAGGCCAAAAAAAAAAAAAAAAAAAAATCTTTCCTATTTAACACCCTTTTACATTTCAAAAAAAAATTACCCTTTTACATTTAAAAAAAAACACACACTAAATAATCTCTCCAAAAAATGTCTACCGATTCTTCCGATTCGTTGTTCCTTCGTCTAACGAGCTATCCACGGGTAGCTCGTTGCAAAATATCTTCAACTAGCGGCTCAAGATATGAAGACACGGCAAGTTCTAGCCGAACTAGCGTAAATCGTCATCGGGATATAGGTCTTGAAACTTTAGAGAATGATTGGTTCGTTGAAACACCAAAGACAACGACAATTACTTTAAAAAAATCGAATGGAGAAAAGCTGTTTTTTGCAAATAGTGGGTGACATTGAGCGAGATACCCATATTTTCAAGAAGGCTATGACGTGCGATTTCAAAAAGTTTCACGGCGAAACAAAAATCACATCGGTTGTTAGGCAACTCGCAACCGGTTCATATAATGGATCCGCGGTCCGGTAAATGTTCGACGACGGTGTGGTAGCGGAGTTACTAGGCAATTTCTCCATGACCGTCTTCGATATGATCTCACGAAGACGAAGACGTGAAGACTTGCCGCATCTCGATGATTAATGGCTTTTTTTATTTTAATCTAGTTATTTTAAAGTATTATGTTATGTTTTTTTTTTAAGTATTATGTAATGTTTTTTATTTTTAATGAAATGGTATGTTTTTATTATAAATATTGTATGTGATTTTATGTATTTAAAAATAAATAAATTCGGGTACTAGGGTACCACTCTCACTAGTTAGGGTAGTGTTAGGGTAGTATTGAGGTAGTTTTGAGTTGGAAAGTTTTTATTGGATAGAGAAGATGTAGCACCCTCAGAGTATTAGGGTATTATGGTTCCACTCCTCCCTCCCTTAGTTGTTACAAAATTACAATTACTAAGATTTCTTGATCATGAAATTGTCAAAAGGCGGTAAATTAGGATCACAAAAACTAAAAAAGGCCACCCATTGAACCAGTTGGGTTAGTAACAAGATCATGTTTTTTATCTATACTATTTTATAATGCATTTAAGCCTTCTAAAATTAGAAGGCTTAAAAATTAAGCCTTGCTTATTATGGAAAGATATATTATAATGCATGTAAAATTAAGATAAGGAGCCCAATCGTGAGATTTACATGTGTCACTTAACAAACCCAGCAGCTAACTTCTAACAAACTCCAAGCTCTTAACTCCTAACCACCAAAATTAAAATAAGGAGCTCCAATTATAAAATGACATATAATTACTCAACTAAAAATTCATCTTTATTTTCAAATTAAAATATCTTTTATCTACTTATTTATATTATAATCTAATTTCACCATATTTTCTAAAATTTTATCTTTCTTTAATTCAACATCCATTTTAATATATTTTTATGAGTTTTAGTTTTATATTTTTAGTGGGTTTATTTTATTTTAATTCAAATTTTACAACTTTAACATTTATTTCATTTATTCCAATCCATATAATCTTGATTCGTCAAAATCATATACTTTTGGAGGAGTGTTTGACGCGTAAGAGATTCGAGGTATTTTATATCGCGAATAATGATGTCGCGTGAAAGTTACTTGAACCCAAACAAACACTTACAACTAACACATATACATTCGAAATGTTGTGAAACGAATTCACTAAACGGGTAGTTAAACACATATAACTATACACTGTCACCACCATCTCATCACATCACCACCTCAAAACATTTGTTATTCTGAAAATAGTCGTCTAAGACCATGCGCGTTCATGGCATGGTATCTTCTATTATAATCAACAATGCATATAACACTTCTCTATAAAACTACAAACAAACCAAAATATGATATTGGCTAAAACCTTACATACAAAATCACCAAACGTGATTGAACAATAAGAATGAACAAAATTTCAATAGCTAACTAGCTTAAACATTATTCATCTTCCACAACAGTTGAAAGTCCACCTTTAATGAAGCCTGGATTTATAAACTTTGTAACAAATGACCATAGTTTATACACATCACTAAAATTTGTTAAGAATCCCAAAGAAGCTGTTACAGCCTCTACTCGGACAACCCTGCTTTTCGCATCATCCCCTCCGTTCTCCATTCGTATATGACTTAAGATCCCGCTACCAAGAAAGATCCCGTTTTTCTCTGCTAAATTCTGGACGATTTCAGGATTAATAAACTGCTTGTTTTTGTCTCGAATATTAAATGCCACTGAACCGCCCCTTTCAAGTTTAACTTTCGGCCCGTAAATGTGAACTAGTGGCATGATGTCTTGATCACTTGACCGTATTCTTAACTGTAGTAGTGAGGTCACAAGCCAGTTAACCAAGAACCTTAACCGGAAAGTGGTCTTGTTGAGGCCTAGTTCATTAACATGATCAAGATGCCGACATGATATTTCTTGTTCTTGTCTACTTGAACTGTACACATCATCGCTCATATAATCATCATCTTCAACATTTGTGGCTATAGTAACTTCTCTCCTTCCCAACAACCTGAACTCACCCTCGGTTTCTCTTCTTATGGCACTCTCCGAATTCGGCCTTCTTCCATTGGTTTCATGTACTTCTTCAATCTCACAATCATGGCCATCATCTAACGACACAATTGTGGGACTATTGGTGATCTTTGAGACTGCTTTAGGAGAAGAAACATGCTTAATGTCGTTCCTGCTTGTAAACCAAAACGGTGGTCCGGATGAAGATGAGCTATCCCCATTATCAGACCCTGACGGACTCCGACCCAAAGCAATCCATAACGAGTTATTAGATAACTCATCTTCACTAAACACTGGACTCTTCATCAGATCATCAACTGCAAAGCTCCCACTTTCTTCAAAATAAGTGTCTTTATCATCCACCATTTCCGTATCAAACACTTCTCTAACTTGATCAGAAGTGTAGGCCCCGGAAAAGGCCGGCAACCGTGGGCCCGGATCATTTTCGGCTACTACATCATTTGCGTCAAAGGAATCACTGAGGTATAAAGGAAAAACAGGACTAATCTTAACTATCCCGGATCCGGTATGTCCTGGCTGATTTTCAAGACTTTTAATCATGGATTTCTTGATGAGAAGACACCCGAAACCAGTTGGGTCATACCCAAATACTTTGTAGAATGAAGTAATGATAAATTCTGGCCGAAACAGTGATAACCCTAGAGAGTCCATATCTTTTGGACCCAATGCACCAGCATCTAACAACACATGCCAATTGTTTTGCTGAGCTATTGACATCCATTGATATGAATATTTGGCACCAGTAACTCTAGACTGGACGGGAAAAACAAACAAACCCGTACCCGAATTCTTTTTCTTTCTCTTTTTACTTACGATTTGCTTTCGCAAATCAGTTGAATTAAGGTCGATTGTTGGCCATTTAAACCAAGCATTTTGAACCTTAGCCCCTTTCGTTTTAGCACATTGAGCCATCCAGTTAACAGACTGGCTCTCATGATCGAACATTGTTAACAGTTTTTTATTGGTATGAAAAGGGTACGACTCAGCTAAAAGTTTAAAAGCATAGCCCCTACTAACAGTGAACACAATCGCGTATTCGTTCTCAGGGATGTTCATATAATCCATAATCCTAGTCTTTATATCATGCTCCATGGTGCCTTTATTCGCGCCACCATAAAGAGCGTGATTAGTTAAATTGGCAGTTATCTCGGTTAAGTTAAAGGTACAAGACTCCCAATAATGAACTGTTTGCATAAATGAAAACAACCCGAATCCACAATAGTCAAGACATACCTTTGGAACATGATCAGATAGGTGAGAATATTCATCTGATCTTATATCATCAATCCTTTCGGTTGACCTATATTTCGGATACATGATCAAGAAATTTGAATATGATTGATGGAAATCAGGAATCGAGTCTTCTGATTCAAATGTGGCCTTTAAGAACTGGTTTTGAGCTTCGAGTCGTTCTAGAGACCGTGATCTTGCCACGATTTCTGAGTCGGTTTCTTGGTATTTAACAACGGACCCATCTTCGAAGGCTTCCTCAATAGCTTTGTGATCCGACTCGTTTTTCTTTTTGGTTTTCTTGTCCATGATCAAAGCAGCACAATGAGATAACGGGTTCCATAGTGAAAGATGCATTAAAGGACCTTATGTTCACAACTTAAAAAGAAAAATCTTATAACACTCCACAAACAAGTATCTGGTTTTAAAGATGGAATTTGGAAGTCGGGTAAAAAGTATGAAGGTTTAGGTGATGAAAATGGATTTAAAGACTTGCTACTCACAATAGTAATGTCAAAGAAGGAGGACTAGGTAGAGAAAGTAGAAAATTTTGACATTGTTTATGAATAAAAACAAGAAAATTGTTATGAAAAAAACCTACCAACATAAAGGTCAATTTAGTTGTCTGGTGTAATGTTACCTACCAAAGTTGAAGAACTTGAATGAGAATGGTTCCAAAATCCACAAATGAAGAACACTACAGTAAACCCACAAAAGAGGCCCCCCACTTCAAATCAAGATTTAATAAATAAATAGAAGAATCTTGGTGGACATTGACTTTGAGGATACTTCTAGCAAGTTGTGTGTTTTGACTATTTTAATATTTGGTTTAATACTAATCTTCCATATACAGGTAAGATACTTATTGGTACAGACGTATAGGTTATATATCACTCAAACAATATTTCTGAATTTTGAAAAGTCAATACGTTGTTAAACTAATGTAACGATCCCTTTCATACTACATACACCAGAAAATCCATCTACTGTTTTTGATTAATCCATATCTAAGTATTATTTTAGTGCAACAGGTGATGTGAACACCATAGATGAAAATGGCGTGCTTGCCATGAAGTCATAATAAACCTCTTGTAGTTGCGGAAATAAAGAAGTTCTCTCTTAACTGCTTTGACATCTTTATCCAAACATGAAAAATCCAACAAAATTTTATAACTAAAAATCGTTAAGCTCAAAGGATCCTAACTACCAATAACACGCAAAGTCCATAAAAGCCTATGGTTTCCACAACTGATTGATCCATACTTTTGTACCATTTTGATGTACGTGTATTCTTTCAAGCCTCTGAGTCAATAGCTTGCAAACCTTGAGTTGAAGACTTATATGAAATATCACAATTTGAATGATAAAATGAAAGTGCATTGAAGATAATTTGATTAATCATCCACTGAAGTATAAAGTAGATGAAGATAAGTTTCATCAATCTTTAATATTGGAGATAATTTGATTAAATATTCAAAACTTCAAATCTAGGTGTCCTGTGGGTTCCACTAATGAGGATGATATTGTGATTATAGTTCAAACTTCAAAGTCAACAATCAGGCTGGCTTTCTCAAAGCTGTTTTCTGTTCATCTCCATTCTCCCTGGTCCTTATTAGTTTTTCCTCTCTAGTTTGAGGCAATAAAATACTGATCACCAGATCACTTTATTTTTTTCATTGATCCTATCCAATATCTGGTTGACTTCATATTAAAATTTATTATCTCAACACCTAATATATATATATAATTTTTAAATGAGATAATTCTTAAATGGGTACAAAAACTAGGGAGGAGTTCACCATGTGGTACAAATTTTACACATTTTTTTAAAATGGTTATGTGCGATCGTGCTAATGTGTGACTGTGCTAATGCTAATGTGCTACTCCATTATTTTTTGACACATGTCGCGACAAAGTCCCAACAACAAGTACATTTTCAATCATTTGCAAATACATAAATGTGCTACCGACAGTTGTGCAACTTTTTCTCGATGTGCTACCGGTGGCTAAAAGATTTAATTCTTTATTTAATGAGATTTTGTTCCTTCTCAATTAAAAGTAACACATTAGCATTAACACAATCGCACATTAACATAGTCGCACATGACCATTTTGATAAAAGGTGTAAAGTTTATACCACATGGTGAACTACTCCATACTTTTTGTAACTTTTCAAGAATTTGCTCTTTTTAAATACCACAGAATCAACAAGCAGTTTATCTATTTCATTATGAACTAGAATAACACTAATAATGATTTGATTTTATTCTAATTATTATCAATGTTACCATTAAACATATTTTTTTCAAATTTAGGAGTGGAAGAGCAATAACTCAAAGATGCAATGTGAATTATATCTTTATAATACCAATGATGGTGGCTAAAGATTTAATATTTTAATTTACTCCAATCAAAGGAAAGAAGAACAACAATATATAGCAAAATAGAGCCCATCATATTCTTACAAGTCCATGAGGCTAAAATGGCACAAAGCTTCTAAGCTACCTCTACACTAATCTTGCAAACTACTACAGTAATAAACAAAAAACATATAAAATCAAATGCAAGATTTAACAGAATACAAACACTTGAGATTTCAAATCCACCATTAACACAATCTCCAAATGGGGCATCTTCTATCTTGATATATAAAATGCAAAAATCTATACCAAATGGATTAAAACTTACCCAGTTGCCGTTTCCTCACCAGCCACGCCACTCGAACCTCCATATTCTCCAATAAAAGCCGGATCAAGAAACTTCGCCACAAAAACCCACAATTTATACACATCTTCAAAGTTAGTCAGGAACCCAAGTGAGGCAGTAACAACTTCCGCTCTAACATACCCACCTCCATTTCCATCATTATTCATTGGTTGACAAACAGTAGTATCAGCGGGATTATGTTTCGTGCTTTGTATAATCCTTGCATGACAAAGAATCCCAATTCCAAGCGAAATCCCATTTGCTTCAGCTAATTTTTGAACAATTTCAGGACTAATTAGCCCTTTGCTTCTATCCCTCACATTAAATGCAACTGAAGCACCTCGTTCATATTTTATTTTAGGACCGTAAATGTGAACAAGTGAAACGGGTGCTTGCTCTCCATTGGAAGCAGGTAATCTCAACTGTAGCAAAGAGGTCACGAGCCAATTGACCAAAAATCGCAGTCTGAGTGTGGTCTTATTTAAACCCGACATGTTTACATGATCTAGATGTCTGCAAGCTATCTCGGGTTCCCTCCTATCAGATTCTTGTTCTTCATAATATTCTTCTTCACTAATATAATAATCTTCCAACTTATTATTGCTTTCTAAACCGAAAGACACCCGTTTACTACCCTCCATTCTTCCAAGCAATCTGAACTCTCCTTCTGTTTCTCTACTTATTACAGCACTTTCTTTCGGTTTCTTGGTTTCGGGCTCCTCTTCTATTTCGGAAGTATCCAACTTTGTTTCGGCTTCTTGAGATTTTTCTTCAAGAGTGTCTGCTTTTTTGACATTGTGAACCGCAGCATCAAATGATAGTGCTTCGGTTATATGAGATGGTGAATCAATTTCTTTAGTGTTCCCTTTCTTACCTGTAAACAACAGCGTTTACCAAAAAAAAATCTATGATGTTAGTGTACAACAACAACAAACCCAATCCCGCCAAGGCAGGGTAGGATTGATTTCATCATTTTTTTTATTGTGAAAATTATTATTTTTTACTTCATTAAAAACTTAAATGCTAATATTAATTACTATATGGGCAGGTCGGGTGGGTTGGATAAGTCGTCAAAATGGGGTTAAACAAATTCGTAGTTTCGTAATCTATAATGAAAAAAGAACACAACTCTTTAGTGTCCATTTCTTACTTCTATATACAGTTGCCACGTCAATTAGAATTACAAAAATAACATAATTATAACGATGATCTAAATTTTGGAATAAATGTCTTTTTTACAAAGCTGTATGCATTAAAAATAGACTTTGGGCAACTTTCAACAGGTTTGACCTTCTACTTTTAGCTAAAATTTCTGATTTGACGCGTTTCAAATTTGACCCAAAAGTTAGTAAATGGGCCAGAATTGCAAACTTCTTACAATAACAAAAGACGAGCGAGTGTACCTGCTTGCCTGGCTCCATCACCACCTTTAAACCAAGACGGAGGAGGTAAAGGAGAGCTGACTATCTCGGATTGTGAGCCTAATGGGCTCTGGCCCAAATCAATCCACATCGAATTCTCAGATGACTCATCTTCACTAAAAACAGGACTCTTCATGACTTCTCCAACACAAATACTTCCTGTTTCTTCAAAAATAGGACTAGCACCATCATGTTCCATCTCGGTTTCAAACACATCCCTCACTTGAGATGGAGTGTATGCACCCGAAAACGCAGGCATTCCAATTCCAGCACTACTTTCTGCTACCCCTTCACCATTTGCAACAACTTCATCATCATTAATTCCAGCCAATGCCGGCATTCCATCCATTGAATCACTGAGATACAAAGGATACACTGGGCTAATCTTCACTATCCCGGACCCTGCGTGTCCAGACTGATTCTGTAAACTTCCAATCACAGATTTCTTTATCAAAAGGCACCCGAATCCAGTCGGGTCATATCCAAAAACTCTATAAAACGACGTGATAATAAAATCAGGTCGAAATAACGATAGCCCTAAAGAATCCATATCTTTCGGGCCTAATGCACCAGCATCAAGCAACACATGCCAATTATTCTGCTGAGCTAACGCCATCCATTGATATGAGTACTTCGCTCCAGTAACTCTAGACTGAACAGGAAACACAAAAAGACCCGTTGACGAATCTTTCTTCCTTCTTTTTTTATTCAAGATTTGTTTCCTAAGATGAGTTGAACACGGTTTCAATGTAGGCCATTTAAACCACGCACTATGAACCTTAGCACCTTTCTCTTTAGCACTTTGCGCCATCCAATTTACAGATTGACTTTCATGGTCAAACATTGTCAAAAGCTTCTTATTAGTATGAAATGGGTATGATTCAGCTAATAACTTAAACGCCGAACCTCTACTAACAGTAAACACAAGTCCATATTCATTCTCAGGAACATTCAAATAATCATAAATCTTGCTTTTTATATCATACTCAACACTACCTCTTTCACCACCACCATACAAAGCATGATTACTCAAATGTGCAGTTATCTCAGATAAACTAATACTACAACTTTCATAATAACCAACAGTTTGTAAAAACGAAAACAAGCCGAAACCGCAATAATCAAGACATACCTTAGAAATAACATCACACAAATGCGAATACTCATTAACTCTCAACTGATCAATCTTTTCACTTGACTTATACTTGGGATACATTTTCATAAACTTCTCAAAAGCTTCACTAAACTCAGGTAACTCATCCAAATCCTCAAATATCCTATCAGCAGCTAATGAAGTAGCTTTTAAAAACTCTTTTTGAGCTTGTAATCTGGCAAGTGATCTTGATCTACCCAACCCTTTATCCTCCTTATCAAATGTTTCACTAAGATCCATATTTTGAGACTTAGCAAGTGACCCATCTTCAGAAGCTTGTTCCAAAGCTTCCCTAAGCTTATTCTCTTGGTATGTTTTCTTATCGGGTTGACCCGACCCGTATTTTTTTCTACTCTTTTTATCAGAAATTAATGAAGCACAATGAGAAATAATTGGTTTCCAAAGTGAAATATGCATTGAGACAATAATGGGTATTCACTAAAACTGCTTAAAATTCAAATTTATCCCATTAAATTCCACTTTTTTCACTAAAAACTTTAATTCAAACTTAATAACCAAAAGGGTATCTTTATTTTCAAAAAAACATACAGCCCTAAAAAAGAATCACACAAAAACATAAACACAGTGTAAAGGGTCAAAATCTTGAAGAAAAGTAATGGTTTTGGAACAAATGAAACCCTAAAAGATGAATATAATTTTTATAAAGGTGGTGACTGGTGAGTGTGTGTTAAATAATAAAATGGGATATTGGTGAAAGGGTAATAAATGCAAACCAATAGAGCATTAAATGAAAGTGGTGTGGTGTGGTGTGGTGTGGTGTGAATTGAATACACTGTTGTCTGTCTGTGTTCTTGAGCTTCTATACTACTCTGGCACTGTGGTAATATTATGGAAAAATAAAAGAATCTTCTTTTTTTAAATAATGATTATGAGAAAGGAAATGGAAATCTATTAAATAAATAAAAAGTTTAGCTTAATTTGGTTTAATTTTTTTTAATTAGTGCTTTTTCTTTTTGTTTGTTTAATGTGAAAAAGGTCAAGGAGGAGGCTTCTTGTGTCTTCCCTTCCATGTTTTAGTACAATTATTTAAATGTTCTAATCATTTGCTTCTTTTTTTTTTTTTTTTTGCATAATTAAGAAATAGATAATGAACTGAATTGCTTCTCAAGTGTAAAAAAACTGTTTTAGGGGTGTTTAATTTTTCTTTTATTTTTTTTTAATAAAATAAATTTGGGTACAAAACCTTTATAATATTTTAATTGAGGATTCATTAAAACTACACTCTTTTCAATAAGTGATTAATTACGCCTATTATTATATATACTAAAAGGCAGGACAAGTTTGTACCCAAAGTGTTTGCATTAATTGCAAATTTCTCAACTCTAAGCAACAATAGTCGCGAGGTTCAGTGGTACTATGAAATAAGTCTTGCGTCGTTAATTCTATCTATATGATCTGAAAAAATAGTCACTGGGTTTAAGCGACGTTGCAAAGTAAGTCTTTTCGAGCCGTCCATCTGCGTCGCGGGTTTCGACACTCGTTATATATAATCACTTAATTTAGTAAACCCTCTTCACTATGTATTATGTTCAATCAATTTCAAAATTTTGAAAAAAAAATTTGTTTTTTCCGTCTCATTTTTATTGTTCACCTTACTATTTTAGTTTTTCCTGATAAAATTGTTCACGTGCAAAAGATATAATTTACGGCTTTACCTATTTACCTTTATATATTTTTATATCATATTATACCATTTTGCATTTAATTAATGTATTAACACATAAGTAAATGACCAAGTCAACTGTGACCCCTACCATCCAATATAAAACATATGCAAAATTCATATATAGACAGTTGTGTTTGTTTTCAAGTCATTGCTTTCTAGGATGTCATTTTGCATCCTTTAATTGTATCATCTTTTGGATCACTTGTGATTCATTTCTAATACAATAATTTTGGCAAAAAAAAACATAATAAATTATTCATCAAAATTTCACTTAAACTTTCGACCAACCAATACAAATCTATGAAGCAAATTGTTTGCAGGACACAATAAAGCCCCAAACCAATCTCAAACAACTGCTAACAGAAAACTGAAAAGAATGATATGTGCATTTGGTTTAGGATCTTCACCACAGAAGTCTCAAAAAAAGAGCAATATACCAGAGATTAAAGACACAAAAACATATACTCATGAACCCAATAACTATGTACAAACTAAAATGAGCATAACTTGTAACAAATTATGCAAAATCGACACATATCATTAAACGGCGGTCTTATGACAAATGTAAACAAAAGGCATAGAGTCATCCCTAAACTTATGGCAAGATATTATGCTACAGAAACATCGATCTTATGAGTAGCCTCAAACAAACAAAAATACATAACCCTAAATGGGACGCATGAACCAAAATTATAAGCCGAAGTACCATACATTTCAGATTACAACTGCATATGCACCAATACCATGCATTTCCTTAGACATAATTTAAAAGCAGACTATCAGCAAGGTTTATGTTGTAAAACTATATGATAGTATCTAAAATTTCATAGTATTGTATTATTCATTTACCGCGTGTACGTGTCTCTAGAATAAAAAATCCACGATATCTTTGTATCTCACAAAACACGTACACGCTGTATCTTCTTGTTTGATGATGCTAAGATTCGTAAAAAGTCAAATAAAGAGGATCAATCCGCCATGGCTGCAAATTTCATAAGTTGCCCGCCAAGATGCAAATGATCTCAACTTCGATCAAATTCCCCAAAACACCTCCAAATTCAATCATCACAACATCAATAAACATAATTTAAATAGCTTTAAGCGATACATACCATGAATTACAACAACGAAGAGGATGTGATGGATTGTTTATGCAAAAGACGCGTTTCCGAGTTTTATTTTTACCAAAAGGGTATACCAATCACTGTCGTTTTTAAGCAACCCAAAAATATGGTGTTTTGCCTTATACGATGCCTGGACAAATAGTAGCCACCTGTCAAATTGTAGTAGAGATCAAAAGGCCTAAGTTACATGAAGCCAATCGAAAGCACAAAGTTCTAGTAAGATCTTAGTGTTCTGTGCATGAGGGTTGGTAAACCAAAAAAATATATATATCTGATATCTTTCAATTAAAAAAAGCAAAAGAAAAAAACGAAGTCATTTTCAGCCAACGTTATTTCCAAACATGAAACGGCGTCATACCAGTCTATGTCATTCCAAAACCACAACGTATCAGGGGCAAACAACTCACTGTGAAACACTCAATTGAGGTTGCTTGATACAATGTTAAGTAAAAACACTCGGTTACAACTAAAGAGTTCCAAATCTCTTTAGAGGTTTTAAGCATATAAATTCTTTCGAATTCCTTTTTGGGTAAAGCATTGTATAAAACCATTTTAGCTTCACTATTTTTGGAAAGCTTTTTCTTTTGATCATCGGTGAATTGATCATGAGGTGTGTTTACTAAATTTCCGGATTCATCTTTTGTAGTAGCTTCAAAATCGCCTTCAACAATGATGTACCAAAGATCAATATCTTTTGACTTCACATACATTTTGAATCTATTTTTCCAATATATAAAACCATTAGTTTCAAGTAGTGGAGGCCGTTGCATGGATTGCCCTTCCTTGTAATTTTCAGAACCCATAGTGATCGAAAAGTTTTTAAAATACGGTTTACTTTAAAACTTTTATAAACTTAGCTCTTGATGCGGTTGTGGAAAACTAGAAGGGAGGTTGAATAGTTTCTTGGATTTTAAGTTTGTTTCAAAAACTTTAGATTCGATGTTATGTGAAATCGTATGGATGAAGATAAAGTATAGATCTAAGAGTAATGCAAGTAAAGAAAGCAAGTAAAGTAAAGGATAGAAATGACACAACCGATTTATAGTGGTTCGGCTACAAGGACACCTTCCTTGCCTCTACTCCACTCCCCGAGTCACCTACTCGAGAGTTCAAGCACTATGTCAACAAACTCCTTCAACTCGTGGAGAAGCCTTCACAACGTCGCTTACACTTTTTCCGGTACAAAGCTAAATACCGAGTCCGTAACACGAGGACTAAACCAACACTACTATAACACAACAAATATGTGAAATATGAAATACAAGATCTTCGCTCTGTAAATCGTGTGGAGGAACAAATCAATCAAGGACCCTTGCTTGGATGACTTGTAGAATGCTCGTGATCTCGCCTTAGAAGGACCTATATGAGAATCACAATAAAAGAAAGAAGAACTACTCTAGATCAGTGATCTTAGGTTAGAAGAATGTAAGAATATAGGAGAGAGTTTGTAAGAAGAAGAGTAACTTAAAATGAAGAAATGGCTCTCTATTTATAGGCAAATTCTTGCCATCGCTGGACGGATCCTTGCACGAGGATCCGTCTAGTGTAACAGGGGATCCGTGAGGCGCTCCTATTGCCCATGGGTTTTGGGTTATGGGTCATGGGTCCTGGACTTTGGACCATGAGTATTTAAGTAGATACAATGTATCTAATAGATGCAATGCATCTAGACAATGGGTATGGGTTATGGATATGCTCCATGGGTATGGGTCATGGGTTGTGGTTTTTACCCATCCTAATAAACTATTACAATAAATGAATTATTACAACAATTTATATTAAATGACTATATATGTAGATGCTTTACAAAAATAACATGTATCCTTATAATTTTACTTAAGATAACATTATATTTGTTATAAAAAAACACAAAGATATCGCTAAATATTAATAAACGTTTTTACGGTTTATTTGTATTAACATAACAGACCCATCAACCCTATCAAAGGTTTCTTTCAATTCAGTCCAAACATCATAGGCTTTTTTAGAAAAGATTTGCCCAAACAATAACTCATCTAATATATAATTTAAGATCCACCCAAGCACAACAACATTAACCTTATCCAACTGTCTACCCAAAACATCATCAGTAAGTGATCTTGTGCAAGATCCATCAATAAAACCAGTTTTATTTTTACCCTCTAAAGCCAAAAGCATTGCACAAGACTAGACATTATAATTTTCGGTACCTTTAAATTTTACATATATAATAGTTAAGGTAGCAGAGTCATTAGGGTGTAAATGTAAAAGGTGACTTAAGTCCAATTTACTTATCAAAGTAACAGGTTCAATACAATCTTCAGCATCAGAATTATGAATAGAATTATTAGGAGTATAACCATGAAAAGACATGATTACAAAGAATAACAAAGATTAATAAAAAAGAATCAAACACACAAAGAAGGAAGAGAGAGTAGTTCCCAGGCTTTCCTTGCCACTGAAGTGGTAGGTCAAGGGTGCACACAAGCAATCAACAATATAAAAAACAAACAAATAAACACAGAGAATGCACAGACACCACAACAAACAATCCTTAACTTCCAATGTTTCCCAATCCTATCCTCCAGTAATCTAATGCAAGAAAATAAAGAACATAAATTAAAAGAGTGTGAGAGGTGCTACAATGCACGCAAATAGCAGTGGAATACCAAACCTACTATACTCTTGATCACTTAGTCAAGAGATATAACATATACCAAAGCAGATCCAAAAACAGTAAACCATAATTTTTCCAAATTAGGCAAAATTCGCATAATCATTTCCAATCAACCAAGAATCACCAGAACAATTGATTAAGCCAACTTAATCAACCACATAAACCTTAAGAGAACGAAAGCCCCAAATTATCTGAAACCCTAATTTTTCAAAAAATTAGGTGTTTTATAAAAACTTTTAAATCTGAACAATTAAACACAAGATCTATCAACTAACAACAATTATTTGAAAGATACCAATCAATTTTAGAAAATCCCCAAATTTTACGAAACCTTAATTTTTTTAGAAAACGATTTTAGATCAAGATTAGAGACAACCAGGCTCTGATACCATGTAAAGAAACATAAATAAATCCAAAAACTAAGTTTTATTAACCAAGAAACAATAAACAAAACAATACACTTATCTGAATCAGCAAAAGTATCAACCAACAACAAAACCTTATCGTAATTAGGAAACAAATAACAATTAACAATAGCAGAACTGATCAAGGTGATCAGAGTTAGCAATTCAATCTAGGGTTAAAATATGAGAGAGTATTAAGCTTTAGAGATAGAACAGAGAGATGAAATTATAAGAGATCCGTTTGTCTTTTCTTCTTAAATACTAGCTCCACCGACATAACCTTGACTTTTCAACTAAGCCCCTCCATCTTTCACTCTTTTACTAATAAGCTCCCAAAGAATAAACCTAGCCTTACCTGCGAATACAAGAATGACACAATAAGTCCTTGAGATTTATCCAGGTTAAGATTACTCATTTTAACATATACACTATCCATGTTGAAAGTTTACAATATTTGAAGTTTTTTAGTATTTGGTAGAGAGGATAAAAATGTTATATCAAAAGTGATCTAAATGGGGTATGATATATAGATGATAAATAAAAAAATAATTTCAAAAACTAATAGTTAGATTCAAATGGTAATATATATATATATAGTAATAATAAATAAATAAAAATTTCCCTACAAAACTAACCTCTTGCGCACGCCACACTTTTCGCTCAAGCCATGGCGTTTGTCCTAAATAGTACCATGGTTGCGCGATGGCGCCTTGCTACGTTACCAACCTTCTAAGTTACATCTTTCTGGTATCAGATTCAAATATTCACGCATCAAGTATCACGTAATGTCTTGATTGGGAATGAACTTTTAGTTAATAATTACTTATGTACAATTGAGCCAAACTATTTTCGTAACCAAAGTAGGCGTTACTGAAAGAATGTCATCTGGAGAAATGGAAAAACAATAATTCATAACATATAGTTTATGAATTCAATTATAAAACTAGTCAGCAAATTCACCTCGGTTTTATAGGGGATCTTATATGGGCACCTTACCAGAATTGGAGTTTTTGAAAGCCGCTTCAATCCATGTTCACGTTGTTTGTCCTCGTTGCCTGAATTGATATCCGTAAAATTTACAACGCAATCTAACTAATATCAAGCGATAAATTTAAAAATAAAAAATCCTTGAATAATGAACACAATACAATGTATTATTAAAAAAAATTGTGGTGTTTCGTGGTAAACAACGGATTTGGTAAATGGCAGGCCTCGAATTCGATTCTACGGCTTGACCAATTTTATAATCTTTTTCGCTCTTTTATAGAATCAAAACATATAAGGTAAATTTAAAAGTTTACTTATTTTAATGGAAGAAAGCTAAACAACAAATCACTAAGAAAAATATTCACTAAACATAAAAAGATCATGACATCATAAATTTGAAAAACATTTCATTACACGGTTAACAAACTATGCAATATGCAAACAATAAAATACACAACGAGGGTCGAGCACGGTTAGGTTTGAGTCAGTATTTTGTCAAAAGTAAAACCGAATTGAAATATTAGGTTTTTATGAAATCAAAAGCAAAACCGTTCAGTATTTTTCGGTACGGTTTTCTGGTTTTCTATTGGTCGCAGTACGGTTTCTCGGTTATCTTGAATTTTAACCGTTTATGTTTAAGTCTAGCCAATCTATACCACCAACCTTGTTTTACGTAAAAACCATTTATTCTTCTTTAACTTTTTAGTTATTCTAAGCCTAATGCTATCTCAAAATTTGTACATATACACACATATAAGGGTATGCTATGCACGACCATGACCATCTTCGACCTGCCACATCAGCTTTCTCTCTCCAACAACCTTCAGACGACCAATTTGCTACAACAACAACATTCTTATTTTTTTTTTTAATTTAAACAAACTAATAAATTAAAATAAATAACTAAATTCAATTTCACTAATAATAAAACCATTACATATTACATATAATTACATAGACAAAAACATACAATTTTTTTTCAAGGGTTTAAATTGTAAATTAATTATTTATAAAAATAAAATAAAAAAGCTTGACTTTACTCTTCTTCTCCATCGATGTACATGCAAATCTCAAACACACACATTTATTTATTTATTTTAAACCGAATTAAAATAAAAAGGGAGAGTTTCGTTTGTTTTAAAAGGAGATTTGTTTGTTGTTTTGTGAGTTTTGAACTAGACCGAGAAACCGACTTAGTCGTGTGCTTTCTTCTTCCCGACCGACCACGACCGACGGATCCAAAGGGGGAGACTGACGATGACCGAATGTCGACCGACCCATTGTGCATAGCCTAAATAAAACACAAAAATAAGCAAGTCAAGCACACATGCTAAGATATTTGTTGAATAGTATTGATATGCTATCAAGTAAACGTGCATACACGTTAAGTAGACATATGACGACGTATATGGCCCATCGGCTCAATAGCCGAAGGACCTAATACTCTGTCGGAGGGCATACCGAAAGGCCAATATCCGAAGGGTTCGTTGACCTGACAGTACCTTTGGCATTTAGCCTGGATACAATTCGTCTCATTCTCCTGGGTGTCAGAGATGGCTCCAGAGACAGTGTTAGGGACAGGGTCAGTCCTGACAACACCAACTGCCCCATAGAATGAGACAGGCCCAGGGACCAGATAGTGACATCAAGGAGTATAAATACGCATACAGTAATTGGTAAAAAGGTATCGTTTTTCACACACACACATTTATACTACACCATACGGTCTAGCCCCTTACTTACTCTCACGCCGGAGTCTGGTCCTGGGATAACACCCGGGAGAAACTAACGCGTTTCTCATCTTAGCAGGTATCCAGAAGACTTATTCCGCAAGGCTGAAGGATATCTGAAAGACTCTACAAAAAAATACTTTGACATTGGCGCCATCCGTGGGACCCGCATTCAATCTACTAGAGCTATAGGATGACGGGTTCTACACCTCCGATAACTTCTGGAGGAGGGGAAGGAAGCTCCCCCTCTGTGACAAGAGAGCAGTTGGAAGGGTACGTGACTGCACTCAAGTCCATGATAAAAGAGCATAATAGCCGAAGGGATACCGTTGAGCCGATACGGTTGGATTTTGAGGATGAAACAGCTCCTGACAAGGGTGAGCCGGTGGGCAAGAAGAAGGAGATAGTAACCGGGAATAAAATAAAGGACGACTATCTAGGGAAACCCTTCAAGGAAGTCTCAAGATCCCCCTTCACTAGGCGAATCATCGAATTCTCCGCACCTGAGCACAAGATGCCCACTCACATCAAGCTGTACGACGGGTCGACGAACCCTCAAGATCATCTCAATAGGTTCACAGGAGCCGCAAGACATGGAGAATGGCCGATGCCGGTGTGGTGTCGCATGTTTCAACAGACTCTAGATGGAAAGGCTAGAGGATGGTTTGACCGGCTTCCTCCGGGAAGCATCGACGAATGGGTGGATTTCAGAGAGCAGTTCGAGGCTCGTTTCTCTCTGCACAAGGCTTGTCTCAAGGACCCAACTGGAATAGCCAAGATAGTAAGAAAGGCTAATGAAACACTACCTGAGTTTAAAGAAAGATCATGAGGATCTCCTCGTTCATGAACGGGTGTAAATGTCCTGAGCTGGCCAAACGGTTTGCCGATACGTTCCCAAAGACCGTGGAGGAGATGATGGTTCGGGTGGACGACTTTGTAAGATCGGAGGAGGCTTTTGCTAACACCGAGTTGCCCCGGGGAGAGCACTATGACACAACTAGGAGAGCCTCAACTAGACCCTTCCGAAAGGACGAAAGGGTCGCCAGGGGACATTACGGAGGAGATAAGAGGAGCGATGGGCGATATGGATACTCGGGTAAGGATCGCGGAAGTTCTCACCGTCACGGGGACAGGCCGGCACCTTACTTGCCTTCTCGTGGTGACCACCTAAGTCGGAATAACCCCTGTCTGACGCTCGAATCACTAATTAAGCCCCCGAAGGAAATCTTGGCCACATAGCATCAGTTGCGCCTGCCTCCCCCGAAACCCATGCGTGACCCGACAGGAAGGAGAACCAGGACAAGTATTGTGATTACCATAGAGAAAAGGGACACTACACAAATGGCTGTTATCAGCTCAAAAGACAGTTAGAGTTAGCCTTGAAATCAGGGAAGTTGAATCACTTGATCAGAGACCTCAGACAGAAGGGGAGACGGGATTCTCCCAAGAAGGAAACGGGAGCCAAGGATAAAGTCATTAACATGATCCAGACGTGGCCTGAAAGAAGAGGAAGTCGTTGGAGCAGGAGGAAGTGTGGATGCGTGTGCCCATAACGTTTCCCCCTCTTCCCGACGGGGATGTATCGGACGGCCCCCTAGTAATTGAAGCAAACATGGAAGGGTACCTTGTGAGAAGGGTATTTGTGGATGAAGGAGCTTCGGTGGAGGTGATGTTCGAACACTGCTTCAACAACCTGAGCCCGGAGATAAGGTCTCGACTGAAACAAACACAGATAGATTTACTTGGATTTTCTGGACAAGTAACCAGACTGTTGGGGAAGATTGAGCTGGATGTCTCGTTTGGAGACGAAGGGTTATATCGGAAGGTCAGGATGAAATTCACTGTCATCCGGGCCCCATCACCTTACAACGTGATCTTGGGAAGGACAAGACTGAAGATGCTACGGGCCATACCCTCCACAGTACATTCCATGATGAAGTTCCCTACTCCTCGAGGAATTGCCACCCTCGTAACTCGTTCCGTCATCATTTCCGAATGCAGACGGCTGGAAAGAATGCAGACCGCTCCTCCGGAGTATGATAGTCAAGAGCAAGTGAAGGTCGGTGAGGTGGGCTTAACGGAAGAAGTGATGATTAATCCGGCTTTTCCGGAGCAGGCAGTGATAATAGGAGGCACCTTATCCCCTGAGGGTAAGAGGCGCCTCAAAGAATTCCTCCGGAAAAACATGGATGTATTTGCATGGGAACCGGCAGATATGACAGGAGTTCCCCGAGGAGTGATTGAACACACGTTGAATGCCAACCCATCGATGGATCCGGTGTGCCAAAAACGCCGGATGTTAGCAGCAGACCGAAACCAAGCAGTCACGAAAGAAGTTGAAGAATGGGTTAAGGATGGTATCGTTCGGCCAGTAAAATATCCCACCTGGATATCCAACCCTGTCTTGGTCAAAAAGTGCGATGGAAGCTGGCGCATGTGCATTGATTTCAAAAACATTAACTCCGCCTGCCCCATGGACTACTACCCTCTACCAGAGATTGACTGGAAGATAGAGTCAGTCATGGGATACAAGTACAAGTGCTTCCTGGACGCATACAAGGGGTATCATCATGTGCAAATGGCAAAGGAGGATGAAGAAAAAAACGGCGTTCTACACGGAACAAGGGACTTACTTTTACACTAAGATGCCGTTTGGTTTAAAGAACGCGGGGGCTACTTACCAGCGGATGGTAGACTCCGACTTCCAATCACAGATAGGGAGGAACCTGGAAGCATATGTGGATGACATGGTCATCAAAAGCAAGGAGGAAAACGAGATGTTAGCAGACATAGCCGAAACATTCGATAACCTGCGGAGGATAAACATGAAGCTGAATCCTAAAAAGTGCTCCTTCGGGATGGAGGAAGGAAAGTTCTTGGGATATATGGTGACCTCGGAAGGGATTCGGGCAAACCCAAAGAAGACGAAGGCGATAATGGACATGCAATCACCCAAGACCCTGAAAGAAATGCAGAGTCTCAGTGGAAAGTTGGCGCTCAACCGTTTCTTATCTCGGTCTGCCGAGAGATCCTTACCCTTCTTCGAAACACTCAAGAATGTCACCAAGGAAAACAAGGAGGAATATCGATGGACGGAGGAGGCCGAGAAGGCCTTCCAGGAAATGAAAAAGCTGATAACGGATCTCCCCTCATTGACCACGCCAATGGCAAAAGAAGTGTTGTACGTGTACCTCGCAGTTGCCGAGGAAGCAGTCAGCGCAGTCCTGTTAACCGAACTAAAGGGAAAGTAATTACCAATCTGGTATGTAAGCCGGACACTCAACGAGGTAGAGAGGAACTATGCTCCGATAGAGAAGCTATCACTTTCCTTATTACACATGTCACGGAGACTCCGAAGGTATTTCGAAGCACACCCTATCAAGGTTATCACAGATCAACCGATAAAGCAGATCCTCAATAAGCCAGAGGCGTCCGGGAAGTTGGCTAAGTATTCGGTGGAGTTGGGTGCTTACAACATCACTTACGAACCTCAGAATGCGATCAAAGGTCAAGTACTGGCGGATTTCATGTCGGAAACTCCCATCGGAAAAGGTAACGACAAATACTTTGAGCAGCCAGCCGCAAAGAAGAGGGAAGAAGGGAAATGGCTCCTATATACCGACGGGGCATCTAACAACAAGGGATCCGGAGCGGGTCTCGTACTGATTAGCCCCGAAGGATTGGAGTTTACCTATGCTATTCGGCTGGATTTTGAAAGCAACAACAACGAGGCTGAGTATGAAGCCCTGCTGGCAGGTTTACGAATGTCAGAAAGCATGCATGTCCGCAATCTCGAAGTTCGGGTGGATTCCAAGTTGGTGGCCAACAAGATAAATGGGGATTACGTGGCAAGTCACCAAAGCATGATCAAATATCTGACGAAAGCAAAGGAGTATGTGGCAGGTTTCGAAAACTTCACCATCCGGAACATCCGTAGAGGCCAGAATCAAAAGGCAGATGTCCTTAGAAAACTGGCTACGGTTGCTTTCAATCACGTGACAAAAGAGGTGCTAGGTGGAGGTGCTACGGGAAAGGTAGACAGAGGGGAAAGAAGTCAACAACATTGTTGAAGAATAGGGAGATAATTGGATGACTCCCATCATCCGGTGTCTTGAAGAGGGGATTTGGCCGGATGACCCAAACGAGGCACGCACCATGAGGATGAAGATCAACCAATACGTCATGGAAGACGGGGTACTCTACAAAAAGGCATACCTGGTACCTATGATGAGATGTGTGGGTCCTCTACAGGCGAACTACGTTATACGAAAAATACACATGGGAGCCTGCGGGATGCATTCCGGCCCACGATCAGTAGTAGCAAAAGCCATGCGGCAGGGATACTATTGGCCTACCATGCACCGGGATGCCAGAAACGAGATACTCAGATGTGACTCCTGCCAGATCCACTCCCCAGTACCGCAGCTCCCAAAAACAAAGCTGACTCCCATCATGGCCCCGTGGCCCTTCTATAAATGAGGTGTGGATATAGTAGGTCCCTTACCCTCATCAACTGGAAAAGTCAAATTCATCTTAGTCGCTATCGACTACTTCACTAAATGGACGGAGGCCAAACCACTAGCAAGGATCACCTGCAAAGATGTCACGAGGTTTGTGTGGGATAACATAGTGTGTCGCTTCGGTCTCCCAGCCATCATCGTCACGGATAATGCGAAAAGTTCGTGGACAAACCCTTCAAAAATTGGTGTGAAAAGCTCAACATCAAGCAAATTAACACAGCCGTAGCCCATCCACAGGCCAACGGACTGGTAGAAAGGGCGAATAAAAGCTTGATGGAGGGAATCAAGGCAAGGTTAGGACGTGCAAAGGCAGGATGGGTGGATGAGCTGCCGAATGTTCTCTGGGCATACCGAACATCTATCAAGACGAGCAATGGAGAAACACCCTTCAACCTTACCTATGGAAGTGAAGCAGTCATACCGGCAGAGATAGGTATGCCGACGTACAGAACAAGGATGGTGCGGGAAGGTCTCGAGGAGGAAGACCCTCGTCGTATAGAAGAGCAAAATGAAGAGGAAATTCGCCTCAATCTTGACCTATTGCAGGAACGAAGAGAAGAGGCGGTTGTGATGGAAGCTAGGTACAAAACGAAGCTGGAAAAGTACTACAACCGAAAGGCACGATTGGTATCCTTTAAACCAGGAGAGTTCGTATACCGGAAGAATGAAGCTAGTAGAGCCGAAGATCAGGGCAAGCTGGGACCAAAATGGGAAGGGCCCTATCGGATCAAGGAAGCAAATCTCAACGGCTCATACAAGCTGGAAACTATGGACGAAGAAGAGGTGCCCCGGAAATGGCACGCCATGAATTTAAAAAAGTGTTTTCTTTAGAGTATCAACAAATGAAATGTAAGCCTACGGGCATTGACTATTTTATTTCTACTTTCATTAAGTAATGTTATATTCCCCTGCCTATGATGGAGGAGGAAGATTTTCCCATGATTATGTCTCATGCAAAGGGAGAATGTGCAGCTGGCGGAGATTAGCTACCTCCGACCGCGCACCCGAAAACCCATCAATTATAACTACTTTACCCCCATAAGTGAAACGACACTAGGGAAGGCCCACATACCATTCGGTAAGGCAACTGCATACCCCCGAATAATGCCAAGACATTAAGGGAATAGCCGAGGCATATATGCCCGAATCAGCGCACGCAGATACCGAAGGCGTGGCGACGCTGAGGATGAGCCCCGTGTATTCACCAACAAAGCGATAATGAAATACATAAACACAAACATGTATACATAAATAATTAAAAGTGGCCGTCCGGATACACGAACGGCCCAAATTAACATTGCCACAAAAATTGTCAAGATTACATCCAACTACCACAAAGATACGAATATAAATTGTCTGATTACATCACTTAAAGGCACGCAAGCCTGCCACAACACAAATAGAACATTGTTCCAACATTCAAAGTCCATAAAATAAGAAAGAAAGGGCTATGATCCTCCGGAAGTGCCGGCACCGGGAGTAGACCCAGATCCATCAGGGAGCACATTCATTAAATCAGCAAGGGGAAGATGATAGGAACGTTTGATCTTTTCAATATAAGGGAAGGACCTTGTGAACATCTCGTCATATGCAACGGTAAATCCCTCAACAACCTGCATATTGAAGTCCTTCTGCGTGGCAAGAATCTTATTCACCTCCTCCTCATCGCGACCCTCCCTTATGTCATCCAGATAGCCAGAGTCGATGGCCGCATTAAAAACATCTCCCCAAGCTTGCTGGTACTCTGTACTCCCATGTAAGCGCCGGATGACCGCCGGAATCAGCTCCTTCACATAGTTGAACCTCAAAATCTCCTCATGGCCAGCACTTACAGTTAGCTTCTCAACATCAACCCTCAACGCCGAAGCCTCTTTCTCGGACTCATCCAGCTCAGCAGTCTTCTTCCTCAAAGCTTCCTCCAACAACTCCACCTTCTTCTCCCTTTCCCTTCCCTAGCTTTCAACTCATTCACTTCCCTCTCCAAAGAGGCTAAGAGGGAACTCATCTCCTCTTCCTTCCGGCCACAATCCTGGTAGGATACTTGGAGAGCTTGATGATCCTGGGCAAGCTTCTCATTAGCTTCCATCTGAGCCCGGAGGCTGTTCTGGGTCTCGGAGAGCTGGGAGTCAATACCGCAGCAAGTAGAGTGGGCTTTGTAGAGCTCTGCATAATGATGACCTAAACGCTCGAACCTCTTGAACACCTCGGCAACAGCCAAGGACCCATGACACAGTTCAAACCATCCCCTATACAAAGCCCGATCATCAGTCAGGTCTTCTTGCTCCGTGCGGATAAAGGGAGGAGCGAGATTAATCATCATATCCCGGCATTGAACAACATCGTTCAAACTAGTATTGGCCGACAAACCCCAGTCGGGAATGAAGGGCTCACCAGAACCCGTTCGACCAAACCCACCTGGAAAAAGAAAGGGAATCAGTCCCACATATATAAAAAAAAGGGAGAAGAGAAGAGTAAAAGTCGGGACCAGAAGGTACCTCCGACAAACGGACTGACATGATGAAAAACAGCCTCGTGACCACCCGCTCCAGACGTACCCGCCTCAGGTCCTGCAAAAAGAAAAAGGATATCAACAAAAATATAGCGACACAATAAAAAAAAAGGGAGACTCAAGAGAAATCGTACCTTGGACAGGACCCCCAGTCCTTTGAACATTCCCGGTCAAATCCTGGGAAATCTCCTCAACATGCGCACTCAAATCCTTCTCCGTCAAACTCCCTCTTGGTCACCGGTATCACCACCTCCCGTTGCCACCTGCTCAATATTTTTAGCTGTTCCCTCCGGGCCCGCAGTATTTAGAGGAGTAACCGAATGGGCCCGCAATATTTAGAGGAGTAATCTGAAAGACTCTACAAAAAAATACTTCGGCATACACAAAAATAAGCAAGTCAAGCACACATGCTAAGATATTTGTTGAATAGTATTGATATGCTATCAAGTAAACGTGCATACACGTTAAGTAGACATATAAACGTTAAGAAAAATATGTATTACAGTAATTCCATTCACAAAATAAATATAAATTTGTAAAGTTTGATATATTTGGCTTCTTTTATATTATACCATAAATAGGTTTGATTCGGTTATTACGGTTAAATTTTTGGACAAAAACCAAAGCTCAACAGAAAATGTTGGTTTTGGGAAAAATAAAAGAGTTTTGATATTTAGGCCTATTAATTAGACCTACTAATATGCCTAATAATATTAGTGGAACACTTGTCACTGTTTTATAGGTATAGCCAATTTTTAGTATTAATCCAATTTTGCCCCTTGATAAATATTTCCTAACTTCCGCTTTCGTAAACTTAGGTTCCGTTTGTTTAAAGGTGGGTTTAGGATTATGATTTGGATTTGGATTTGGTGTGGGGTTTGGAAAAAAGTAAGAGAGAGAAAATATAATATTAAATTTATATTATATATCAATTTAAAAATAACTTATTGAATATAATAAATAGTTATGTTATTTTAAAATATTATATACCTAGTTACAACATAAGAATTTGAAAATTAGTGGTAGAAAATCATTATTGACCCACGTTTTTTAGAAACCAGCCCAAATCCGAATGAGTGAGGTGGGATTTGTTTATCCCCAATTTTCTAGCTATTCTGACAACATCAAAACCTATTACCCCATAACAAACGTCTTTTTTTAATACAATCCCTATCCCACAGTCCCAACACCACATACCAAACGGACCCTTACTTCTAGCTTGCTATCCTCCAATCTTTTTACTTCCTTTGTCTTATTTATTCACATTTACTTTTGTTTCTTTTTCCACTGTACAAACAGGTACTACCCAAAGCAACCATGTCAATATAAACTAACACATATTCTGAAAAAATAAAACCCCACGAAAAATCGATTTTACTCACCATTGGAATTCATTGAAACCCTATCACGTTGTTGAACATCATAAGCACGATTTTTACATATTATCATATATTGTTAGAAAGGAGGCATGTGTGTTTAATTTATAAGTTCTTGAAAATTATGAAATGTACATGATAAGGTTTTAAAATGTACCTTTTTGAGGGGTCGTTTAAGCCCTTATTTGATCACTTTTGTATCCGTTATTACTTAATATCGTTCATTTTCACTTTTTAGGTCTCTTGAAGGCAAATTGCTGTAATGACACTTATTTGGACGAAAAGGTGCGGATATCTGAAGAAAATGGCCAAAGTCAAGAATCGAGACACTCCAACATGAAAACACAAGATGACCAGCGTCATCGCTTAATCTGCGACGCCGTCGGAGGATTTTGTGACGGGACGAAGCCAAAACTCTTATTTTCAAGTGACGACGTCAAGTTATAAAAGTGTAGGCCGTCGCAACTCGGGCGGCCTAGATTCGATCCGACGGCGTCGAAAGTTGAAGAGACGGCGTCACAAGCACAAGGTGACGCCGTCGCAAGACTAACATGGTCAAGACGAAACCACAATGATGGCGATCCGACGGCGTCACACAACATAAGGTGACGCGTCGCATATGTAATCTTATATATAGAATCCGAATTTTTCAGTATTGGTGTGTAGTCTTTTGGAGTAAAAACCTAAACCGAACCAAGGCTGTCTTGTACAATATTTTAGGGTTCCAAACCCTATCTTACATCAAGATAAGTGTTTTACTTCATTAATACAATTATGTCTTTGATTATTTGTGTGTATGCTTGCATGTTCTCCATGTCCGGCTAATTTATTTGTGTGTTTGCTTAGGGAATATGAAACTTAATTATTGAATATTGATTGGTTGTCTCTTATCTTAGTTGATTAATGATCTACTAATGCGATAGGTCATTCGTTGTGTACTTAAATGCTTGATTAATCTTTGTGAACCTTAGGTTATAGCACCTTGAGCGGTTGTAAGCTAAACTATCCAAAGAGGCCTTAGAGTTAGAGTTTATGATCCCTAGTGGTATTTTGTAGGCGAGACCCTTTGGTAACTTCAAAGAGTTGGGAGAAACGCATACCCCACAACTTTAGACACACAACGCAATTAAGAATAAGGATGTGACAATTCAACCACCAATAGGAGATAATTAAGGGTAGTAAAACCTAAGTAAACACATCTTTAAACTATCATACGAGCACACAATAATTAGACATAGACTACATACACCTTAGATTAGATAATTAGATAAGTAGAGTAATCGGTAGCAATACCAACCCCCAAATCCAAACCCCGAGATTCAGTACTTTTCCATTTCCTAAAAACATAAAAGATAAAAATAATCTTCCTCAACCCCAACCTTAGCGTAGTAACTTCTCACTAGCATTCCTATTCCCTAGAGAGCGATATCAACACCGTGGCTTACCCTAATACTACACTACAACGATTAGGTTCACCGCCTGGGGTGTTATAAAACTTGATCGAAGAAAAGGAAGTTCCTTTGACCCGACGGCGTGTGGCGTTATCAAGTTTTGGCGCCGTTGTCGGGGAATAGAATAGCTAGTTAGTAGTCCACCTCGTTTAGGTTTCCTTTGCTTGATTCCTATCAAGTAAATTTTTCTCAATTTTTTTAGCTTTCTCGTAGTCTATCCCCCTTCTTCGTGACCTTTGTTCGTAATCCCATCACTTTTCATCATGGAAGGTGACAAACCACCAAACAACACTTCACCACCAAACAAATACCCAATGCTTGACCCGACCTCGCCAACCAACCGAGCTCGTATTATTAGTGAAATTGGAGAGCTTAGGAAACTAAATAGGATAATTGAAAATACGCTTGAGGAAGCCCTTAAGAACGATCGCCTTTAGATAGTGATTCTACCTCAAGTGATTCGGATGATGATCTAGAAGAGGAGATTATAAGGTGTTAGAAATCATGGAGGGTAGTAAGGAAGAGGAAGAACTTAGGGAGTATTTCGATTCATACCCTAAAGGGAAGGAAACCGCTTATCACTATAACGTGGTTAACTTCCCAAGACCACCTTTCGAGCCTCGCATAAGAAAGAAACCCTAAAACATCAAAATACCGTGTATGATTGGATACTTATATAGGGATCACACCTACATTGACTATAAGGTACCCATGAATATAATGTCTAGGCTCTATTACAATTGGATCATGAGCAAAAAGTTAGAACCCATGAGGGACCCCTTTAGCCCTAGGAAAGCAAGTAACTATGTGGGGAAGGTTAAGGGATTGCATGTCTTCGTCGGTAACTTCACATTTAGGTGTGATTTCATGATTTTGGAAAATGTTAAGGGCATCATTGATGGGTTTTTAGGAGATGTAAGATATAACTTTTCACATACACATCAAACCATAACACAAGGTGGCGTATAAGATGGAATTCTAGAGAGAAAGTTAGAGGTTTAGGGAACTTAGTGAGAGAAAGTGAAAGATATTATTATGAGCTCCAACTCTACTACCTTGGAAGGTAGAGAGTATTTATAGTCTTACATAACTCGCCACACTTTGGGTGTGGATCGGGCATCAGATGGGTAAAGACCGTCCGTCCTCCACGGTGTTACTTAACTAAATTACTACTTAACTTAAAAGAACTACGACTACGAGCTTTCTAACGATTACATATACTTGAGGTGACCGACTCTTTAATACCGGAATTTCTAATTCCTAACAATCTCCCCTAAGGAGGTCACCTCAATAATGTACCAAAATTACATTGAATACAAATAGATATGACATTTAACAATTGATCTTGCATTCTTGATGTAGTCCTTTGCTCCTAAGCTCGTAGTCATTGATTCTTCACAATGCATGTTTGGTTATTCCAAGTGGAGGTCTTTCTTGATCCACGTGATGATAAGTTTGAGCCATCTTTGGAGATCATCACTATCAAAAATCTCGAGACATCCATTGTGGTGTTGTGACTTTGGGACCGACATGCTCACATTACGGATCATGATATCTTCTCATCGAGTAGCGGAAGCATTTGTTGAATCATGATATTGGCGGCGTAGCGAAGCATGGTGTGAAAATATCGAGTCATTGATGCACTAATCATGATTTCTTTTGAGATGAATGTGTTAAGTGAGCATGCGGCTATGGATTGACCGCTTCATTACGATCATTTGCAAGCGTCGGGCGTACACATACAACGATTAGCAACAAATCGCACGAAAGTGTCTTTGATCACTTCGTTGAATTGAGGTACACGCCCACGGTTCCCGTTGATCGATACAAATCTTGCTGTGATCGGTAGGATTCCTAAGAATCTCCTTGACGGGGTTTCGCGGTTGTTCTAGTTGTTCTCAAACCGAACGTCTCAAAGAAGACAACACGGAGTGAGTGAACCAAATAATTTTAAGTCCACCGATTGATGAAAAGAGATTTGAAAAACAATCGTGTATTGCTCAATAGAAATTGTTTTGCAATACAACGAAGGTTTTATTGAAAATCAATTATCAATCATAAAAATACCTTTTGGTTTGAAAAATGAGTACACGGTCGATGTGCTAAAGAAAAGAGTTTATAAGCACAAAGACCGGTTTTCAAAGGTATCCGTCAATCCCTAACTCGAACGAGGTTTGATTCAAGAGATTGAATCGCCCCATTGTTTCATTCGGTTGTCACATGGTTGATCTATATGATAGATCTCACATGCCACCTACCGGAGCTTGTTTGATGTTGGCTCGAAGGCTTTCCATCTTCATTGTGAATATGTAAACACATCACTCGGATGTTACGCAATACCACAAGGATAATCGTGGGACTCAAGATATAATCTCTCTTTCCACATTGTGTGAAATAGAGAGTCTTCATTGAAAGTGTCCTAATGAGATTTATTGATGATCTCGTGGCTCTAGACTCAATTTGTGCATATTTGGATCCTATAACGGAGACTAGGGAGGGTCTCCTTTTCAATATCAACCATCTCTAAGAGAAAGTCGATAGATAATGTCGGTTCCCGTGAGAATGAAACAAGCCCTTTTAAGAGGAACTTGAGTGGTTTGGAAAGTTGAAGTGCGGTCGTCCTTTGGGTCCATGACGTCTTGTCTTCAATACCGATGTTACCATCGGTAGCATATGAATTGAACCCGGTTTACGCCTAAGGTTGAATAAATGGAGGCTATTTGTTTTCACCCTTTTCTCATTCAATTCTTTTAATTCTTCAACCCCTTGATGCTTACCAAGACTTCATAGCTAGAACCTTGTTGGGTTTATTCCATTACTAGCTCGGTCTTAGTCCGCACTCTTCCCATATCTCATTTTCTCCTTTTATCATCATACCTAAGGACTTCTACACTAACTAGTGGATTGTCCTGGGTAGATCCCTCCGGTTCGGCGGATCATGGGAACCAATACCTAACCTTATCATCCTTATATCACCGTACATAAAGTAAAGTTGGTCGGTCAATTTGGTATTGTTCATCGCCATTGGATCCAATTGAAAACCATTTGAAACTCAATTCGGATACTTGTGATATATAATCAAAGCATTTTGTACTGAATTGTTTTGATATTTTAGAACGAGAACTCCCCTCAACATGTGCATCAAGTATTTGAAAATGTTTTGCACACGGAGGCAAGAGAAAGAATTAACTTCTTTGATTACCATTTTCTAAAGATATCAACATCACTTCCTCAACGGATCAAGTGGGTATAGCAAATCCGGGAAGGATGAGGTTTCCATGAATTTTGCTCCCCTCAATATGTGCCTCGAGGTTTGAAAAGAGTTTTGCACATACTAGAGGAACCCGCACATTAGGATGAATGATCACGTTTCAAATCAAAGGTTTAAGATAGATGCTCCCCTCAACATGTGCATTGAAAAATTGAAATCGTTTGTCACATGTGAGAAGGACGACATGTACATTCTTTTATAACCATTTACACGATTATCGGTTTAAATCCAATTTAAATCACACATTCTCCCCGATCACAATTATCAAATCATTTGAGATTTGTGATCTCGTATAGATTTAAATTGATTTTGAAAGCTTTAAGGAGAATTGTGACTTGATTGTGAAAGTGTTTTAAGCGATATGGATCGATTTTAAGACTTTAAACTCCATTTATAAAACATGCATGTATATCTTTTGAAAACAATTTAATGCCAAATAACTTTTTAATTTAATTGAAATCATTCTCCCCTCAATCAATGACGTGGGTTGTTGATTGAGAGATAGAGATTTTGACATATAAGTCCGATGATTATCAAAAATAGAGATCGAGTTATTTTTCAAAGCATTTGGTTTTCAATGAGATAAGAGTTTATAGAATCGAGCATAGAATTTGAAAACATGGTAAAACATGGCTCTGTTCTTTCTTTTAAAAGCGGGTTATTGCTGAAAATGACAATAAACCATTTCTCTTTCTCCCAAAATATATTTTTTTTTTTTTTTTTTTTTTTTTTTTTTTTTTTTTTTTAAATTCGAACAACATCTAAAGACCCGTGTCATTCTTTGAATGACAGACACAAAGACCGTAGATATTATCGAACCGTGAAAAAACATGACAAAATGACAATATTTTTGAAGATTTTTCGACTTTTTTTTTTTTTTTTTTTTTTTTTTTTTTTTATGGATTTTGAAAGTTTTATAATTTTCTATTTTGTTTTTCAAATAACTATTTACAAGAGATAGATGAAGAAAGACCTTTACTCCTCGTCTTCCTCACGAAGGCGTTTGAGAGTTTCGGTTGAAGGCTTTTCAAACCAAGTCGTGGAAGAATAAACTCAAACGTTCTCTTGGAAGAGCTTTGGTGAAGATGTCCGCTAACGATATTCGAGACCTCACAAAATATAGTTCCACCACACCTTTTCCACTTGTTCCCGATGAAATGATGTCGAATGTCGATATGCTTTGCTCTTGAGTGTTGAACATTGTTGCATGAGAGAGCAATAGCACTTTATTATCACGATGCAGAGGATTTTGTTGAATTCAAAGCCATAGTCGGATAATTGTGATCTCATCCATAAGATTTGAGCACAACAAGATGACATGGCTATGTATTCAACCTCTGTAGAGAAATAGAAGTACTCATTTGCTTCTTTGAAGACCACTCACAAGCTTATCACCCAAAAGCGAGCACCTCTGACGTGCTTGACGTGTATCTTGACAACTGCATGATCGGCATCTGCATAGGCCGTTAGTGACATACCGGTGTCCTTGGTACCATAGTCCCATATTGATGGTTCCTTGGAGATACCGAAGACCCGTTTAAGCGCTTCAAGGTGCTTTTAGTAGGCTTAGCACGGTATCTAGCACACATGCACACAGAGAACAAAATGTCCGGTCTACTAGCGTTGAGATACATCGGGGATCCAATCATACTCCTATATTTCGTTTGGTCAATCATGATCCCGAGAGGTCCTCATCTAGTTTGGTTCGGTCAATCATGGGGGTGTCAACGGGTCACTTGAATCAAATCCAAATTTCTTTAAAATCTCATTGCATATTTAGATTGATTTATGAAAATGCCTCCGGGACTTTGAGAATTTGTAATCCCAAGAAAATGACATTTGTCCCATCATTGACATTTGAAACTTTGAACTCATTTCATTTGAAAACGATCACATTCCATTGGGTCGGTCGAGGCAAAATAATATCATCAACATAAATTTGAACATGAATCAAATGTTTGCACGACTTCACGGTGAACAATGTAGGATCAATGCTCCTTTGATGAATCCGGTTGATAGAAGAAACTTTGATAGTGTATCATACCATGCCCTTGGAGCTTGCTTTAAACCGTAAAGAGCTTTCTTCAAGCGATAAGCGTGAGTAGGAAGCTCTTGATTCACAAATCCTTCGGGTTGGTGGCGTGACGACTTCTTTAAGATCTCCGTTTAGAAATGCCGTCTTTACATCCATCGATAAACTACCATGTTCTTACTAGCGACATTAGCGAAAAGATTACGATTGCCTCGATTCGAGCAAGCTGGAGCAAAAGATTCTTCAAAGTCTATACCCTCCTCTTGACGATATCCTTTAGCAACTAATCGAGCCTTGTTCTTCAACACATCACCATGCTCATCAAGTTTTACTTTGAAGATCCATTTTAGAGCTATAATCATAGCACGATCTGGAGCGGTACTAACTCCCATACATCAAGACGATCAAACTCATGAATTTCATCTTGCATAGCATTGAACCGCTATCTTCATTCATAGCGGTTTAACATCTTTTGGTTCGATCTTAGATAGTACGGAGTTGAAGAAGCACCATAAGGCATCGGTTGCGAGTTGCTTCGGGTTGATCTGAGACGAGAGGATTTCCAATTATGTTGTCTAATGGATGATCGTGAGTCCATTTTCCGAGGTGTTCATGTGGCATTTGTTGAGGAACCGAGGTAGGCGAGTCGATGTCTCACGAAGAAGATGGTTCGATGATGATTCGGGAGTAGCAAATATGTTTTCAAATGGAGCATCTTCGAGGAGTAGCAAAGGGATTAACTTCATTATTGATGTCGAAACATTTCCATGATGTACATTTGAAGAATGATGATTTGTTGATGAGGCGAAGGATCGTGACGGTGCTTCTTGGCTTAAAGATATTGAGGCCGAAGGATTGACTTCATTCAACGGAATATGAGCATCCTCTGTTGTAGGGATCAACACCTCATTAGTAGTAGACTCATACAGTTCATCAAACATTGGATCAAACAATTTCTTTACATCATCTTGGATGGAGGTACATATGGCGTTTCTTGAGAGGAGTTTGGAACAAGGGATGAACCAATAGGATTGTTTTGAAGTGCGGGTCCCGAGTGGAGTGTCCGAGAGCCATTTGACCGGTCGACTCATCAAACGTAACGTGAATTGTTTCCATGATATTTCGGGTTCTTTTGTTGTAGATTCGGTATCCCTTTTGTTTGGTGCATATCCTACAAATACTCCAATGTCGACTTTAGCTCTAAGTTTGCCCAAGTCTTGACCCTCATTAGTTGGATAGCACAAGGCACCAAACACACGAAGGAAAGATAGATTAGGTTTCTGTTGTGGACAAGTTCATATGGAGTTTTTCCATGAATGGTGTGAATCGGGGAGCGATTTTGTGTGTAACATGCGGTGGCAATTGCTTGACCCGGAGAAACATTGGAACCTTTGAGTAGATCGGCATTGTTCTAGCAGACTTCAACAAGAGTACGATTTCGTCTTTCAACTACACCGTTACATTGAGGGGTTCGTGGAACACTTCTTTGATGGTGATTCCAATGCTTTCATAGAATTCACTAAGTTGTTTGTTGACAAACTCGGTTCCATTATCATTACGATAATTACGGCGGTTTTGTTTAGTCTAACTCTGCAATTGTTTGATGAGTTTGATGATGATGTCGGGAGTTTCATCCTTTGTCCGTAAGAACTTGACCCGTGAATCTAGAATAATCATCAACCACAACTAACACATATTTCTTCCCAAAGATATTCGCACCCTCATTGGTCCACATAAATCCATATGAATCATATGAAGAACTTCGTGACGAGTTAGTAGGTTTGGGTTTGTGGGCATACTTCTTGCTTTTTCCCAATTGGCATCTTGAACAAAGATGATCCTTTTCATACTTTAGTCTAGGTAAACCTACAACTAAGTCCTTTACGGAAAGATTGTTGATGGTGCCGAAGTTCAAGTGATTGAGACGACGATGCCATAACCATGACTTTGTTTTTGAAGCCTTTGATAACAAGCGATTGGTGAAGCTCTCATCATGTCATCGATAGAGATAGTGTAAAGGTTTGAGCCACGAGTTCCTTTCAGCAGTTCCTTACCATTAAGATCTCTAACAAAGCGGTATGTTTTCGAAGGCTACTTCTAGATCGAGTCACGAATTGACCAACGAGAGCAGTTATGACCTAAACCTTCCACATAATACACTCGGAGATGACACTATCACCAACAACATAATCTCCATAACCCATAATAGCACCGAAATGATCATTACCAAATCTAACGTCCGATGAATTTGCTCACGAAGTTCATGAGCCGTGACCGGTCTCCAGTCATATGCTTGGAACGACTGAGTCCGGTACCACGAGCGATTTGAGCGATCTGCGGTTGAACACGAGACAAGAATGGATAATCGGATAATTGGGATCCCCATGCAAGAATGGGTTCCATTTGGTTAGTAGCAGCAGTGGAACACCCACATCGAAATAGAAGCATTCATATCGAGACAATGAGGTAATGGAATCATTATGAGTAGATGCAATACTAGTGTCGTATTAGTCCTGTTTACGATGTGACCACTTCTTAAGGAATAGTTCTACCGTGAGGCATCCATTTTCTAGTGGGCATTATCGATTGGTCTTATGACCAACGGTATCCAATAAGAACCTATTCTCAGAATGTTCTTCCTGTGGGTTTCCATTGTTTTCTAACTTTCTTTCGCTTTTGCCTTTTAGCCTTTTTAGCATGAATTTTAGCATTAACAATATTAATCGGACAATTAACATCATTAGGCAAAGCATTGACATCACATCCATGATTAGAAAGCGAATTCAAGCAAACATCGGTACAAGTTTTGCAAATAGGTATCGAATTGAATTAATTACGATGCGCTTATGGCTAATACTAGAATCAACACGATTCGTTTTATTCGATTCAAACTTAAGGTTCCTAGATTGTTCTTCTACTTTCTTCCAGTGCACATTCTTAGCTTGAGAGGTCCTATCATTCCTTGTATTGTCTTGAGACTTTGACTGCTCCCTTTAATGTCACCGATTACTCTGTAGAGGAATGGGAACATTAGTTTGTTTTACTACTCTTTGCACCACTGTTTAGATGTCTTTGGGATCCGAACTACATGCGGTGCACTACGGTTCACTTTCATAAAGCTAGATGTCTTGAGATTGGTACTCCTAGAAGGCACATTAGAGTTCACTTTCCTAGCATTGACGGATCTAGAATCGAACTACTCAAGGGTACACTACAACTCTCATTCAAAACATTGGGAATCGAGTGCATCTCATATTTGGCCTTAGGCATTGAGCATGGAATCAAAGGTTAACTCTCTCACCTAATGTCTTTGGGCATATGGTGATCAAGCATTCTAAGATTTCTTGAGATCGTTTGGCATATGAGCATGCATGTCCAATTGCATTATCATGAGGTTTCTCTAGCTTATCCTCTTCAACAATCTCACGCAGCATTCTAAGCAATCCTTAAGGGATGAGAAATATGTTTGAATGGCAAGTTTGTTGTTCCTTAGGTGAGGGGACATATGTCACGAGATAAAGCGATTTATTGCGAGTGAACCTTAGATACAACATTCTCCTCATTGATCATTGGCATTTTCCTTTTACGACTCTTGATTCTCAATTTCCTTTTGCAATGAAGTTATTTGTTCGTTGTTTTTGTTACGAGTGACTTTAATTGATTCAAACAACTCATTGAAATGACGTTTAACCTTTTCATTCTCTTCTAGAAAACTTTCGTTTTCCTTTTGTAAAGCATTTACTAGGTTTTGAAGATGAAACGTTTGAGAATTCGAGAATCTAAAGAAGGAGGCATTTGGGAGCTGTCATATTGTTCGTTTGACCCTTTAATTGAGAGATTTGGGCTTTCAACTTTCGATCGTGTTACACCGAGCTTGAATCTGTTCATCTCGTTTGTTAATTTGAAAAGCGCATCAAACTCGGAGCATCGAAGATGTCTTGATATTTGAAGTTTTGACATTTTCTTTGAGATGTTGATATTTTAGTTGTAGATTAAAATACTCAACTTCTAGTTTAGAAAAATGTTTAACCAAATTGTCATGATCATCCGGTTCAATTTTCTCATTTAGTTTAGAATTAGTTTTTCAAGCTCAATGACACGATCATGGGAGACTTTCGGGGCCACGAGATAATTCATGAAATTTGGAAGCATTAATAGAGCAATTTGAGCGATGAAAAACACATCTTGAGCAACACATTCGGTAATAAGATTCTCATTTAATGTATGCAAGTTCTTTCTCTCAATCTCATTATATTTTAGTGCACGCTCATAATCACTAACTTCAACAACCATTGCATCAAATTCCTTTTCCATACCTTTAATATCGCCTTCTACCCTTTTTAAGACTCTCAAAGTGATCTTTTAGAAGTTTAAAGAAGGGCATGACCTCGTTAAATAACATTCTTTCATTTGTTCAAAACCTCTTTCACCTTGATTATACCGTGGGAGTGATCCTTTTCTTGCAAGTTTTCTCAAAATCAACAAATAGTTGGAATATAACGTATTGGCTAATTAATGTCTTGCTTTTAGTGGCAATTGTTCTAGGTACAAGATGCATAGGTGTATTAGGAGGATACACAGTTGCTCTAGGCATTTTCGAAGGGAGGTTTGTTTCTACAATATTTTCGACTTTACGCTTATCTAAATCCATTTTCCGAAGACTTGTTCGGAGTCAACAAAGTCGAGGCTTAAACTTGTTCAAGGCAATCCAGTTTTCCTTCTTGTAATCATGAGGAGAGAAGATTATGTTTTCTCTTTGCATTTGGGATCATCTTGCTTCTTATTCATCTTTTCCTAGTGATTTCATTTAAAATCTTATCTTCCTCGGTGCACTCAACGCAACTAGGTTTACGCCTAGGCTTAAGGACTTCATTACCATCATAAATTACCTTATGAGCATTTCTAGCCTTTTAATTACCTCTGGATTTGGTTCCTCTACAAGGGAACACTATGCTTATCGCTTAGAACTCTATGCTTAGTGATCATGTGAGCGATCGAATGGTGTTTCCTTGTAAATACAACTTGTTTTCAAGTTTGTTTTCAAAGTTTTCAGATTAGAAAAATCTCTCAAGAGTTTTGATTCCTTTGCATTAAATTCTTGCTTAAGCATTTTCACATTTTCTTGAAGTTCTTGTTTTGCTTAGTTTGTTTTAGAAAATTTTTCTTGCGAAATTTAATTCTTGTTTCAATACTTCTTCTCTAAACTTACTTTTCTAATAATTGTACTCACTTGGACATCCATTTCACGCTCACGAGTGGTCAACTCAAATTTTGCCCGTTGTTCATAAATAGCAACACGTTCCTTATAGGCATTTAGTTCGAAATTATGGAATCATTAGGAGCACATGCGGTGTATTCATCAAAGACATAGTCATTGTTGATGCAGAAGATGCATCACTTGGTACAACTTCACTTTCACTTTGTTTCACGTATTGATCGTATGGGACAATATTGATATTACCCATATTTTCAACATTTGATTCAATAGTTTCGATTGGTTGTACTTTGTCATGCATCTGTTGCACATCGACATCATCGTATAGCTTTAATACCTCGAGATGAGTTTGTCCTTGGATGGGCCACTAGTGGTGAAGAAGAGATCTTGGGAGAAACCATTGGAGAGATGCTAGCCATAAAGATTGTGTGTGCGATGGGTCCATCATCTACATCAGTCGTATGCATCACGATCGGCAACTTGAAAGGCGTTCGATGATTATGACCTATCTCACGAATAGGTTGCTCATCCACATCGCATCATAGGTCTTGGCATTACCCTCGGCAAGAAACAACAATTCCTCTTCATCCAACGCAGCACCATTGTCACGAGCTTGTGCGGTAACATCTTATCTCTCGAAGTAATCGGCGATTCGTGGGCGCTTTGGAGATGTGCGGTTCCTTGCAATGTGTCCCTCACCACCACGGTTATAGCATTTGATCGGCTTAGCTTGACCTTGGTTACCATTCCTTCCTCGATTCGATTGCCCACATATCCTCTACCAAAGCCCACCCCTTCCCCGATCATCTTGTCTTTCTGAGCGGTTGCACCACAATCCTTCCATCTTTAACGGTGGCTTGATTATGTGGGTTAGATGCGATTCGAGGTTGTTGTTGGTTTGTGGGAGAGAATTCATGTTTTGACTAATGAGTAGAGCTAGTTGATCAATGATGTTACCCACGCGTGCATCGGCATCGACTTGTTTGAACATAGGATCGGGAATGAGTTTGTGATTACCATTACCCAAGGGTATGACTTGTGATGCTTTGGTTGTGATTCCAATGTTTGAGTAGAAAGTTTGTTGAGTCATTAGGCGAACTTGTCTCTCCTGGTTGGTTTTGAACGATTGAGAATCAATTTTTCAAACATAGCATGTCTCTCATTACGAAGGAGGAAGGCATAGAGTTGCTCATAGTTTGTATTCTTCATCCTTTAGTGAGCTTCACAATTGTGACAAACTTGTGCCATTCGGGATTCATGTTGTTCACAAACTTTGAGTTGAGTGAATGTTAGGCATAGTCATTCGATGTTCCTCATGTCATTCACTAACTTATGAAATCTCACATAGTACTCATAGACACTCTCATCCGGTTTCATTTTGAAGTGCTCAAATTCGTCATAGAGTTGGGATTCTCTGTCTTCCATAGTTAGTTCGAACACGAGAGAAGCATCTTGACATTATCCCAAACGCCTTTGCTTGATGTTATGATTGATCGACTTGTAGATATCTTTAGGAAGACCTTGTAGAACAATGTTTGAAGCCACGATATCGCATCAAATCTCTTTTCTCCTTATCATCAAGCTCATCATACATCTTAGGTCCATCCATACCGTAAATAGGAGTACCATCTTCATTAGTATCAAGTATGTCTCTAGTCGTTTCAACTCGATATGGTCCTTCATCAATGGATTTGAGAATATTGACACCATTTTCCTTTCCAAGGCAATACAATCGATTCGTTGAGCCCAAGAATCGTAGTCGATTCATCAAGCATGGGTGGGCAGTATCGATCCATTGCTTGTACATCCTCGACAACGATGGAGATGACGAGTAGGGACGTTGGTGGACATGTTATCGATTATACGGGATTTTATAACTCAATGATTAAACCGGAAATAGATTCTTTCACGGATTTTACTAAATCAAGAGAAACCGTAAACAATCACTCAAGTCGCTAGATGATAAAGCTCTAAGTCGCTAGAAACAAATCCACTAAGTCGCTACCAATTAATTCGCTAGACACCCAAGTCGCTAGAATCCCAAGTCGCTAACGAGAAAACAAGTCGCTAAGTAGTAACTCGCTACGGACCAAGTCGCTAACCAAATTTTGGCGACAATTAGCTACACAAGTCGCTAGAGACACAAGTCGCTAAAGAGCAACTCGCTCTTGACCAAGTCGCTACCACAAGTCGCTACCCGTAGTGGAGAGTCCACTACTTGTCCTTTAACTCGCTAGCTCTAACTCGCTAGCTTTTAACACCGTAAGTCGCTACAAAATAATGAAGCAAGTCGCTATGAAGAAAGGTTATCCGTGAACTAACTCGCTACCATGAAAAACCATATAAACATCACTTTTCAATCCAAAACAACCCAACCAAGATGATTCAAGCTTACCAAATGAAAACCTAAACACTTATGATGATTCTAAACACAAAAGTACCAACAAAATTCAAACTTTAACACTAGAGATCAACCAAATGATGCAAAACCACTAAACTTTTCAAACTCAAAACCACCTAAAACCACTATAAATCCAAAGATGTGCAAGATATGATCTAACCATGGCTCTTGATACCAATTGTAAGATATAACTTTTCACATACACATCAAACCATAACACAAGGTGGCGTATAAGATGGAATTCTAGAGAGAAAGTTAGAGGTTTAGGGAACTTAGTGAGAGAAAGTGAAAGATATTATTATGAGCTCCAACTCTCTACCTTGGAAGGTAGAGTATTTATAGTCTTACATAACTCGCCACACTTTGGGTGTGGATCGGGCATACAGATGGGTAAAGACCCGTCCGTCCTCCACGGTGTTACTTAACTAAATTACTACTTAACTTAAAAGAACTACGACTACGAGCTTTCTAACGATTACATATACTTGAGGTGACCGACTCTTTAATACCGGAATTTCTAATTCCTAACATTCCGAATATCAATGAAGAGCATTGTTTACACCCCACCCCAAATATACACCCAAATCGCCTTAGCCTACCTGTATGCACTCACTTTTAGTGCATTATTGTTATCACCCTAAACCCTTAGTTCAATTATCTAATTACTTGCATGAGTTGCTAAGTCGAGTCATATCCTTTGTACACGCTTTGGGATGATTGGGACTCATGGGAAAAGTTAAAGTTTATAAATGATTGGAAGGAACGTTAAATTCCTAATTTGCGTAATAACATACCCCAAGTGTTTTGATATTTTCAATTCGGTCAAATTAGTGTTAGAGTAATAAAAACTCAAGTGTAGGGATGTGCCTATAAATTCCTATCATTTTGATGTTACAATAGAGGATGGTAGAGTAAAAGTGTATGAAAAAAAATATATATATATATATATATATATATATATATATATATATATATATATATATACGAGCTACCATCCTACATCTATCCTTTAAATTTATGTTTGTTTGTTTCAGTTATTTAGAGTCTAGAGTGTCGAGTCTTGGCTTAGCAACGCCATTCTTCGTATGCTTGTAACAAAAGATTTTGACTTGCCACCACTAAATTGCCTATCCCACCAAACCCTTTGTTTCCTACCGTAAGCCTAACATTACAACCCTTTAAAGACCTCTTTGATAGTCTTTCCTAGGTGCTTACGCCAAAGCGATGGAGGTTTGATCTATTCTCAAGCCTATGGTAATCTATGTACTAGGACCGGTTAATGAGTGTTTAATCTTCCATTTCCAACTTGTTATATTTCATATACACCGAGAGATGTGAGTATCCAAACACCCCATGTGAGGTGCTAGTATGTAATTCCGTGCTTGTTATGACTTTTCTTGGGGCTTATATGTGTTGTGGATTGTTTTAAACCAATGCTTCATGACCCCTAACTTATAAATTAATTGGCTAAAAGCACATTTGCTTGAGGACAAGCAAATACCAAGTGTAGGGATATTTGATAAGGTTTTAAAATGTACCTTTTAAGGGGTCGTTTAAGCCCTTATTTGATCACTTTTGTATCCGTTATTACTTAATATCGTTCCTTTTCACTTTTAGGTCTCTTGAAGGCAAATTCTGTAATGGCACTTATTTGGACGAAAAGGCACGGATATCTGAAGAAAATGGCCAAAGTCAAGAATCGAGACACTCCAATTTCGAAAACACAAGGTGGCGTCGCCATCGCTTAATCATGACGCCGTCGGAGGATTTTGTGACGGACGAAGCCAAAACTCTTATTTTCAAGTGACGACGTCAAGTTATAAAAGAGTAGGCCGTCGCAACTCGCACGGCCTAGATTCGATCCGGGCGGCGCCGAAGTCAAGAGACGGTGTCACAAGCACAAGGTGGCGCCGTCGCCAAGACTAACATGGTCAAGCGAAACCCTAATGACGGCGATCCGACGACGTCACCCAACATAAGGTGGCGCCGTCGCATATGTAATCTTATATATAGAATCAATTTTTCGGATTGGTGTGTAGTCTTTTGGAGTAAAAACCTAAACCGAACCAAGGTCATCTTGTACAAGATTTTAGGGTTCAAAACCCTATCTTACATCAAGATAAGTGTTTTACTTCATTAATACAATTATGTCTTTGATTATTTGTGTGTATGCTTGCATGTTCTCCATGTCCCGCTAATTTATTTGTGTGTTTGCTTAGGAATATGAAACTTAATTATTGAATATTGATTGGTTGTCTCTTATCTTAGTTGATTAATGATCTAGTAATGCGATAGGTCATTCGTTGTGTACTTAATGCTTGATTAATCTTTGTGAACCTTAGGTTATAGCATCTTGAGCGGTTGTAAGCTAAACTATCCAAAGAGGCCTTAGAGTTAGAGTTTATGATCCCTAGTGGTATTTTGTAGACGAGACCCTTTGGTAACTTCAAAGAGTTGGGAGAAACGCATACCTACAACTTTAGACACACAACGCAATTAAGAATAAGGATGTGACAATTCAACCACCAATAGGAGATAATTAAGGAGTAGTAAAACCTAAGTAAACACATCTTTAAACTATCATACGAGCACACAATAATTAGACATAGACTACATACACCTTAGATTAGATAATTAGATAAGTAGAGTAATCGGTAGCAATACCAACCCCCAAATCCAAACCCCGAGATTCGTACTTTTCCATTTCCTAAAAACATAAAAGATAAAAATAATCTTCCTCAACCCCAACCTTAGCGTAGTAACTTCTCACTAGCATTCCTATTCCCCTAGAGAACGATATCAACACCCGTGGCTTACCCTAATACTACACTACAACGATTAGGTTCACTGCCTAGGGTGTTATAAAACTTGATCGAAGAAAAGGAAGTTCCTTTGACCCCGAACGACGCGTGTAGCGTTATCAGTACACAGAAAGCAAAAAGAAAATACAAAGAGATGTTACTGTTGCAAGAATTCCGGTTGCGTTGATGGTAAATTGGTAATGGCAGTTTTTAAGGTTGGAAGAGATATGATGTATTGTCCCATGAATCATTGATGCCAAACCATAATCAAGAATCACAATAACTATATGAACAAGAATCAAAGGTATGAACCCAACAACATATATTCTATTTATTGAGCGAGGTTGGTTTTTTGCTGACTAATCTACCGTTTTATACTTGTTGAGCCTATGTGCCATATGACGGTTATACCGATTCTACAAAAGTAAACGTTGTAACTTTTCTAAAGCGGTTTATACCGTTACCTTATGACCCAGCCCAAACTATCTTGGGTTTACAGACTTCTAAACTAAATACATAATACATACATATACTTTCTAACTTGACAAATATAATACATAAACTAACTATTTTGACACCAAACGACTTCTGTTATGGTTTTGACATTATGAGTTTCCAACATCTCCCCCTAATGTCAAAAGCATCTTCAACTTCAATCTTTCCTTGTTCTTGTTCCATAACACCAATGTTTGTTGCATGCCACATTTCCTTTCTTCTCTCACGAATCCATCGTGCAAATTTTGAGAATCCAATCGTGTTCCTCTACCAAGCAATCTTCTGGTCCTCTTGACACATTATTGCTTTCAACCATGGCCTCTCTAATCCCTCCTGGATATGCCATACAACACCTTGAACACGCATCGTGCCTTCTCCTGGATTTGCACATGTCCCGTAACACTTTCGGTTCCAATCATTCCAATGCACAACAACAAACAACAATCAACTCCTTTGTGTTTTTGATCTTAACCTTCGATGTATCAACAAATCTTCTTCCCTAATTTTCTTCAATTCAATTATCTTCCTTTCTTTGACCGAACATCCTCACAAACTCTTCACCATTTTCTCGCCATAATCCCAACACACACACAGCGTTAACACAAACGCATACAATGATTTTTTGTCTTATTGACTGCATCACCAACAGCAACTTCCTCTAGTTTTGTCTTTCTCTATTGCGATTCCCAAACAGCCCTCTTCTCTTGACAAACAAATCGGTCTCTCTCACTAATTGGATTAAAAACAGAAACAAACCACTAATCCTCTGATGATGATCGGCCGTCTCTTTCTTTATTGAACGAAGAAAACGCAAACTGAAACCTTGATCAGAAAACGATTTGATTCTTTGATTTCTAGATTGCAACAATGATCTTTGATCTTCTTCGAACCTGGCTCTGATACCATTTATTGTCCCATGAATCATTGATGCCAAACCATAATCAAGAATCACAATAACTATATGAACAAGAATCAAAGGATTGAACCCAACAACATATATTCTATTTATTGAGCGAGGTTGGTTTTTACGCACTAATCTACCGTTTTTACACTTGTTGAACTCATGCCATATAGCGGTTATACCGATTCTACAAAAGTAAACGTTGCAACTTTTCTAAAGCGGTTAATACTGCTACCCTATGACCAAATTTCAAACTATCTTGGGTTTCTGACTTCTAAACTAAATACATAATACATACATATACTTTCTAACTTAACAAATATAATATATAAACTAACTATTTTGACACCAAACAACTTCTGTTATCGTTTTGACATTATGAGTTTCCAACATGATGGAGATATTGATGATGATAGAGAAATATATGGCAACAAAAATAAATCGTAATTAATTAATTATTAATGAGGGGCATATCAGTAATAACATAATACGGTTGATTTATTTTTAAAAATAATGATAAGTGTTAACCAATCAAATTTGTAGGTCTAGTTTTAGGCATGTTTATTAGGTTTAAGAATCATTTTTCAAAATAAAAATCTAATCATTAGTTTTAGTTCCGGTCAGGATTTTTTTTTTTTTTTTTTTTTTTTCTACATTTTCAGTTTTGTTAAGTTTTCTTGCTCATCGTACATAACCGACACCAAAAAAGTCACTGGACGTAGATTTGGGTTCTAACAGAAAAACAAAATAGTTATTTAGAAGTATAATATGGGAATTAGTTGACCAACTACTTATTTTTTTCTTTTTTTTAAGGGTGATATATTATTCTATTTTGGCACCTTCAAAATGAAAGCAGCCCTTCATATTGAAAGAGATTGTTATAAATAAAGTTAAAGGAATATTTTATCAAAAGCCATTCCTTTTTTTTGTATTTTACACATTTCCGTTAAATCCAAATCAACATAAACCAAAATTTTCATTGCCCCCACTGAATTATTACATGTCACAAAAATTAAAGTTTATTTTTTAGATTCATGAAAAGTATACCTAGTTTTAAAATGAATATGGCCACTTCAATTTAGAAAAATTAAAATATCTGAGAACCATGATAAATCAAAATAAGCATTTTTTTTTTAATTCAATATTTTTGTAACTTTGTGCTCATTATTATCAACATTATTTTGAAGGTGTTAACTAGATGTGCCACTTTGGCACGACATGAATCACGCACGAACTAGGCAGGTTAAGGTTTGAGTTGAACTAGAATCATGACCTTTATCTAGTTTTGTTTCTAAAGAATAGTTATATGGTTGTTCCATAATCATTTTCACCCTATAAAATTGAGTTCTTAAGAGAAGAATAAACTAGAGGTGCAACCATTATCTTCTATTCTTCCTTTTCCTCTCAATTAAAGTTTCCTTAAGTGGATTTTTTTGTATTATTACTATTATTTTTTGAATTTCTGACTATCAACCACTGCTTCCGAAAAAATAAATCATAATTTATATTGCAAATTTGAATTTTATATATAAACCTCTTACTCTCTTAGCTTTCACTTGTACATAAATAAATAGCTTTCATATTTAGCATTTGTACTATGAAAAATAACTCTGAATTATAGACTATTATTGGCATAACTAATTTTCTTAATCGGAAAACATCTTTTGTATCTTTGCATATGCGCATATGATTTAGGATAAAATGAGGAAAAAAATTAAAATTAAAATAAAATGGTGAGAAGAAATCATAATCATAAATTTTCAGATGCATTTACAAAAATAGATGCATCACACTTTACAATTAATTTTTTTTTATTTAAACTATGTCGTTAGAAAGTAAAAACAATTCTTATTCTTCTTATTTTTGTTTTTCCTCTCGCCACATCCCTTCTGGCACGCAAAAAAAAAAAAAAAAAAAAAAAAAAGCCCAATACAAATAATTTAAACCAACCACAATTTAAAAAACATCAACAAGGCTAAAAAGAATAAACATTTTTAAGTGAAACATAGCTCAAACAAAAGCTACAAGTTAAATTTTACAGATATTCAAGATTGTATCTATAGTATATTGGTGGTATTCATTTGATAATACTCATGGTTGTACTTAACACTTATATTTTATGAATATTTGACTGTTTAAAATGTGTCAACTATTTTTCTCCTTATGGTAAAGATTTGGATGATCTACTTTATAAGAATCACACGATTTCCTCACTAAGCCTAGAACTTTTTTAATTAATACTGTATGAAAAAAAGGCATGGAAATAGGTTAGTCAACCATATGATATGCATGCTTTAAGTAATTGATTACACATAACCCATGCAAAAGTGATTAATGCCAACCAAAGAGAAAAAAACAAGTCGCATTTGTTAAAGTTCAAATTAGCAACCCAGCAATAATCAAGTTTTGACCTTTTTATTGGAACCATCTTCATGTAGTGCCTCCCTTTGCCTTTACTTTTCCCTCAGTGCTTCTACTTTTCCTTCCTTTTTGCTTGTTTGACCTCTTCTTGCTTTTGCCACTAAACTCCAATTAACCACAATCCCCATCAAAAGCAAAGCAAACACTCATTAAAAAACAAATGCTAGTAATATTCTAGCACATGTGTCTAAGACCCAATTCTAATCTAACACAGATTAAAATAAAACTTAATTCCAATAACTAACAATTAGATCATAGATACTAAAGATAATGCCAAATCATATGCAGAAAGACCATGATAAGTTATAATACATCAAGAGGGCTAATAGGATTAACAAAAAATACTGCAACAAAGCCTCACGATAACCGTGATAATAGTCCCTCCCAGATAATGACATGATCAAGAACACTAGAGAAAAAGTAGACAATCTAGAGAGCTTCAAGTGCATTTGCGTCGAGACCTGAGTCTTCCAGCAATACTATTCTCTAACGGGACAGCACACCGTTTCTTCGTGACCCTGCCTTGGTTACTAGTGGTGTGACAACGCTGCTTTTGACTTCATCATTCGGGTTCTTCTCTTTATTCTCAGAGTTTGTAAACTCTTTATGAACTTCAGATTTCTTAACCTCATTCTTGTTCTTCACTTCACCTTCGTCAACCAGTCCTTCAGGATCGATCTCTTCTGGCTCCAGATTCTTGTTTTTCAAATCCACAATCTCTTCATTTTGCGTAACTACAACTTCGGATAGTACTTCTTCAGATTCAATACCCTTGTTCTTGTTTTCATCTTCACCTTCACATACATCAGCATGTGCTTCTGGCTTGTTTTTCATTTCCTGCTCACTTTCTAGTTTCTCATTATCGCACAAAGGTTCATTTGATATTCGCAATTCAGTCGGTTTCTCATCCTTATTCAATTCGTTTGTTGCAGTACTATCTTCAGACTTCATGTCATCACTTTTGCAACACCATCTTCAGACTTCATGTCTTCACTTGAAAAGGGTAGTGACCTTTAGTTTGTGTCCCTGTCTTCTCGTTCTTCTCTGAGTTCGGTTCAGCACGACGGGTTTGAATGAGATAATGTGCAACTGACTTGTAGCCAAGACTTGAAATCTAGTATAAAATTTCCACAAAGAAATACATGTTGAGCTCAGACTTCAGAAGCAGCATATAGAGTAAACTTTAGTATAAGACTGATCTAATGATCGTATGATGCTACACTAATTTTTTAACACTTATTTTGGATACAAAAACTGAGCACAACTAAGAAAACAAACAAACCTTTCGATACATAACACCAGTCGGAGCCCAGCCTTTGGCCTGGCGGCACAAACTGCAGTTGCAAATACCACGACAGACCGGACAAATCCAATCAGGATTTTTCTTTGCTTCAAGTACATTCTCCCCATATCTGTATTTATACATATTAAGAAGAAAACAGACGTCAAGTTTTGTGTATCTATACCATCGACCAGGTCAGTGTAGTGAATATATAAAGACTGATGATGATTGTGTGTACACCATCAATCTATAATGATAAAAATTACAAGTTCTATTTACATGTTAACACCATCAATATATAAAGACTGATGATGATTGTGTGTACACCATCAATCTATACATTTAGCGGGGAAACCCTTTACCCAAAAAAATACACCATCAATCTATACCATCGATTAGGTCAGCGTAGTGAATATATAAAGACTGATGATGATTGTGTACACCATCAATCTTTAATGATGAAAAATACATTTTTTATTTAAATGTTTACAAATTGATTACGATTATCTTTTTCAGGGACAAACATTATCATTGACTTCATTAAAAATTATTTCAAGGATCATTAGTTGTAAATACCAAAATAGTGTATATGGATGTTATCAAGTGAGAAGAAAAATAAAATAAGAAGAATGAGAAGTATTTTTAGCCACTTATTTTAAATGAGGGAGAAATTCATGGGAGATGCATCTTTTTTTGTAGGTGCATCTAAAATGTGCGACTGCGGTTACTTCTCATCCTTCTCATCCTTCTCAATGTAATTTTATTTCTCATTTGATCCTAACTCGTACCTCATATACAAGCAATCTCCACAGAATTGCCCTTGAACCATGTTGCATTGGATGCAATGCGTGCGATGACCCAACGTTTTCTGCCTGCAATATATTTAAGTAAAGTAAACCATCTTTAGTGGAACACAAAACAATATAAGAATTTCAAGAACAAATAATGATAAGAATGATAGAAACTATAGTAATATACCTGCATTGGTGACACGTTTTTCCTCTGACTTGGTCATATATTCTTTTCCCATCTTTTCCACATCCATCAACAAACAGAGTCCACTCAGTTTTAGCTTCACCCAACATCTTTTCATGTTCTTCTGTGTAAACTTCCGGCCTGGAGTTCTCTGCCATTGAGATGTCCCTACCATCTTTGCCCTTTTTTGGCACAGCAACCTCGGCATAGCTAACTGCTGGTGTATTCTGCAACCTAAAGAGCAAAAACCAAGACTCATAAACATTTTTCGACAAAACAACATTAAAAGCAGGTGTTTCCAATGAGCTCAATGACACTAGTACACACACTATAGAAGGTGTAATGTGACCATACAATGCCTTTTTTCTCCAAAAGGATAACATTTGTATCGATTTTGAAGATAAAAGTACCCATATTAGACTCCTAGTCAAAGTGCATCTCTTTCCTAGAAGTGGAAGATCATTTCATATTCCAAAGTGGCACTTCAATTTCAAAACCATGCCGAATCAAACATTAAACTAAATTTAGGGGGTATTTGGATGTGCATTTTGTAAGTGAATATGTGATGTTTGATTATCATAATAAGATAAATTTGTTGTAGCTGCATCAATCATTCAAAACTCATTAGTTCTAAATAATGAGATAATCATAAGCAAAGGCACTATACCAATACATTGCAGCAGCCAGAAATCGCAATAAATCTATAATTGCATCAAAACACCACCCCTCGATACAACACATAACCCTTGAAACTATAAACATTACAATACTCATATAGTTATAAATGACAATGAAAAAGCACTAACTTCAGATGAGCATAACTTAACTAGAGAGAGTAACAAACAACTTCACTTCATTAACAAACATGGCCCCAAAGGGCGTTTGGCCTAGTGGTATGTGAGTCGGCCATCAACCAAGAGGTTGAAGCTTGTTAGGTGTGTGTGACATGTGTGGTATTAGGTGTATAATATGTATGAACATTTGCCTCTAAAGTCTAAACATACATAAACATCATTTCATATACTCTGCAACCTAAAGTGCAAAATTCCATATTCATAAACATACATATATAACATTCAAAGCAGCTGTTCTCAATAAACCCAACGAAACACGTACACACTGTAGAAGGTGTAATGAGGCTACAATGCATTTATCCTCCAAATGAATAACATTTGTATCTATTTTGAAATTAAAAGTTACCCATAACTCAGGGTCGAAGAGTATCTCTTTCTTAAAACCAACTCGATACCACTGAATCTAGAGGTGTGCGTGTTGTGAGTCAATATGTGATAAATACCAATCATAATAATATATACAACCATTTGTTGTGGCTGGTATCACTAATTCAAAACTAATTATTTGACCTCTATATACGAGACTACGAGATACCCTAGGCAAAGGCCTATACCCCTTAATACAACACATAACGCCTTAAAACTATAAGCATCATAACGCATCTTAAAACAATTGAAGTTCAAAATTCTAAGAAAACAACACTAATCAAAGAAACCAAACTTCAAATTAGCATTAGCTAAAAAAACAATTGTATCTAAACACATAGCATCACTCCCATTTGACCATTTCTAACCAAAGTCGTCAACCCCATGAAACTACAAACACATTGTTTGTCACATGCCAATACACCATGCACATGTGCATATAATTTCACTCTGGGTTTAGGTCAAAAAATAGCAACAAACTTTTTCCAAAGTTCCGTTTTGGTATTTGAACCGTAAAAAATATCATTAAATGCAACGAACTTTCATAAAGTGTTCCAATACGCACATTTTGATGTGTTGTAACGTTAATAAATAGTGACACGTGCAATTTTTCTCGTATGCCAACACATCAAAATATGCATATTGGAACACTTTAAGAAAGTTTGTTGCATCAAATGATACATTTTATAGTTCACGTACACCTAAACCCTTTTACTCTATCGTTTAATTAAAATCCTATTAACTATTCGAATCACATTATGTCATTAGTACATCATACTCAATTATTGCAAGTTGGTATATCACAATAATCTATAATCCTCTAAGAACCAACCATAACCATCATAAACAAACTTTAGTTCAAGATTTTAACAAAACAACACATAATAAAACAAACAAAACCATAAATGACTACGTAGTATGCTTCTACTAAATAAAACAATACCACCTTCAATAAACAACAAAAAAAAGAGCTTAAAAATTATACCTTGATGAACGGCGAGCGGGGAGAGATGATACCAAAGGAGAAGCACATTTAGGAGTTTTATCCTGATTAAAATTCCTCCTCTTGCGGTTATTATTATTATTGGGTTTAATGGATTTCAGCTTAAGAGAAAGATCATGAATCCCCAGCTTTTGCAACCTTTCAAGATTTTCTTTGATTCTTTCTTCTCTGCATTTTTCATAATCACAAGATTTCATTTCTTGTGGGGTTTGAGTGGATGGATCAGTCATTGTTACCATTGTTGTTGGGTGTGTGATGGTGTCTAACGGTCGGATTTTTAATGGGTTGTGGAACTTGGTTTTGTGTGATAGTGGGGAAACAGAAAAGACGTGTAGGTGTATTTATTTCATGTATTGGGCTTTTGGCGGCTTATGTTGGGCTTTAGAAACTTTATATGTTGGGCTTTATTGTTTAGATGGTTGACTGTTAGAGCATTAAGGGTGCATTTGGTTTGTAGAGGATTGAATTTTGATTTGGATTTGGTGTAAAATTTGTGTTTAGATGTGTAAATTATTATAATTTAGTGTTGAAATATATTATTACAAGAAATAAATAAAAAATAATGAGAGGTAAATATTAAATTAAGGTTTATTTATTTTTGAAAGAAACAAAGAGTTATCAAAAGTAATGTTGCTACTCAGAGTTTAAAGATGTCATATTTTGAGCAGTGATGCCTAATCTTTGGGGCCGTCAACAGATACCAAGCAACTAAAACTTACCGTCATGATTTAACCCTATGCCAAAACATGCCAACCAAACGCACCCAAAAAAGTTTTGAGTTTTGATAAAAGACTTTTTTTTTCCCCCTCTCTCTCTCTTATGTTTTTGTTACGTAATCCCCATCGGAGCACCAAGTTTTAAAGTAAGTAGAAACACAAGTTCATATCTATGAACTAAAGTGAGAAAAAGCTGTCCATATTCAGTTATAACTTTAACCAATTTTATGATGTTAAAAATGTTAATTGTGGTGTTTAATGAAGTAACATTGGAAGAGTAAGTTTATATTAGTAGTAGTTAAAAAAAAATATGATGTGTCAATGATATGGACTTGATAAAGTTGATAGCGTTGGAGATGCTATTAAAATTATGTATTTGTAAACTGCTTAATAAGAGGTGTTTATTTCAAAAAATCTTTTAGTTAGCATAAAGTACAATAACTTCTGGAGTTTTATAACAAATATAAAATAAAAGAGTTAGTTGCTTACCCGTATTTCTTTTGAGAATCTGGTGGTTTCGATCTTTAATCGATACATTTACATGTTTGAGCTCACTCTTATACAAACTCAAACCAAGTAAAATACTTCTTTTTAAGAAAGATTAAAGTGACCATTCAAAGTTGTTTGCGCTTAACAATATTAAACATGAGACAATTTAGGTTTATAAAAAACTGTTTTTTCACTCAACGATGAATAGGCTAGAAAATAATAATAAACAATCCCAAACACCTATTGGCCCTTAAGATACTGAGGGTACGATTTATTTTCATGAAAAGCTATGTAAAGTGCTATTAGATGCTTTGAGATATAGGTTATGATTTGGTAAACATAATTGTTGTTGAATGAAGTAAGAGCGGAAGCTAATAAATTACTTTCATAATGTACATGAAGTAGAATATGATTTTCAAAAATTAAGAAAGATATCTATTTTTAAAAGTTTTATAAATTTTTTTCTACCAAACAAATCATATATTTCAAGCATTTTATTTTTCGGTTAAATAACTTGAAATTTGTATGAAACTACACAAATGATACTTAGCTTTAAAAAGTTATACGATTAAAGCATAATACAGTGTTCACAAGTCCCAGAACACTTTACTATCAGTTATTAAGCTAAATTTTGGGGGCTCTCAAGAAATGGAGACCATATGTTGTCGATCACTCCATACTTGCTCAGATCCCAACCTAATTAGGAAAATTAATTGCTTTCATTCAAGTAGTATAACTTGGGGCTTTTTTTTTTTTTTTTTTTTTTTTTTTAATTCAATATTGTGTCTAGTTTGTTATGTCAACTTGTTTAGACTATCTTTAGTGGTCATGACAATTCACCATCTACATCAGTTTTCTCTCTCTATTTAACTCACATCACCCCCTCTCAATTTTCATCCACGATAGTCACGCCCCCACCTTTCAACCATTTTTTTTATTTATTAGAAACTAAAATTTTTATTCATAAATAAAAATATTACATTAAAAAATCATAAATATTAAAACTGAAATTAAACATTATGAGAAAGGTGTTTGACCAAATTGAAATGAAGGTTTTGACGCACTTGTGGCGATTTGGTTTGTCTGATAACTCTATGCCTTTGTTCTTGAGATCGTATGAGGTCATCCGGTTGATGTGCTTCATCCGGATACCAATCGGTAGATATCGCCTATAACACTCTCAATTTCATGAACCGAGCAGAATTCAAACTGGGTGTTACGACGGTATGACAGTTATAACAATAGAAAACGAACTCTAATTGAGTCGTCTTTAAAAAAAAAGATTTATCACTCGAATTATACAAATATCAGAGTTTACAAAATGGGGTCTCAGTAGTTTCACGGTTTACGAATTTCACAAATAAGTTTTCGAATGATAATAAAATTATAGCCTTCTTGAGTATTTCGTGCTCCTTCGTGACAGCCTCGATCACTATGGACCTCAGATAAACATGCCAAAGTGTCAACACAAAGGTTGGTGAGTTCATAGAGTTTGTTGAAATAATTGTGAAAACCTTGTAAAAATCATCATGACAAGTATATGTAAATACTAAATGTAGTTCATAAAACTTTTGAGTGTATGACTATTGTACTAAATAAAATATCACATATAGGTAGTGTTTCGGTTGCACTAAGTTCCTGACATCGAAACCTTAAATTTCTGTTTCTGGTTGGTTCACATTTGCACCAAGTCCGTTGGTTTGTTATTATACCAATTCTATTGGATCGAGATTACACCAAGTCAATTAGATCACATAGTTTGTACCACGTACGTGAAATCATCCCATTTTGTAGATGTCGATAACCTCGATAATCTACCCGATAGGGGGCCACCAGTCGTTTTATGTCTGGGTTACGTTGTTATACACCCAAAGCGTTGAAAGTTGTTTTTTTATAGCACTATCCTTATGAAAACCAAAATGTAAATCTTGTACCAATAGAAATTGGAATAATTGTTGCAATCATAACCTAGTAGGTAATCTGTTGTTTGATACGCTTACGCAGCGCGTTCGGGGTCAAAGGAACTTCCTTTTCGTCGAGCAAGTTTTTCAACACCCTAGGCAGTGAACCTAATCGTTGTAGTATAGTATTAGAGTAAGCCACGGGTATTGATATCGTTCTCTAGGGGAATAGGAATGCTAGTGAGAAATTACTACGCTAAGGTTGGGGTTGAGGAAGATTATTTTTATCTTTTTATATTTTTTAGGAAAAGGAAAGGTACGAATCTCGGGGTTTGATTTGGGGTTGGTATTTCTACCGATTACTCTACTATTATCTAATCTAATTAACTAAGCTAGGGGTAGTCTATGTATATTGTTGTGTGCTCGTATGATGATTAAAATGTGTTTACTTAGATTTTATTACTCCTAGTTATCTCCTATTGATGGTTGAATTGTCACGTCCTTATTCTTAACGTTGTGTTTCTAAGGTCGTAGGGTATGCGTTATCCTAACTCTTTGAAGCTACCAAAGGTTAATGACTACAAAATCTCTAGGATTCATAAACATAACACTAAGGTATTCTTTGGATGTTTAGCCTACAATTCCACTAGTAACTATATGCTAAGGTTCAAAAAAGATTAATCAAGCATTAATAGCATAACGAATGACCTATCGCAATACTAGGTCAATCACAATTAAGATAAGAGACAACCAATCAATAATCAATAACTATGTTTCATATTACCTAAGCAAACACACAAGTAAATTAGCCGGACATGGAGAACATGCAAGCATACACACAATCAATTGAAGACATAATTGAATCAATGAAGTAAAACACTTATCTTGATGTAAAATAGGGTATGGAACCCTAAAATCTTGTACAAGACACCTTGGTTCGGTTTAGGTTTTACTCCACAAAACTACCTCTTTAAAACCGAAAAATTCGGATTCTATATATAGTGTTACAAATCGCGACGGCCCCGATAAGGTTTTAAAATGTACCTTTTGAGGAGTCGTTTAAGCCCTTATTTGATCACTTTTGTATCCGTTATTACTTAATATCGTTCCTTTTCACTTTTAGGTATCTTGAAGGCAAAATGCTAGAATGACACTTATTCGGACGAAAAGGCGCGAATATCTGAAGAAAATGGCCAAAGTCAAGAATCGAGACACTCAATTTCTTTGGAATAAAAGAGGACGGTCGGGTTTTACAAGTGACGGCGTCGAGTTCTATTAGAGACGCCGTCGGACAAATTTTGACGACTCAAGAGCAAATTGCTCATTTACAAGTGACGGATTCGGTTTTAAAAGAGTAGGCGTCGCAACTCGGACGGCCTAGATTTGATCCGACGACGTCGACATCTTGAAGGGGACGGCGTCGCAAGACTAACGTGGCCAAGACGAAACCCTAATAACGGCGACCCGACGACGTCACAAGCATAAGCTGACGTCGTCGCAAGACTAACGTGGCCAAGACGAAACCCTAATAACGGCGACCCGAAGGCGTCACATATTAAACGGTGACGCCATCGCATGTGTAATCTTATATATAGAATCCGAATTTTTCAGTTTTCAGTGTGTAGTCTTTTGGAGTAAAAACCTAAACCGAACCAAGGCTGTCTTGCACAGTATTTTAGGGTTCCATACCCTATCTTACATCAAGATAAGTGTTTTACTTCATTAATTTAATTATGTCTTCAATTGATTGTGTGTATGCTTGCATGTTCCCATGTCCCGGGTAATTTACTTGTGTGTTTGCTTAGGTAATATGAAACTTAGTTATGAATATTGATTGGTTGTTTCTTATCTTAATTGTGATTGACCTAGTATTGCGATAGGTCATTCGTTAGGCTAATAATGCTTGATTAATCTTTGTTGAACCTTAGTTTATAATCACCTAGAGTAATTGTAGGCTATACATCCAAAGAATACCTTAGATTTAAAGTTTATAAATCCTAGAGATTTTGTAGTCATTAACCTTTGGTAGCTTCAAAGAGTTAGGGATAAACGCATACCCTACGACCTTAGAAACACAACGCAATTAAGAATAAGGACGTGACAATTCAACTATCAATAGGAGATAACTAGGGAGTAATAAAGCCTTAGTATCATACGAGCACACAAAAATAGACATCGACTACCCTCACCTTAGTTTAGATAATTAGATAAGTAGAAGTAATCGGTAGAAATACCAACCCCCAAATTCAAACCCCGAGATTCGTACCTTTCCATTTCCTAAAAAAATATAAAAAGATAAAAATAATCTTCCTCAACCCCAACCTTAGCGTAGTAACTTCTCACTAGCATTCCTATTCCCCTAGAGAACGATATCAATTCCCGTGGCTTACCCTAATACTACACTACAACGATTAGGCTCACTACCTAGGGTGTTGAAAAACTTGCTCGACGAAAAGGAAGTTCCTTTGACCCCGAATGCGCTGTGTAAGCGTATCAACGTCACTCTTTAATTGTGACGCCGTCGGGTCGCCGTCATTAAGTTTTCGTCTTGGCCACGTTATCATTGTCACGGCGTCACCTTATGCCTGTGACGCCATCGCCTTCTGTCTCTGACGCCGTCTGGATCAAATCTAGGCCGTCTCGAGTGCGACGCCTACTCTTTTAAAACACGATGCCGTCGGTTGTAAATAAGAAATTTGGCCACCGAGTCGTCACAAAACATGTCGCGACGGCCACAAATAGAACTGACGCCGTCCCTTCGGGCCCAGCACTTGAGTGTCTCGATTCTTGACTTTGGCTATTTTCTTCAGATATTCGCGCTTTTCGTCCGAATAAGTGTCTTTCCTGCAATTTGCCTTCAAGAGACCTAAAAAGTGAAAAGGAACAAAATTAAGTAGTAACAGATACAAAAGTGATCAATTAAGGGCTTAAATGACCCCTAAAAAAGGTACCTTTTAAATCCTTATCAAATATCCCTACACTTGGTATTTGCTTGTCCTCAAGCAAATGTGCTTTTAGCCAATTAATTTATAAGTTAGGGGTCATGAAGCATTAGTTTAGAACGATTCACAACACATATAAGCCCCGCAAAAGTCATAACAAGCACGGAAATTACATACTAGCACCTCACATGGGGTGTTTGGATACTCACATCTCTCGGGTGTATATGAAATATAACAAGTTGGAAATGAAAGATAAACACTCATTAACCGGTCCTAGTACATAGATTACCATAGGCTTGAGACTAGATCAAACCTCCACCGCTTTGGGGTAAGCACCTAGGAAAGACTATCCAAGAGGTCTTTTAAAGGGTTGTAACGTTAGGATTACGGTAGGGAAACAAAGGGTTTGGTGGGATAGGCGATTTAGTGGTGGCAAGTCAAAAATCTTTATGTTACAAGCATGCGAAGAATGGCGTTGCTAAGCCAAGACTTGACACTCTAAAATCTAGATAACTAAAACAAACAAACATAAATTTAAAGATAGATGTAGGATGGTAGCCCGTATGTTTTTTTCATTTTTTTTTCAACACTCTATTTTTTCTTTTTATCTTTTTTTCTATATATATATATATATATTTTTTTCTTTTCATACACTCTTACTCTACCATCCTCTATGACAACATCAAAATGATAGGGATTTATAAGCACATCCCTACACTTGAGTTTTTATTATTCTAACACTAATTCGACCTGAATTGAAAAGATCAAAACACTTGGAGTACATTATTATGCAAATAAATAGAATTTGAATTTAACGTTCCCTTCCTGTCATTTCATAAAATTTAACTTTTCCCATGAGTCCCAATCGTCCCAAAACTGTGTACAAAGGATATGACTCGACTTGGCAACTTATGCAAGCAACTAGATAGTTGAACTAAGGGTTTAGTGTGATAACAATAATGCACTAAAAGTGAGTGCATACAAGGTAGGCTAAGGCGATTTGGGTGTACATTTGGGGGTGGATTGTAAACAATGCTCTTCATTGATATTCGGAAAACCAAACATCACGAGAACCGCGAAAAGGATAGGCTCGAAGGGTTAACTAGGGGTATCGTGTACTAAAGATGAGTACAACGCAAGGGTGTGGGAATTACTCAACCGATGTGGAAGAAGTAATTATATTACGGTATCAAACAAGGGTTATCCTAATGCCTCTTATCATTTAGTTATTCCTAACTACACAAGTGTAGTCTTACTAGCGATCTCGGAATGCATCACAAAACAAGTTCTAGAATCTATTATACTACCGGTTCACACTCTAAGCATTAAAGATGAATGCTTTAATTCCTACAAATCTAAGGGCAATCCTCACATTTTGGGTGGAATTTAAGTGGTAAAGGGTTTTTGTGCTAGTCATATAATTTCCTATCCATGAGACGCTTTATTAAGACTAATGGCCCACTCCTATATGTCATGAAAAATTGTAAATTTGGTGCCAAAATTACCCAAACCGAGATTTCTCATGGTTTATTACACAAACGAAATTGGACAAAGCAAATAGTCAAGGATAAGCATAGTTTCAAAGTTCCCGTTTATTTTCCTCCTACACTTAAACCGAACATTGTCCCTAATGTTCCCGAGAAAGTATCAAAGTTATGATAATGGAAGGCAATTAAAAGAAAAGAAATTAGTACTCCCGATTAGCTCGGTAGGATTCGTGTGAAGTGGTGGTTAAATCTTTCTTCAAGAAGAATGTTTGCGTGAAAAGCTCCTTCTCATCTAATGTATCTTCTTCTTGATAAATTAAACATGCACACTTGAAGAAAACAAAGCGAAACCTTCGCGTAAAATCGGTGGTAACAATATATATATGACTCTACTAAACTAGCATATAATGCTTGTGGAATGGATGTTTCTGATTTTCTAGAAAATTAAGACACGGAAAATTCTAAAATTTATAAGTAGCACGTAAAATGAGAAAAAGTAATAAGTTGTTTACGCTTCTCCCGACGCCGTCGGTTATCACAACAGAAACTCGTCTGCGATTTTCGGAAAAATTCGAACATTTTATCTTTAAAATCTGGAAAAATTTCCTGCAACATATCCATTATGACTCGATACAAGCATTTGACTCGAACAAACACACATGTATATCTTTCAAATAATTGTGATTCTCATGTTTACGTTTCTTTTGAAAACGTGTGTAATCCTCCCTACACTTGTCCCTAATGTAAAATACCTTTATATGTAATTAAGACGAGGTTAAAGACAAAATAAACATTTTACAAATTTAAACATGAGAATAAACAATTAATAAAAGATACGACACACAAATAGACAATCCATCCACAAGTCATAGATAAACCACATGCAAATATACATACACATCAAACTGCTCAACGTTCATCACAAAGTTAAGATAGCCTAGATTATTACATGCCAAAATAAAATTGTTCCAACAACCAACCATTCCTAACAATAAAATATCCATAAACAAATACATGAGTCAATGGGAGGGGTCCATGCGGTAGTCCTAACCAGGAGGAGGTGGCCTGTGTTTCCATAAGGCGGGTAATCCTCCTCTCGCCCGGGAAATGGATCGATCTGCAGGTGTGGGTCGGGCTGATCACGCATGGACAGATGTTGCATCTGTTTGACGGTATAATCATATGTCTAGCTAGCCCTCTGGTCCTGCTGCGCCATCCACGTGTCCATACAGTCCATCCACGCTCCCTGGTGGGCCTGCCAATCTCCACCGGACATGTGCCGGTGGGCGTTAGCGAGCCTCTGCCCATCCCATCTTGGTGTCTTTGGAATCAGTGGCTCGTTATCATCGTCATCATCACCAACCTGAATGTTGGGCTGAACACGGAACCACGCGTAGCCCCTACCATAATCCATGATGACATCCATAGCTTTTAGGGACTTAGCTCTGACGACCCTTGATGCTGCCACCACATTAAGGTATGCGGGTGCCTCCCCTGCCAATATGCCAAAGGACTGGGCCAACCGGGTGACAAGCATGCCTCCATACACCCTATCCTCAAACCTCATCCCACTAGCAGTCCTCAAATAATCGGCCAACCAGAATGGGATGTTACAGTGCACACCATCGGCCAACATGCATTAGAGATAGAATAGATCTGGTAAAGTGACACGATGACTCATGCCATGGCGCCCTGTAATAGAGAAAGTGAGGCAACGGTGCACGAGCCTAATTCGTGGATCCCGAATCTGTGAGGCGAGGTACTCGAACGTACTCCCGTTAGCTATTGTGTTCCAAAACTGAATACCCAACATGTCGTCCCTATGGGTAATCCCGGCTGCCAATCTAGCCCTAAAAACATCGCTCTCAGTATCCCTATTAGCATACAATCCCAATCTCCATCCAAACTCAAGTACCGACATAGCCCTCCATTCTCCACCTAACCTAAATCGGACCCCTTGAAACTCAATGTTATCCCGACATGAATTAATATCCATCAGATAAGATGCGTGAAATTCACTCACCAACTTGCCATACACGGGCTCACGCATCCTAAACAGCCTTTCCCAATGGGGGTCAGTGAACTTGTCCCTCCTAAAACTGTTCGAGAACTCTCTAGCGAGATCATGCTCCTCAAGAAATCCCCAGTCCACAACAAATTTCGAGTCAATAGTTTGATGAAGCAAATCATTGTAACGGGTTTGGCATCCTTCTCAACAAATACTCCCCACCCAAAGAATCGTGTCGACTATGTTTTCCGGGTACTTGAAGATCGCCCCTAGTTCTCTTCGTTCTTCCGCTCATCCAAACAGAAATTAAATAGGTGGGGAACAAATGAGTAACATTCGTGATGCTAGGGATGACATCAGAGGGGTCTAACGGCGTCGCAACATAAACCTGACGCCGTTACCCCGACAAAATTTTCAATCCAACATTTGCGAGGGAAAAATCCAGGTTTTTAACCATAACCCATGACCCAAACACCCTTGTTGCAGCAACAATGGTATATTGGCTAGGTGGTTTTAGTTCCTAAGCCGTCAAGGCTTCTCGCACAGTTAACCCCATATAATAACACTACCATTCGCCTAATCTTAAGCCTAATTAACAAGATTCATGGGCGACATTTAGTATAAATCAAACCAATTGGGGGTCTTCGGATAAAAAAGATAAAATCAAAATTGAGCATGAAATCAAGCAATTGACTAGACAAAGATCAATGTATACTACTTACCTTGTGGAGATTGACGTGGCAAAATAGTGAATTTGATGTGGAGAAAACGTAGTGATATGGTGTGGGGCAGATAGAATGTGTAGGGTAAAGAATGAAAGGGATGGTTGGTGTTTTTATCCGTCTGATCTGGCTTAGTGACGACATCACGTCACGCCAAATTTTGCAAAGAAAATGGTTTTGTTAATCCTTGGGATCAAAATCGATTACTATTTTGACAAACATTTTGGTTTTTATTTTAAGATTTATTTTGTCAATCCACCCACAATCTCCAAGAAGGTAAGCAACGATATGTTAAATTGTCTTTCAATTGTGATTCTAGAATCTTCAATTATTGGGGATGAGGATTCTTTGATCCCGGTTTAAAACCGAAAGAACTTTTCCTAACATCTCGGAAAGTCGGGAAGTGACACATGCACCTTTCCAATAAATATGTTCATAGAGAACAAACGGGGAGTGTTGAGGCAAGAATTCAAATAAGGATATGATTCCTTGAGGGGTTTGCCACGCTTAATGGAATTGGAGAGGTTTGTGAGTCATCCCAACGTGTTCGGTATCGCATATACCTTTTCTATCTTTTTAGGTATATTGTTCTTTGCGATTTCTTTACGGATTTTCAGCATGAAGTTGTCAGCTAGTCTCAAGAAAGTGTCGTGAGTTTTTCGCATTTGAGCTTCGAGGCGTTTTATTTCCTTTTCTTGCTTGTGGACAAATGTCAACATTATGTCCTCGAATTCATCTTGCCGGTATTTTCTTGGGAGCAAAAATTCCTTGACCGCGTTCACATGCTTATAAGCATGGGTGGTCACTTCCATTAACTCGTTCACTTGTGCCTCCATGCTCATGAATATTTGTGCCTTGGAATCTAACCCATTTTCCTGGATTACTGGAATTTCCCATCCTTCCTCTTCATATTGAGCTAGGTCATCAATGACTCCCCAACATGCTTCGGCATTGAGGTTACTTAGCCTTCCACCGGCGGCGTAATCAATGGTTCGTTGGAGGGAGGGACTGACGTGATCATAGAAGATTTGGACTTGAAGCCAAATATCAATGCCGTGATGAGGGACTTTATGGAGTAAGTCCTTGAATCGAGTCCATGCCTCATAGAGAGACTCGCCTTGAAGTTGTTGGAACGTCAAGATGTCTCGTCTAAGTTTAGTAGTTCTCCCTGGTGGGAAAAATTGAGGAAACGAGAGGTGAGATCATCCCAACTTGAGATGGACCCGACGGGAAGTCGCTCAAGCCAATTACTAGCTTGGTCCCGTAGAGAGAATTGGAAGAGACGCAGACGTGTGGTCTCCCGAGTAGTAGCATCGAGGTCGATGGAATTGACAAATTTAAGGAAATCCTTAAGATGTCGATTAGGATCTTCTAACGAAGTCCATGGAACGACATCCGCTTTGCACCAACCGGATGGTGTCGGATCGCAGGTCGTAGTTTGGACTTGGTCGGGAAGCTCAATGGTGTTCCTATAGCCTAGGTGGCTTGGTCTCAGTATTCACCAAGAGTACGGCCTCTTGGCGGGTCATTTGGTGGTGGTTGATTATCACCTTCCATGATGAAAAGTGATGGGGTTACTAACAAAGGTCACGAAGAAGGATAGACTACGAGGAAGCTAAAATGGGGAAAAAGCTACTTGATAGGAATCAAGAAAGGAAACCTAAGCGAGGTGGACTCTAACTAGCTATTCTATTCCCGGCGCGCCAAAACTTGATACGCTTACGCAGGCGTTCGCGGTCAAAAGAACTTCCTTTCATCGAGCAAGTTTTTAAACACCCTAGGCGGTGAACCTAATCATTTGTAGTGTAGTATTAGGGTAAGCCACGGGTATTGATATCGTTCTCTGGGGAATAGGAATGCTAGTGAGAAGTTACTACGCTAAGGTTGAGGTTGAGGAAGATTATTTTTTTATCTTTTTATATTTTTAGGAAAAGGAAAGGTACGTATCTCGGGGTTTGGATTTGGGGTTGGTATTTCTACCGATTACTCTACTATTATCTAATCTAATTAACTAAGCTAGGGTAGTCTATGTCTATTGTTGTGTGCTCGTATGATGATTAAAAATGTGTTTACTTAGATTTTATTACTCCCTAGTTATCTCCTATTGATGGTTGAATTGTCACGTCCTTATTCTTAACGCGTTGTGTTTCTAAGGTCGTAGGATATGCGTTTATTCCTAACTCTTTGAAGCTACCAAAGGTTAATGACTACGAAATCTCTAGGATTCATAAACTTAACACTAAGGTATTCTTTAGATGTTTAGCCTACAATTCCACTAGTAACTATATGCTAAGGTTCAAAAAAGATTAATCAAGCATTAATAGCACAACGAATGACCTATCGCAATACTAGGTAAATCACAATTAAGATAAGAGACAACCAATCAATAATCAATAACTAGGTTTCATATTACCTAAGCAAACACACAAGTAAATTAGCCGGACATGGAGAACATGCAAGCATACACACAATCAATTGAAGACATAATTGAATCAATGAAGTAAAACACTTATCTTGATGTAAAATAGGGTATGGAACCCTAAAATACTGTACAAGACAGCCTTGGTTCGGTTTAGGTTTTACTCCACAAAACTACCTCTTTAAAAGCGAAAATTCGATTCTATATATAGTGTTACAAGCCGTGGATCGCTCTTTAATTATGGCGCCTCGCCTGTCATTAAGTTTTCATCTTGGTTACGTTATCATTGTGACGGCGTCACCTTATGCCCGTGACGCCGTGTGCCTTTAGTCTCGGCCGTCTGGATGAAATCTAGGCGTCCGAGTCATGACGCCTACTCTTTTAAAACCCGATGCCATCACTTGTAAATAAGCAATTTGGCTCCGAGTCGTCACAAAACATGTCATGACGGCGTCACAAATAGAACTGATGCCGCCCCTTCGGTTCAAAGCACTTGAGTGTCTCGATTCTTGACTTTAGCTATTTTCTTTGTATATTCGCGCCTTTTCGTCCGAATAAGTGTCTTTCCAGCAATTTGCCTTCAAGAGACCTAAAAAGTGAAAAGGAACGAAATTAAGTAGTAACGGATACATTTTCTACCAAGAATGGATCATTTTCTACCAACTTCAAAAGATTCCTGGTTAAGGATCCATCTTGACCTAATAAACCCGGTTTAAACCCATAGTATTTCTTGTTATCAACCATGAATGGGTGATATAAGTGTGTAAGGTCATGGGTTACTCCTATATCGGCTTCTACTCTACATGGCCTAGAATCTACCACCTTTATCAAGCAACTACCCGGACTATCTATTTTGATGGGTGGATTGGGGCCTAATTCAATTCAAGATTCACATCTAAAGACGGAAAATTGGGTAAGGTTTTTAAGTGAGGCTCGGTTCATCAAAATATGGAACTTCCCTAGGACTAAGAGAGGTCATGACAATAAGCATCTAAACCTACATTCTCTAATGGCGTTTGGTCCAAAGGTTCTCTAATTGGGGTTCCTATAGTCTCTTCTACTTCTTCCGGTAAGTTATAGGCGATGTGTGTTCCTCAGTGATGGTAAGACTTGTAGGTTATCCGATGGGGTTGGATTTTCTACTCATCCTCCATCTTATCAAGATCACCTATGTATTCATTTTGTATTGTGGTAGCGCCTAACCATGACATGCACCTTGGTACCTCAACTCTAATCATCTCCTTCCTAAACAACCTTTCCAATCAAGTTTCCAAATTGAAAATAGGTCTAAAGATTCGCTTTGTGGGTCCCATGTTCCACTTCTAAATTGGGCGTGAATCTCAAAGGTTTCCATGCAATCGAGCACCACGTCCCAAATATCCCCATCAGTTACATAGTCAAGTCTCCTTTGGGTTTCGTGGGCGATACGAGTGTAAAAGAATTGTAGTGGAAACAAGAAGTCAATACCATGATAAAGGACTTTTGCAATAAATATTTAATGAGTCCAAGCCTCGGGAAAGGATTCATCATGATGTTGCCGGAACCTCGGGATCTCATTTTGGAGTGGAAAAGGTAGATTATGTAGTGGATTTTGTTGATTGGGTGAAAGTTTTGGTGGATTCGCGTTCTCCATGATGGTGAGCGGAAGAGTCAATGGAAAAGTTTCTGAACAAAGACACAAAGAAGGGGATAGACTAAGAGAAATCTAAAATGAGAAAAAAGTTTACTTGATAGGAATCAAGCAAAGAAACCTAAACGAGGTGGACTACTAACTAGCTATTCTATTCCCGTGCGCGCCAAAAACTTGATAACGCCACACGCGTCGTCGGGGTCAAGGAAACTTCCTTTTCTTGAGCAAGTTTTATAACACCCTAGGCAGTGAACCTAATCGTTGTAGTGTAGTAATTAGGGTAAGCCACGGGTATTGATATCGTTCTCTAGGGAATAGGAATGCTAGTAGGGAGTTACTACGCTAAGGTTAAGGTTGAGGAAGATTATTTTTATCTTTTATATTTTATGAAAATGGAAAAGTACGAATCTCGGTATTGGATTTTGGGGTTGGTATTTCACCGATTACTCTACTACTATCTAATTATCTAAACTAAGGTTGTGGGAGTCTATGTCTAATTAATGTGTGCTCGTATGATAGTTTAAAGATGTGTTTACTTAGTTTGTATTACTCCTTAATTATCTCCTATTGATGGTTGAGTGTCACGTCTTATTCTAGTTGCGTTGTGTTTCTAAAGTTGTAGGGTATGCGTTTCTCCTAACTCTTTGAACTTACCAAAGGGTCTTGTCTACAAATCCACGTAGAGATTATAGACTCCTACTCTAAGGCACTCTTCGGATGTTTTAGCCTACAATCACTCGTGTAATCATACTCTAAGGTTCACAAAGATGAATCAAGCATTAAGTACACAACGAATGACCTATCGCATTACTAGATCATTAATCAACTAAGATAAGAAACAACCAATCAATATTTAATAATTAAGTTTCATACTTCCTAAGCAAACACACAAATAAATTAGCTTGGACATGGAGAACATGCAAGCATACACACAAATAATCAAAGACATAATTGAATTAATGAAGCAAAGACTTATCTTGGTGTAAGATAGGGTTAAAACCCTAAAATCTGTACAAGACACCTTAGGTTCGGTTTTAGGTTTTACCCAAAGACTCTCCACCCAAAGACCGAAAATTCGGATTCTATATAAGATTACAATTGCGACGGCGTCACCTTATGTTTAGTGGCGCCGCCGTGTCGCCGCCATTAGGGTTTCGTCTTGTACGTTAACCTTGCGGCGGCGTCACCTTATGTCCGTGACGCCGTCCTCTTTCCGACGGCGTCGTCGGATCGCATATAGGCCGTCACGAGTAGCGACGGCCTACTCTTTCACACTAGACGCCGCCTCTTGAAAACACGAGTTTTGAGTTCGACCCGTCACAGCAATTCTCCGGACGGCGTCGTACATAGAACCCGACGCCGCTTTCACATTCAATGACGGTGAGTGTCCGATTTCGACTTTGGCCATTTTCTTCATATATTCGCGCCTTTCGTCCAAATAAGTGTCATTCCAAGATTTTGCCTTCACGAGACCTAAAAAGTGAAAAGGAACGATATTAAGCAATAACGGATACAAAGTGATCAAATAAGGACTTAAACGACCCTCAAAATGGTACCTTTAAAACCTTATCAAATATCCCTACACTTGTTATTTGCTTGTCCTCAAGCAAATGTGCTTTTAGCCAATTAATTTATAAGTTATGGGTCATTCAACATTAATTCAAAACGGTCCACAACACATATAAGCCCATAAAAGTCATAACAAGCACGAAATTACATACTAGCACCTCACATGGGGTGTTTGGATACTCACATCTCTCTCGGTGTATAAATGAAATATAACAATATAGGAAATGGAAGATAAACACTCATTAACCGGTCCTAGTACATAGATTACCATAGGCTTGAGAATAGATCAAACCTCCATCGCTTTGGCGTAAGCACCTAGGAAAGACTATCAAAGAGGTCTTTAAAGGGTTGTAACGTTAGGCTTACGGTGAGGAAATAAGGGTTTGGTGGGATAGGCTATATAGTGGTGGTAAGTCAAAATCTTTATGTTAATCGATATGAAGAATGGCGTTGCTAAGCCAAGACTCGACACTCTAAACTCTAGATAACCTGAAATAAACAAACATAAATTAAAAGATAGATGTAGGATGGTAGCCCGTATGTTTTTTTTTTTTTTTTTTTTTTTTTTTTTTTTATCACTCTATTTTTTTTCTTTTCTTTTCTATTTTTTTTTTTTTTTTTTTTTTTTTTTTTTTTTTTTTTTTTCATACACTTTTACTCTACCATCCTCTACGATAACATCAAAATACTAGGGATTTACAGGACATCCCTACACTTGAGTTTTTATTATTCTAACACTAATTTGACCCGATTTGAAAAGATCAAAACACTGGGGTACATTATTACGTAAACAAAGGGAATTTGAATTTAACGTTCCGTCATTTCATAAACTTTAACTTTTCCCATGAATCCCAATCATCCCAAAATCGTATACAAAGGATATGACTCGACTTAGCAACTTATGCAAGCAACTAGATAATTGAACTAAGGGTTTAGGGTGATAACAAACATTTGCACTAAAAGTGAGTGCATAAGGGGTAGGCTAAGGCGGTTTGGGTGTATATTTGGGGTGGGGTGTAAACAATGCTCTTCATTGATATTCGGAAAAACCGAAACATCACGAGAACCGCGAAAAGGATAGGCTCGAGGGTTAACTAGGGTATCGTGTACTAAAAATGAGTACAACGCAAAGGGTGTGGGGAATTACTCAACCGATGTGGAAGAAGTAATTATATTACAGGTATCAAACAAGGGTTTATCCTAATGCCTCTTATCATTTAGTTATTCCTAACTACACAAGTGTAGCCTCACTTGCGATCTCGGAATGCATCACAAAACAAGTTCTAGAATCTATTATACTACCGGTTCACACTCTAAGCATTAAAGATGAATGCTTTAATTCCTACTAATCTAAGGGCGATCCTCACATTTTGGGTGGAATTTGGGTGGTAAGGGTTTTTGTGCTAGTCATGCAACTTCCTATCCATGAGACGCTTTTGTTAAGACTAATGGCCCACTCCTATATGTCATGAAAATTTTAAATTTGGTGCCAAAATTACCCTAACCGACATTTCTCATGGTTTATTACACAATCACAATTGGACAAAGCAAATAGTCAAGGATAAGCATAGTTTCAAAGTTCCGCTTTATTTTCCTCCCTACACTTAAACCGAACATTGTCCCCAATGTTCCCGAAAGTATCAAAGTTATGATAAAAGAAGGTAATTAAAACGAAGAAACTAATACTCCCGATTAGCTCGGTAGATCCGTGTAAAGTGGTGGTTAAATTCTTTTCAAGAAGAATTATTATGTGAAAAGCTCCTTCCAATCTTTTGTAACTTCTTCTTGACAAACTAAACTGCACACTTGAAGAAAACAAACGAAACCTTCACAGAAAATCGGCGGTAATAATATATATAAGACTCGATTTAAACTAGGATATAATGCTTGTGGAATGGATGTTTCTGAATTTCTAAGAAAATTAAGACCGAAAATTCCAAAATTTATAAGTAGCTCGAGAAAACGAGAAAAATAATCGACGTTTTACTCCTTCCCGACCGTCGGTTGCAATCTGACGCCGTCGGTTATCCCGACAAAACCGGTGCAGTGATTTTCCGGAAAAATTTCGGAAAATTTACATCTTTAGAATCTAGAAAAATTTCGCAAAACATCCATTATGACTCGATACAAGCATTTGACTCGAACAAACAAACATATATATCTTTTAGTTAATTGTTATTCTCATGTTTACGTTTCTTTTGAAAACGTGTGTAATCCTCCCTACACTTATCCCTTATGTAAAATACTTTTATATGTAATTAAGACGAAATTAAAAACAAAATAAAGCATTTTTACAAATTCAAACATGAGAATAAACAATCAATAAAAGATATACGACACACAAATAAAAATAAAACAAATACACATGGGTTGCCTCCCAAGAAGCGCTTGTTTTGTTCGAGTCACGAGCCCCGACTCTACCCTTATTTGACAGATAAAGGGAAGTTTTCCTACACTTAAGTTTAAGTGAGATAGTAGTAATACACACCCTTAGGGTGGAAATTTGCTATGTGAGGAGATGGTGATGGGTGATTTATATGCTCAAAGGGTGTGCTCTATTCATTATAACCTTACCTAAGTCTATTGGTGTAGCGAGAGAATCAAATCTCTCTCCTAAGAATGGATCATTTTCTACCAACTTCAAAAGATTCCCGGTTAAGGATCCATCTTGACCTAATAAACCCGTTTAAACCCATAGTATTTCTTGTTATCAACCATGAATGGGTGATATAAGTGTAAGGTCATGGGTTACTCCTATATCGGCTTCTACTCTACATGGCCTAGAATCTACCACCTTTATCAAGCAACTACCCGGACTATCTATTTTGATGGGTGGATTGGGGCCTAATTCAATTCAAGATTCACATCTAAAGACGGAAAATTGGGTAAGGTTTTAAGTGAGGCTCGGTTCATCAAAATATGGAACTTCCTAGGACTAAGAGAGAGGTCATGACAATAAGCATCTAAACCTACATTCTCTAATGGCGTTTGGTCCAAAGGTTCTCTAATTGGGGTTCCTATAGTCTCTTCTACTTCTTCCGGGTAAGTTATAGGCGATGTGTGTTCCTCAAGTGATGGTAAGACTTGTAGGTTATCCGATGGGGTTGGATTTTCTACTCTATCCTCCATCTTATCAAGATCACCTATGTATTCATTTTGTATTGTGGTAGCGCCTAACCATGACATGCACCTTGGTACCTCAACTCTAATCATCTCCTTCCTAAACAACCTTTCCAATCAAGTTTCCAAATTGAAAATAGGTCTAAAGATTCGTTTTGTGGGTCCCATGTTCCACTTCTAAATTGGGCGTGAATCTCAAAGGTTTCCCATGCAATCGAGCACCACGTCCCCAAATATCCCCATCCGTTACATAGTCAAGTCTCCTTTGGGTTTCGGTAGGCGATACGAGTGTAAAAGAATTGTAGTGGAAGCAAGAAGTCAATACCATGATAAAGGACTTTTGCAATAAATATTTAATGCGAGTCCAAGCCTCGTGAAAGGATTCATCATGATGTTCTTGGAACCTCGGGATCTCATTTTGGAGTGAAAAGGTAGATTATGTAGTGGATTTTGTTGATTGGGTGAAAGTTTTGGTGGATTCGCGTTCTCCATGATGGTGAACGGAAGAGTCAATGGAAAAGTTTTACGAACAAAGACACAAAGAAGGGGGATAGACTAAGAGAAATCTAAAAATGAGAAAAAAGTTTACTTGATAGGAATCAAGCAAAGAAACCTAAACGAGGTGGACTACTAACTAGCTATTCTATTCCCGCAATGGCGCCAAAACTTGATAACGCCACACGCTGTTCGGGGTCAAGGAAACTTCCTTTTCTTGAGCAAGTTTTATAACACCCCAGGCAATGAACCTAATCGTTGTAGTGTAGTAATTAGGGTAAGCCACGGGTATTGATATCGTTCTCTGGGGAATAGGAATGCTAGTAGGAGTTACTACGCTAAGGTTAAGGTTGAGGAAGATTATTTTTATCTTTTATATTTTATGAAAATGGAAAAGTACTAATCTCGGGTATTGGATTTGGGGGTTGGTATTTCTACCGATTACTCTACTACTATCTAATTATCTAAACTAAGGTTGTGAGTCTATGTCTAATTAATGTGTGCTCGTATGATAGTTTAAAGATGTGTTTACTTAGTTTGTATTACTCCTTAATTATCTCCTATTGATGGTTGAGTGTCACGCCTTATTCCTAGTTGCGTTGTGTTTCTAAAGTTTGTGGGTGCGTTTCTCCCTAACTCTTTGAACTTACCAAAGGGTCTTGTCTACAAATCCACGTGAGATTATAGACTCTACCTAAGGCACTCTTCGGATGTTTTAGCCTACAATCACTCGGTAATCATACTCAAGGTTCACAAAGATGAATCAAGCATTAAGTACACAACGAATGACCTATCGCATTACTAGATCATTAATCAACTAAGATAAGAAACAACCAATCAATATTTAATAATTAAGTTTCATACTTCCTAAGCAAACACACAAATAAATTAATGGGACATGGAGAACATGCAAGCATACATACAAATAATCAAAGACATAATTGAATTAATGAAGCAAAGACTTATCTTGGTGTAAGATAGGTTAAAACCCTAAAATCTTGTACAAGACACCTTAGGTTCGGTTTTAGGTTTTACTCCAAAGACTCTCCACCCAAAGACCGAAAAATTGGATTCTATATATAAGATTACAATTGCGACGTCGCACCTTATGTTTAGTGACGCCGCCGTGTCGCCGCCATTGTGGTTTCGCTTGGCCACGTTAACCTTGCGACGGCGTCACCTTATGTCCGTGACGCCGTCTCTTCGACCGGCGTCGTCTGCGGATCGCATCTAGGCCGTCCGAGTAGCGACGGCCTACTCTTTCACACTAGACGCCGCCTCTTGAAAACACGAGTTTTGAGTTCGACCCGTCACAACAATTCTCCGACGGCGCCGTACATAGAACCCGACGCCGCTTTCTACATTCGTGACGGTGAGTGTCGATTTCGACTTTGGCCATTTTCTTCATATATTCGCCTTTCGTCCAAATAAGTGTCATTCCAAATTTTGCCTTCACGAGACCTAAAAGTGAAAAGGAACGATATTAAGCAATAACGGATACAAAGTGATCAAATAAGGACTTAAACGACCCCTCAAAATGGTACCTTTTAAAACCTTATCAATTATATGACATATTAAGAGTTTATAAAACACTAAATAATTAAATAAAAGTACATAAGTATTTAAAGTTTATAAATACTTACCTTAATATAGAATGCTTGTTTATAATAAAAAGGGAATATAAGCGGAGCTTTGACGTGAAATTAATAACCTCCGAAAAACCTGAAACTACTTGGAGATTATAACGACACATTCTTTGAAAAAGTGAAGCTATTCGAAGATTATAACGACTTTACTTGAAAACTTCGAAGAAAAGAGGATCAAAACCTAGTTTTCTTTTAAGAACACATGATTTTTATTTCAAAATCTATAAGAAATGCCTTTAGGGTTTAGGACTTTAGATGTTAAGAAGGTTGGGTGCATTTTTTTTCAAGTGATTTGCTTGGTATTTATAGGCTAGAGAATTTGTTTAACTATATATCTTGTTAAAAACTAACTATAGTTAAGTTTATGCATGTTTATATCCTAAGCAAGACGTTATGTCACTATGACATGTGTCATGGTGACTCATTGAAAACGACATCTATGGCAAATCGAGGAGGTTAAGAGATTTGGATTTTTATATTATGTTTACGGAGTAAGTTTTGGTCCCGGTAATCGCTAACGGTAAGTATATAAATCACGAAACTTAAAACCGGGTATCGTAAAAATATGAAACTTGTTGAATTGATTAAACTCATCAATATACTCATTATTAACCCATAAAATGAGTGATAATTTAATTGATCGCGTACACACTGCTAAAACCTATATCATAGATTAAAAATGCGTAAAATGTAAATCGGATAATGTAAAAATCCAAAACTTTTGGAAATCTTGTAAGATGGGAACAACACATATTTTTCCTGTTTAAAATATTAGATAGACATTGCAGGATGTTTAAAAGTCATTTAGACCAAAATGTAAATTTAAGACACGGTTTTGGAAAACTGGTTTCTTAGACGTATGTTGCAAAAATGACCCGATGAATGTCAAACTTTCATGTAATCATGGAAATAGGTTAACTTACGAGAATAATAAATAAAAAAACGGGAGTGAATAGTAATATACGAGGATGAATAGTAACTTAAAAATACGAATTGTGACAGTCTTACCACCTTAAAGGAAATTCTGTCCCAAAATTCAGTGTATGTTATATATCAATATACTAATATAATGGTGTAGCGTAAAACGTCTTTGAAGTCCATAATCATCCGGAGGATGGAAGGCACAGACAGCGTAAGGCTATAAAATATTTTGTTTGTAAAAACGGTTATAGTTTCAATCTCGTTTGGACACGTTTCTCTATAACTATAGCTCTAATATCAATCTGTAACATCCCCATTTTCGTGAACGCAACGGAATTCAAACTGGGTGTTACTCGACGGTATGACGGTTATAACAATAGAAAATGAACTCTAATTGAGTCGTCTTTAAAAAAAAGATTTATCACTCGTATTATACAAATATCAGAGTTTACAAAATGAGGTCACAGTAGTTTCACGGTTTACGAATTTCACAAATAAGTTTTCGAATGATAGTAAAATTTATAGCCTTCTTGAGTATCCTGCTCCTCCGTATCAGCATTGATCATTATGGACCTGATATAAACATACTAAAAGTGTCAACATAAATGTTGGTGAGTTCATAGAGTTTGTTGAAATAATTGTGAAAACCTTGTAAAAATTATTGTGACAAGTATATGTAAATACTAAATGTAGTTCATAAAACTTTCGAGTCTATGACTATTGTACTAAATTCAATATCATATATAGGTAGTGTTTTTGTTGCACTAAGTTCCTGATATCGAAACCTTAAAAATTTCTGTTTATGGTTTGTTCACATTTGCACCAAGTCCGTTGGTTTGTTATTATACCAATTATATTGGATCGAGATTACACCAAGTCCATTAGATCACATAGTTTGTACCACGTACATGAAATCATCCCATTTTGTAGATGTCGATAACCTCGATAATCTACCCTGAGGGGGCACAAATAGTTTTTGTTTCTGGGTTACATTGTTATACACCCAAAGCGTTGAAAGTTGTATGTTTATTGTACTATCCTTATGAAAACCATAATATAAATCTCGCACCAATAGAAATTGGAATAATTTTTTAATCATAGCCTAGTAGGTAGTCTATTGTGTTAATACAAATAAACCGTAAAAATGTTTATTGATATTTTACGATCTTTCTATGTTTTATTGATAACAATTGTAAAATCGTTTTATCGAAATAATAAAATACGTAAGTTTTAAGCCAATAAGTTTTTTAACTTACTTTCCTAATAAATCCTCAAACACACTTTTATAAAACAAGTACAAGTTAGTTACATTTTTATAAAATACATAGTAGATAAACATGTGAAGTTTTGGACCATCCATAAACCCAAAGTCCATACCCAAAACCCATGACCCATGGAACTTGACCCATGACCCATTGCATGATATCAATAATGGGTAACACCCATGACCCATGACCCAAAGTCCATAACCCATAACCCAAGATGACTTTGACATTAGACATGACATCACCTATCCATAGACCATAACCCATAACCCAAAACCCAGTTTGTGACCCAAAATCCGAACTGGTATTACTAGTTAGCTGGATTAATGGCTTAACACTAGTCGGATCTCTTTGGGAAGGGATCCGACGGATCCGGGTGAACAGTGATCAATTTTACTATAAATAGTGAGCCATTTATTTCTTGTTTCTCACCCTTATTTAACATATCTTCTCTCCTACTAATATATCTCGCTAACCTCTGATCTATAAAGATCACTCTTGTAGCTTTCTTTCTCTTGTGTTTCTCAAGGTACCTTGTACAAAGACGAGATCACGTATTCTTGCATACGAGTCATTATTCTCTCCATGTTGCTCGAATTCTACATCACCTCAAGACCATTAAGTTGTTTCTTGTTATTGATACTTCTTCTTATATTTCTAAAGTATTTGTGATAGTTGTGTTGTTGTGTTGATTGGTTCTTTTGTGTAAAGAACTCAGTATTTAGCTTAGTACAGGAAAAAGTGTAAGCGAAGTTGTGAGGTTTCTCCACCGGTTGAAGGAGCCTGTTGACATAATATTTACGAACTCTCGAGTTAGGTACTCGGGGAGTGGATTAGGGCAAGGAAGGTGTCCTTGTAGCCGAACCATTATAAATCGTAGTGTCGCACTTCTATCCTTTTTTATCTCTTTACTTTAATCGTACTTATTTCCTTTCTTATTAACTTGCATTATCTATACCTCAACATCCAAAGGTTTCACATACTATCGATCTAAGGTTTTACAAACTAAATTTAAATCGGTAAAAACTATTTGATTTGTGTTCAAAAGTATATATAACAAATATCAAAATATCAAGTAAACGCGAGATTCGACAAACCAATCCTTTAGGAAAAAGTTTAACGTGCCAAAACTCACGAATGTGATATATGTGATACCGGGCAAGTGATACCCGGGTCGTGTCCCAACGAGGTGTGAATTGAAGGATTTGTTGAGGTTTGTGATTAGAACTTGAATTTGGGTTTTAAGAATTTGAGTTTTTACGTTTTTGATTACGTTTTCTAAAAATTAAAGCACGGAAATGTAAATAAAGCACGTAAACAAAGTAAAGAACTAATTTAATAGCTACTAAACATAAGAAACACTAAAACGATGCTAAATTAAGTCCTAAGGTGCTAAAACTAAAAAACGCGAAAACCCGGGCTAATCCCGAGCTTTAAAAGTGAAAATATTGCAATTTAAGGCCTACGGGTGCAAAACTAATTTTTATACGTTCTAAATGACTAAACATAATTTTATAAAAAAGCCGGGGTTTTTTCGACTTTTAAATTATTTATTACGAATTAAAAACTAAATTATACTAATTTAATTATAAAAAATACTAAACTATTTTTAAAAATACTGAGAAAATTATAAAAAAAATACTATGAATTAAGCTGGTTAAGGGAAAAATAATAAAACTGGTAACTGCTTTTGTAATTAAGCAGTTTATAAGCTAAATAAGCAAATAAGCTAAATCTGAAAAGGCTACTTAAATATTTGATTGTGCAAAGTTTAGCCAGGACAAGTCCCAAGGGCAGTTGGTTGAGAGTGTGGGTGTTGTGGTCGTGGGTGTGGAGAGACCAGGTTCAACCTCAGCTCTTGCACTTTTGCAAAACATTTTTTTTCAAATTTTCTTTTGAAACTTAAGTATAAGATCAAAATAAAGATTTTTTATATAAAACAAACTTTTGAAAAGCTTCAGATAAGTTGTTTGCATAGCTTATTTTCCAACAACTTCACAATTTAACCAAAATCCCCTTTGTCAACTTTTGGGAACAAGAAGCTAAGAATAAGCAATATAACCAAAATAAGCTATCATACCTAATAATAAACTTAAAATAAGCTAAAGGAACAGAGATTCACTAATCTTAAGAGGAAATAAGCGCTTTTCTAAATAAGCTACTAGGGAACCTTAAGCTAAAATGGACAAATAAGCAATCAAAAGCACTAACTAAGATCCTAATAACCTAATCTAACCTATCTCATTGTGTTGCATGTCAAGCAGAACAAAGGGGCTAATTGGAGTATAAAATAAGCTCCTTAATGACTTCCTAAACCTACACAAAGTCGAAATGTTAACTTGATACTAAGGGCTTCCTAAAAATTAAATTGCAACTAATTTGGACTTAAAATCAAGCTTAAAAAGTGCTGTGAAAGTGGGCAGATGGGCACTAATGTGGCTATTATGACAGAACATAAAAGCTTCCTTAATGCTTTAAATCTAAAAACAGATAAAGACTGGTGTACAAAGATTCACTAAAGCTAATTTTTGAGAAATTTGGATTAGAAATGAGCAAGTTACAAGCTAATGAACAACAACTTATGTTGTTGTTCTTATGCAGAAATTTTTGTGATAGACTACTTTTTTTTTCCTAACTAAATGATAAGGATTTAAAACGTACACTTATAGAAGGTCATTTAAACCCTAAATCGACCAATTTTATATCCGTTACTGCTTAATTTCGTTCCTTTTTCAATTTTAGGTCTTTTGGAAGCAAAATCTCGGAATGAAGCACATTTGGACGAAAACATTTTTAATCATCATACGAGCAAATACATGAAGAAAGATAATTAGTTTTTAACAATTAACTCCACAACATCAACAATGGAATCAACAACAAGCTATTTATCAACAACAATTTAATCACAACATACTCCACAACTTGGTGCAATTCCACAACCACAAATGGTTCAACCACCACCAAGCCTTCAAGTTCAAACCTACACAAATGATTTCAATCAACATCCATCAAGGAACACTATGAAGGAACCCACTTGGTTTGCAAAGATGTGTGAAGCTTTAAGCGACCAACAATCAATTCATGAAGTGGATCACTTGATAGACCTCCAATGCTCACTCCAGAAACTACGATCAATGGGTGATAAGGTTCTTTAGGTTTGTGATCTGAAGAAGCCACATGGAAAGTTCTTAAAGAAGGTTATCTGGAAGGTCCATTTGAGATGCCTACCGTCATTGTGCCGGAGATCCAAGCTAGCTTTGTTCCACCAAGAGATGAACAAACCAACATTGCTCACTGCTGCGATTTAAATCCTGAACTTCTACACTATGAAGGCGATGAACTTGCAATGGAATACATCCTCTTAGGATTACCAAACCCAATTCTTCGTAGTGTTGATGCTCAAAAGACCGCACAAAAATGTGGGATCATATTAGTCTTCTTATGGAAGGATCATACTCAATCGGGAGGATTTGGAATCCAAAATTTACTTGGCTTATGAACACTTCATGATTGAACACGGAGAGACACTAGAGTCCTATCATCATCGATTTTCGGATATCATCAATGATTTGGATAAACACAACATCATCATGCCAAGAATTGCGGTGAATACTAAGTTCTGAGTAGTCTTGGTCTAGAATGGGAGAAGTATGTCATTTTCTCCGTCAAGCGAAGAATATGCATCATTCTACTTATGGATTGTTGTACGATTACTTGAAGCCTCATGAAAAGGAAGTTGATCGGAAAGGATTCTCCGTGCTCAAATTGCTAAGCGATGGCCGGGACAATCAACAACTTGCCTTGTATGCTCAGCGAATTATCCTCTCAACCGACAACTCAACCAAGCGCTTCAAACACACCTTCACAACCACAACCTCAACAAAATCAATTGGTTCCATACAGCAACAATGCTCAAGCATATGTCGATGAAGCGGCGAGAAGCAGATCCGTTCGAGCATTGCAACAAGGATTTGTGATGATTGCTAATGCTTTTGGCGTTACACCAACAAATCCAACAATCGTATTCGTTCCTCATCTAACACACGGACTCAAGCTGTTGTGAACAATGGACGTGTTGAAGTTCGAGAATCGTGATTATGGTCGTCGGATGGGCGGTGGTCAAGGGTTTAATCTTGTGGGTAGGAATAACAACGAGCTCAAGTGGTGGAGCAGAAATGCTCGAAATCGGTTAAATGGTCTTAGATGCTACAAATGCAATGAGAAGGACACACAGGCTAATGCATGCCCAAAGCAAGGACTAGGGGCGATGCTTATTTCAAAGAGGCTTTACTTTTGGCTCTTAAGGATGAAGTGGTGGATCTCTTACGGACAAAACGAGCTTTATGGCGGATCTGAGACTCGAGATGATGATATGGAGGACTTGCGAGCTAATGCAAGCGTTATGTTGATGGCTAATATGCATGAGCTGCACATGGTAATCTGAGCCCGATGTATGACACCGATGGCTTGTCTCAGTGCCGAACAAACCATCATCATATCTCGAACTAATATCTCAACCAATATACGAATCAAGCACGGATCGATTATTCAAAATGAGTCTTCTACATCTCTTTCGATGATTTTCAAGTTAACCACAGTAGTTACATTTGATGATCAAGATGACCTTATGGTTTCCTTTGATAATCAAATTGACTCGTGATCGTATGAGGATCTAAAGAATGATCATGTTGAGACTCATGTTGAACAAGATGATCTGTTGCCTCATCCGGATTTTGCTCGGTTAATTCAAGACCATAAAATCATAATGGAGGAATGTTATGCATTAAATCGGTCCTTAAAAAGTAAAATGCATTTATTAACCAAGGATTTTGAATGCTTACAAATGCAACTCAACTTTTCAAAACTCAAGAAAACCGTGAAAAGGTTTTGAAGCCGCTTTGCAAAATCTCATCAAAGCGAAAAATATTTAGAGAGACGGATCGTGATCTAGCCGCCTCGAAGAATGCTTTGTTATGCGAATTAGAACAAGCTGAAACACGAACATAAAAAGCAAATTAACGCTTTCACCTTGGAAAATCAAAAAGCTAAGTCGAGTTGTTAAATTGTCAAAAGCAGTTCTCCGCATACAAAAGCATTCAACGAATCGGGTAGATGACCTTCTTGACGAAATTCTCGGCTTGCAAAACAAACTTAAAGAGTTTAAAACTATTGTTTACAAACATGGTGAATCCGTAACAGACTATTGAAAAGTTTACCTTAAAACCCAATCAAAAGGATATGGAAAAAATCTAGGCGATTACAAACCAAAGCTTTCACTAAAACATTCAAACCAACTCACGAAGTTTCCGGTGCGAATACAAAATTGATAATCTTGTCATGAGTGTTGTTGAATATCATCGTCAAGAGGAATTAGATCACGAAGGCGAGTCGATCAAAATTAAAAATGTTGTTTACAACAAACCTTTTAATTATAAAAGCGCGTCACTTCGTCACACCAACGGATTCTTCTAACACACCAAGGGTTATCATCAAAACACACGAGTCTTCTAATGTTAATCCCAAAGCAATTTGCACAAACTTATGGTCCTTTACCTTCCATTAGTGAAGTAAACTCAAAACACGAAAATCGAAAAATCCTTGATATTTTGACATTTTCATGGTGACCTCAAAATTTTACAACATGAGATAGAATATCGCTCTGAAATCAAAGTTGAACATTTTCAATCGCCTCGCGCGAGAACAAAGAGACATTTTTCGGAAAAATCTTTTACCTAATGTTAAAAACTTGAAAAGTTGTGCAATTGCTGGGAAAAGGATTTTCATAAGGAACTTGGGTAATGAAAAGCGTTTTCGAGAAAAGAAACATCTATTTCTAACACAAAGCATAAAAAGCGTTGAGAAAAGATGTTGATCGACTCTTGGAAGATGTTATCTGTCTTGATATCCATAATGTTGTGTTACTTCATGCCTTGCCATTTGCATCGATTACATCTCTGCGATATGGTTGAAGCTGTTGTAGCTGAGAACACCGATAATGTAACGGATCGAGTCTTTAAAAGTGAAAATAAGCGATTACTCACGAAATTTACAATGCAAAACGTCGTCTTCATTGGTGTGAAAAGATATTCACAATCATCAACTTAGTTTTCAAAGAAAATCGCTCGGTTGAGTGCAAAATCTTGATCCTAAAATTGAGCTCTTGGATGATCAAAGCGTGTCTTTGAAAAGTCAAATCTCAAAATATGAACAAGAACTTTTAAAAGTTAAGCAGAATATGGTGTCATATTTGATTTACTCAAAAGACTCGACTTGATGCATCTAACGAACTTGATCACTATCTTGCTCACACTAGAGAAGTAATGAATTTTCTTTGGTAATATTCGTTAGAAAATCAAGATCGATTCACACCATCTCTAAGTTACGGAAATGTTAGGAAAGTATGAACAACTTCCGCCTCGTGATCAAGAGATTAGCACCGGTCACACTTAGTAATCGTGAACCTAGAATTCCCAACTGCCAAATCACAAGTTGCTAATGTGTTTCCCTCTCTTGAAGCAGAATAGTTGCATCTTTTCCAAGCGTCCGCACTTCACACCTAGGAGCACTCAATCGAAGAATAGGAAGTTGCGACCTAAGAAAAGATCAATAAGGAATGCTAAAGTAGAAGAACACCCTAGGACTCGAATAAAACTCATGTTACTTCCACTATAGATGTTGCGTCTAGCAAATGTAATACAAATAGTGATGTAACGAATGCTAAACCGTTAAGTACTTTTGATATTGATCGATGCACCTTGTGTTATTTGTCAAAAGCGTATGAATTCGATTGTCATGACAAATGTGTTGCTAAATCTATAATCTCGATTACAAAATCCTAAGAATCGGAATACCTCTAGGCCCACTAATCATTCTAAGTCCGTGCTTGGTAAACCACCTTCTTTAGATTCTAAGGCAACCATTGCTATCACGGTAGCTCTGCTTCACCTCCTAAGAATGAAGTACCACCTAGTGCTTTCACTAAGACTAAAGCAAAGAGTAGTTATAGATGGCGAAATGGATATATAACACACTAGGATTTAAATGGATGCCTAAAATTATCAATGTGTGTATGTCTCATATACACTTGGAACCCTCTAACATTTCGGGTTCCACATCTACTTCTATTCCATACGTAATAAATACGTGTGTAATGCGGTGATCTGAGATCATTCTCTGGATTGTTGATAGCGGATGTTCCCGACACATGACAGACCTTAAGCTGTTATCAAACTTTATTGCAAAGTTCATTGGCACCGTCGATTCGGAGCGATCACTTGCATGACCATCATGGGCTCAGAGATTATGTCAATGGGAACATCGAAATCGGCGGGGTTTACTATGTGGAAGGCCTCGGTCTGTCTGTTTCGATGGGTCAATTTTGTGATGGAGATTTGGAGGTTGCTTTCGGGAGAAAACTTGTTTCATTCGTGATCTACATGGAAATGACCTTATGTATGGCTCGCGTAATTCTAGTCTCTACACTATCTCTATGCAAGACATGGTTGCTTCCTCTCCCATTTGCTTACTTTCAAAGGCAACATCTACAAAATCCACGGCTATGGCACCGTCGTCTCTCACATCTAAACTTTCAAACCATCACCAACCTTGCTCGACACAAACTAGTTGAAGGACTCCCATGATTCCGGTATTCAAAAGATCACCTTTGCTCGACTGTGAACAAGGGAAAAGCACTCGTGCTCATTTTCCTTCAAAGGTGGAACACGACTCTCGGCATGTACTACATCTTCTTCACATGGATTTGTGTGGCCCGTGCGTGTGCAAGCGATCAATGGCAAAGCTACATCTTAGTAATTGTTGATGACTACTCACGATGGACTTGGGTCTACTTTCTTCGAAGCAAAGACCAAGCTCCACAAATGATCATCACCTTTCTCACAAAAATACGAGTTCACTCCATACACCGTCGAATTATTCGAGCAGACAAAGGCCCGAATTTGTTAACAAAACCCTTCGTGAATTTTATGAGAAAGTAGGAATTCGACATCAAACATCTATTGCGTACACACGAACAAAGCGGAGTTGTTGAAAGAGCGAAACCGAGCGTTAGTGGAAGCTGCAAGAACAATGTTAATCAATGCTAAACTTCCAGTTACTTATGGGCGGATCTTTGTATCTCTCGCATGCTATACTCAAACCGTTCTATGATCACAAAGCATACAACAAAACACCTTTTGAGCTTGTCCACAACTATAAACCGAACCTCAAACACTTTCATGTATTTGGATCCTTTGTTATCCGAATAATGATCGTGATGATTTTGGAAAGCTCAAAGCCAAAGCGATATTGGAGTCTTTATTGGATCTTGTGACAATTCTAAAGGTTTCGAATCTAGAATCGTCGAACTAAGGAGGTAATGGAAGCGATTCATGCTCATTTCGATGAACTCACGGAAATGGCTTCGAGTATATGACTTAGAACCCGGACACAACCGTTTAAACTTCCTCAACCCCCATCATCGGTGAAGAAAGCCCTCACTAACTCGTCAACAAATGGAAAGGTTATTTGCTCCTACGTTACGTGGCGATATTGATGAATGTGCTCTGGTGTATCCATTTGCACAACGATAATATTCATATACGATACACTGCTACAACAACTACTGTTGAAGATGCACCTACACCGATTGACTCCAACACAACAGATTGAACACACCGCTTCCAACAATGATGAACCGGTGATGATATTACGAATGAAGTACCCCACTGCGATTTTGATCCAAATCGTTCTTGACCCGTTTGCAAATGAGGCTGCGCACGGATGTCGCGGAATCTTCAACAAACCATTTGAATCCTCGAATCGCACAATGTATACCAACATCAACCTCTACACATAGATGGACTAAAGACCATCCTCGGCTAACATTATTGGCAACCCGAATCAACCGGTCGTTCACGAGACAACGTCTTCCTCGAGACGGTGAACATTGCATTTATGCACTCACCGTATGCTAATGTCGAACCTAAAAACATTAAAGATGCAATGACAAAGACAACTGGATTGAATCCATGCAAGAAGAACTCAACCAATTCAAGCGTCTTGAAGTATGGGAGGCGGTTGAAAGACCAACGAATCTCGTCATTGGTTTAAAATGGATTTGGAAAAACAAATTGGATCTTTGAAGGGCGTTATCCAAACAAGTCACGGCTAGTTGCTAAGGGTTATCGTCGGGAAGAGGAATAGACTTTGAAGAATCTTTTGCTCGGTTGCTCGTCTTGAGGTGTTCGGATATTCCTCGCGTTCATGACTCATATGAATATGACGGTCTATCGGATGGATGTCAAAGCAGCGTTTCTCAATGGACAACTTAAAGCGGTCTATGTCGACCAACCGGATGGATTCGTTGATCTGAGTTCCCGAATCATGTCTACAAAGCGAACAAAGCTCTTTATGGTCTCAAACAAGCCCCTCGGGCATGGTGCGATAAGCTATCATCTTTCCTCATTGCCAATAATTTCACCAAAGGCTCGGTTGACCCAACTCTTTTATACAATATCACGGGCACATATCTTAATTGTTCAAATTCGTGGATGACATCATTTTGGGTCTACACATAAAAAGTTTTCAATCGCTTTTGCAAAACTTATGAAGAAAATTTTGAAATGTCCATGATGGGTGAACTTCGTTCTTTCTAGGACTACAAGTTCATCAATCACCCGTGGTATTTTCTTGAGTTAGTCCAAATATGCCCTTGAGCTGTTAAACAAATTTGGAATGACAACTGTGACACTTATGCCACACCAATGGCTCATACCAAGAAATTAGATCTTTGATTTACATGGAAATTGGTTGACCTACCAAATACCAAAGTATTATTGGGTCCTCATGTATCTAACACTAGCGGACTGATATTGTCTTTGCCGTTTATCTATGCTCCCGTTATCGATCGCGACCAATGAAACCCACCTCTCGAGGCTAAAAGAATCTTCCGATACATCAAGGGAACCATTAATTTGGGATCGGTATCAGAAGGATTATGGTTTTGAACTAATCGCTTTTTAGGCGGCGACCACGCGGGATGCTTAGACTCAAGGAAAAGTACTTGAGGCTCTACAATTTCTTGGTGATAAAGCGGTGTCTTGGCAATCAAAGCGAGGATTGTACATCGTTGTCATCAACCGAAGCGAGAATATGTAGCCATGTCCGCGTGTTGTGCTCAAGTCATCGGATGAGAACACAACTCAAAGACTATGGTTACGTGTTTAATGAGAATCGATGTCTTTGCGACAATCGGTGCCATTGCAATCTCGTGCAACTCGATTCATTTTCGAAATCAAAGCACATCGATCTACGCTATCATTTCATCAAGGACCACGTGGAGCAGTGCCGTTGAATTATACTTTGTGGTCTTGAATACCAATTGGCGGATCGCTCACCAAAGCCTTGCCTCCCGCTAGGTTTAATGAGTTGGTCCACCGAATTGGTATGAGGTGTTGACTCAATAGGAATTGGATGACCTCTTAAAGCAGTCTTAAAACACATCAAACACCAAAACATCTTTTGTAAATAAATTTTCAAAACAAAATACAAAAATATAAAATCCGATAAAACAACAAAATATTCTCCTAATCTATCTTTCTTTCAACATGGCAAGTATATTTCTTCCGTCAACACTTTAATCTTTCAAAATTCAATATTTTTCCGATCAAGTGTTGAGGGAAAAATAATCTCTTAAGCTTGTTTCACAACAACTCTGTACTTGCATGTTATCACATCTCGGTTGATTATGTTACAAATGGTGGTACATTTTCGGTTCAAAGACACTCCTCGGACTTAAAGTAATAACCTTTCTTTATTTTCTCAAGTCAAGGGGAGTGTCGTCATATTCTTTCTAAAATCTTTGATTGGTAACCAAAATGGAAGTTAGAAGGCTTTGTTTGAAAAAGGAAAAGGTGGAGGGACCAAAGCATCAAAGGTTAAACTCCCTTTTAATAAAACACCCTCCACCTACTTTCACTTCTCATTTATTGCAAAACACCTAAAACCCTCCTCGCTTAAAATTCACTCAAGAAAACCGTGTTTTTGATCTTCATCTTGTAAGTGTTTTCGTGATCACAACATGTTTTAAGATAAGGTTTTGAATCTCATGTAAATCCTACGGCTAAAAGCGTGTTCTACTGGCGTGATTAGGTGTTCTACGCTTATGCGTAAGAACACACAATCAATATATGTGTGTTTGTGGTGAAATGATTTGTGTCAAAGCGTTCATAATACATCAATGATACCATTTATCCATCAAATTCCACCCGAAACACTAATTGATGATTTTTGAAAATTAGGGTTTATAAGTCGAATTGGGTGTTTTCGAATGTGAAGTGTTTTGGTCAAAAATATTGTTGGGTTATGTTCTTATGGTGATGAATTGATGATTTCCTTGCTTTATAACCACCCAGAAACTCTAAATAATCAACAATTTGGAATTAGGGTTTAAAGTTCATAAGTTTGGGTATTTTTGATTCACCATGAATTGGGTGTTATAACTCGGTATAAAGACTTCCTCAACACTCTTAAACTACCAGAAAAAGTTTGGTGCATATTCCATGGCTAGATCTCATACAGCGTAGATTTAGGGTTTAGACTACAGCGTATGTAGTTCTACGCAAGCGTGTAACATGTGTTCTTGCCATGATCCGTTGTTAAAATGAATCTATGTGTTAATATTGATGATATGATGGTTCTATTTCGGGCTTGTTACTCGTGAAAATCGGAATCAAGGTCATTTGCAACTCTACGCATAAGGATTACCCTACGGCGTGGTCATGTTGCAGCGTAAGAATAATCCTCGCATAACTACTCGCGTAAGGTTCTACAATGGACTACGCGTGCCACAGCGAAGGATATGCGTAAGCGGTGACCTCTACGCATAAGGTCAACTCTTACGAGTAGCCTTACGTGTAAGGTTAATATATGCCTACGCATAAGCTCTCGCATAAGGTCTCCTTTTTCCTACGCGTAACAATTCTTACGTGAGTTAGGATTCTGCGTAAGTTTACGCTAAGCATATATCATTCACATCACGCATAACTTTGCCAAAACTACGCTTAACCTGGATTGACCTTCATGATGATGCATTACGTGTACAAACTTGTAAATAAACTAATCATAACGTCACGAATCCAATAATGTCACTAATAAACTTAATCGCCTAATATGTTGTGAACAATAAGTGATAACATAAACTTTAAAACTTAAATTTAACTAACTCACGAAACATTTCACGACATCATTGAACTATTGAACATACAAGTGACTTAGGACTCGTAACAATCATTATCCTTTGTACATTCAATAACTAGACAATAAGACCTTCTATTGACTAACATTATGTCTTCGATATGTTGGTTCTTTTGGCTAATGTTATTTGAGATCACGACATGGTGAACAAATGAATGTGGATGCACGAAGTTCTCTCCATTGCGATATCTATCCTCATGGCTATCCAATGAAGATAGGAAAGAATAATCTCCGTGTTGACTTTGACACTCTCACTTGCTCGAGAATCTTCGTGTCTAATTGCTATTGACATTACGAAGACTCATCCGTATCGAATATGCTCACTCACTCTACAAGCTGTTCACGAGATCTACATCCAGCAGTTACGGAACACTATGGAAAGGGTCAAGGACGGATGCATGTGATGATGACTCTAAACCACAAACAAGTCACCATTACACTGCGAGACTTAAGGGCTGCTCTCCTTATTCTGAAGTCAATCCAACCAAACTATATGCCACACTGTCTTGAGAGCTAACTCTCCAATTCTTAATCGATATCGGTTATGGCGAGGCTACGGGGTAATCACCAAGCATTCTCACGTAGAGCTTAAGAGTATTCCTCAACCACAGAACTCTCTACATGATCATCACCAAGTTTTACGGTCGTGGCGGTGGCTATGAGCATCCTAAGCTCATGGAGCGCAAATATTTTGGGCATTGGTCAACATGAAACACATCGCTATCGAAGCTCGATTTGGGATGACATGATGTCATTTCTCAACAAACTTGGCTCAAAGATTCCTACATCGGATACACTAAGCTGTTGATCCGAGAGCACTTGGACTTCATCACGATATTCCCAAGAGGCTCAATGACCCGACAATCACGATATGTTGGCGGAACCTATTCTATCTGTCGAGAATCAAGGAATCGTCTACAAAGAAACAAGGTCTTTGTGTTGCGGATTTCCTTCTAGCGAAGATGTCGAGCTCGAAGCATACAAAAGGTATCTGGAAGCGAGTTAGACAAGGCAAAGTTGGTCATCTCGACGAAAAATCTTACGGAACACTGTAAGGAGAACCAAAAGAGGAAGTGCGAGCGCAACAAATCTTGTGAGTCAAGGAAGGTTCCTAAAGGAAACCTCCTTCTAAAGGATTGTTCCGTAAAGGAAGCCGAACCTATTCCCACACTTGAACCACGAGAGACAACTTAGGGACGAGAGCTCGAAGATACTTGATCTGGATGAAGAGTTTCATTACTCTGCAACTGCAACCGAAACACACCTCGGTAGCAAAACCTCCAAGTCCTCCAATTGTCCAAGATAAAGGAAGACTCCGACTATTGTACCTTATGATGAGAGCTCACGAAGAAGAAGAAGAAGAGCAGCTGGATAAATCATACGGACGAAGTTTAAAATCGTCGAACACCTTCAAAAAGTGAAGAATTTGCTAAAGATCAAATGGGTGGCCCGGAGGATCAAGTGGTCTTGCCTCCTCTCCAGATCTGATGCGGTTGTCGACCCGATAAGGGATGCGGTGCCACCACTCTTCGCAACAACAAAAGCTTGTGGAGGATACTATCGACTATGATTTTGAGAAACCGAGCGAGAAAGATAAAGATGATGATTATCGAAGTTTCTTACGGATAGTCCTACACGCTCGCGAAGGAAACTTACGAACCACCAAAGGACCCGAATCTCCTCACATCTCATCATCATCGGATTCTTCGTCTCATTCATCACAACCACCATCTAAGAAGTCAACCAAATCATCATCCAATCGGTGAAGAAACCACCTAAATCTTGGATTTCTCAAACTCATAAAAAGAATTGTGAAAATTGTCCAACAAGTCGAAAAGAAGGACATACTTTACGAAAAGCGAATTGGTTTCTTGACCGTTCGATGCTTAAATGATGAGAAAGACAAGATGGAAAAGAAAGGGAATTTGTTCGAAGTTCATGAAGAGTCATCGTAAAGAGGCTGAGCGAAATGATCGAAGGTTACACTAACAAGTACCTTGGGATATCGTTCCTAAAGTCCAAAAGGAGCTGGAGAAGACAACAAGAGATCATACTCACAAGTTTCTTCTCGACCTTTGTCCCGGTGTGACTAGAAAGTATTTTCCGACAACTCACCCCTTAACATCGTCGCATTGGTTAAACATACAATGGCCAAAGAAGGCGATCTCTGAATCGAGTTAATCGCTAAACTAGTGATGCAAATGTCAAAGCGATCGGAGCGTTTACCGGATGAAGCTAAATTTTTGAAAATCTACTTGATTTTCAACTCGATCATCATGCAAGGAGTCGGCCGATCAACCCAAACGACCAAGAGATGGCGATGATAAGGATAAATACTCGCACCAAAGCGTCGAAGCGATCGGTGAATCTTCCTCGATGCCACCTCCTCTACAACGGACTTCTTCTCAACAAAGTCTCCTCCACCTCGGTCCTCTCTTGATAAACCTCGGGACGATTCCGAGTTACCGCCTGACTCAAAAACAAGTGATTACTTTGAGTATCGGGTGGTGACGATGAAGAGATCATGAGCCCCTACAACAACCCACCTCTCCCGAACAAGGACAAAACCCGGTATCATCATCTAAGCCTTGAAAAAGAAAAGAAGGCGCTTCATCTTGGCGTCGTATCATGGCTAGATGACGATAAAGCTGAAGAATTTGAATGGTTTGCTACACTTGTTAACAACACTCCTACCTACGAAGAAGGTCAAGAATTGGTGAGCGGTAATACCTTGGAGCATGCAAAGATTACGCAAGAAAGGTTTGGCGTGAAGAAGATGGCGAATCGAGTTGAAGCGCATCAAGAATGATGCATTCCTACTTTGAAAAACAAATCGGAAAGTGCAATCGAGGTTGAATATCACCTTGAAAACATTGCTCGAGCCATGTCTAACAACATGGATTGGCTCAACCCGAAGCAAACATCGACTTCACCAAGCGGGACAATCCTCCATATTACACCGTGGTCTCGACCTCTACCCACAATTGGCCAACTGATCGACCTAGGATTCCCTTGGACATTTCTTCAACAAAGACTTAGATTTTCTTCAACACGGTGGCGATGGTTCTAGGAAATCGCTACATCTCGACACTTCCATTCCTGGCGCAATATACTCGATTGTATAGCCATCGAGGCGTGCTACCCACATGTTCTCCGACAAAGTAGTAGCGTATGACCAAGATGCAATGTATGGGATTCACCATTGGCGGGCAGCGAAGAATCTACTACAAAAGGCTGCTTGGTCGAAAGTCTCAACATGCGGTGTTCGATTACTAAAAGTATCGTGGCCATCCAACATGTTGGTCTATCGTCTAAATGGGACTACACTTTTCTCAAGAAGATTGTGGTCAAAAGACAAGACGAAAGGGACTATGCATTCTCTGAAGTGACTTTGAGAATTTGAACATCAACGATATTGAAGACATGTATCTTGCCAAAGTTCAAGGTCGCATGAGACAATTTCAAGCGAAGTACAACGTGAATTCATCAAGTCATTGCTCATCTTCATCGACGCATAGTCATCAAAGAGCGTGTTGAAGATCTTGACTTGCCGTTGAATCATATCGAAGCGTGTCAACTTCACTCCTCCACTTGATCTTCCGATATCAATCGACTAACTCAATATCGCTCATCGGCAAACCATTCGGAGTTGTTTACCGCGATGAACTTCAAAGCGCTTAATGGCGTGTAGTGAACTTGACAAATTGGGGATCATACCTTGAAGTCGGTTAGGGATGGATTGGCGTCTGAGGTTGAAGGATATACCTGAAAATTGGGTCTCCTAAGCGATGGAATTCTCGGGAAAGGAGGGATGTGAGAAGGATCATCACCATGATTGATGAACGGTTGTTCGAAGGGATCGATTCGAACGTTGGAAAGTTTTGTTGGTGGTCGACCAGGATCAACATCACCGGCTATCAGCATACTGCTCGCACTCACAGAAACATCACTGCACTTCTGGTACTCCTTGATTTGGTTCTTTCATTAAAAATTTTGGATGTATGATGTTATATGTTGATGGCTTGTGCACATAACGATGTACAACCCGTAATTGTCAAGAAAGGACCACGTAGTGCGCCTCGATGCCACAATCCTTATAAAAGGAGCGAAAGCTTCTTATTTTTGAGTAAAACCTATCAAACCTTTCATTTTCAAGGTTTTGCTCAAAAGAAAAGTACTTCCCATATGATTTTCAAAACCTCAACCGTTTATATCACTAGTTGAGGGGAGTATTTGATTTAAAACTTTGTTCACAAATTGTTCATAGTGGTCATCTTCCCGCAACACTCAAAATGGTCATATTTATTCTCAAGCGTTCAAAATAACATTTTATATGCCATTTTGAGGGGAAAAATTGTGTGATAAGAAATATGTTGTACAAAATGCAAATGAATCATGTACCTCGAGACTTAACCAACGAATTGACGATACTAAACTGTTTGTAACTCGAAAAGACTTGTCTGGACGGGTAATAATTTCAAGCTAGTTCGCTAGTGATGTAAGCGTGTCTCGCAAAGGACTTGTCGAGTAGAATGTACCATTCAAGAAACTTTTGATAAGACATGAACTCGGCGGGTTTGACAACCTTCCAAGGTTCGTCTACACCTTCAAGGTAGTTATTAGAGCTAGTTGTCACCTAAAAGTCGACAATGTAACTCTTTAACTATTCAACGTAACCGTGTCTCGCGGAGATTGTCTATCTTTAGTGGATCAATTCAAAAGTGCGCTCTTTCCTCACTGTGCATTTAACCATTAAAACTATTAAGCACATGTGGAGGGTATTTATGCAAAACATCATCTCTCGCGATGGTTCAAACATGCTTTTCATTAACAAACCCTTTGAGAGATATTTTCACATCTGATGGTTTTAATGGCAAACATAGGTTAGTCATGGGTTATAAGGTGACTAAGGTTAGGAATAACCGTCCTATGATCCGCCAGAGCGGAGGGATCTACCCAAGGACACTACCATTAGTTAGTGTTAGAAGTCCTTAGGAATGATTATAAAAAGGAGAAAATGAGAATCGGAGAAAGAAGGAGTTGAAGAATCAAAAGAAATGTAAAGTAAAGGGTGAAAAGAAATAGCCCTCAGTTATTCAACTTAGGCGAACACGGGTTCAATTCATATACTCTTGGTTGTCACTTAATGACACCGGTATTGAAGATTAAAAGTCGTCATGGACCCGATGGCGCATGCACTAAACCTTCTTAGCCACTCAAGTTTTCTTAACGAAACTTGTGTCATTCTCACGAGGGAACCCTCGTAAACTATTGGCTTTCTCTTAGATCATTGGTATTGAAGAAGGAGACCCTCTCCCTAGTCTCCGCTCAGAAAACCAAAAGCACTATTGAGTCTAGAGCCACGAGATTCATCAAAAGATCTCTTAGGAACACTTGACATTTAATCTCTTGATGATCAACCAATAAGATCATCGGTGGTTCATATCGAGTCCTTCACGGATCTTAGCAATCTGTCGAGAACATTTATGAGAGGTTCACATCATGATCCTCGGTGATTGAATGGAAACTCTGCCGGGTCAACATCAAACGTACCGACGGCGGTCACCGGTAACTCCCGTGGATTACGCGGAGTGTGTCCCAAACGGTCTCTGATCGTGAGGTGATGCTACGGTATACCTCGGCGACTCATCTGAACTGTAGATGTACTTGGTACATCGCGTTATCTCACTTGTGGGACTCTAGTTCGAGAACGGCCTTTGTAAGAATTAGAGTTGTGTTTTCACACTATCTTGTTAACACTCTCGAAGTTCAAACTTGTAAGTCTTAGAAACCGCTTATTACTAACCGTTTGAAATGTTTTCTTCTTATGGAAGCTCGGGCGGGATGATCGTCTTGATTCTTCTCATGCTCACGCCAACATCATCACTAATGGAAGTTCTACTCTAAAGCAACATAACCGTCGAATGATTCTTCGTCAAACCAAAGAATCTACAAAGTTAAAGACTTAGAGAACTTCATCGATGTTGAATTCCAACGTCAAAGGCGTGTGAGCATGTTGAAGAATGACGTGGAGACACTGGAGCGTGAAGGCGGACACTGAAGCGGTATCGACATGACAACAACATACTATCACTTTCACCACAAAGAACAATGATCAAAGAACAAAGTTAAAGATGACGTCAAGCATAAGCTGTTCAAAGATAACTATCTCTCTACCTTTGGGAGATTGTTCGAATCAAGGCAATTCCTCTCACAAGAAAGAAGAATGTCGAAGGCGTCACAGCTACTATTACATCAACGCCTTCACCGTTTACATTCATATATACTTGAGGGAGATTGTTGGAATCACTCTAAACAATATTTCAAGTATTTATATTTCATATGTAATGGGTAGCTTTATTATGGCCTTTATGTTTGTTTAAGGTCAAGCTTATGTAGAAGGCCCATAAGCTTAGCCCAAGCCCACATAAGAAAGGATGGGAACTAGGGTGTTGCCTAGCTTCCTCCTATAAATAATCTTGTAAACCCTCATTTGAGGGTTGGTTGTTCAAGTTATTCTCTTTCACTCACTCTTTCCCTTAACCGTATTATTGTTCATGCGTGTGTGTGTGTTTAGCTTGTTCATCCGCCTTTATCTCTTTCTCTATAACTTGTGTTTGTAAAACTAGTGACCTAACAAGGGTACCCATATCCAAATGATTCGGGGGAATCAATTTGACGGGAGAATCCGGTCCGATCCTCACCGACACATAGCCGATTTTCTTGAGATTAGTAGCCTATTTCAATATGGTGAAAATCAAGAGGAATTGGTCAAATTGAGGACTTTTCCTTTCTCATTAACCGGAGAATCCAAGATTTGGTTGAACGAATTAAATGAAGGAATGATTACTACGTGGGAAGAGATGAGAGAAGCTTTTATTAGCCGATACTTTTCTCCCGCTAAGTTTAAACGTCTCCTAAATGACATTCACAACTTTCACCAAATCGATCATGAAACTCTCATTGATGCTTGGCTCAGCATGAAAGATATGCTTCGCACTTGTCATGGAAACGGTTTAACCAAAGGAGCGATCATTCAAATATTCTATCACAGTTTAGACGATCCAACTCGAGGAAATCTCGACGCCGGAGGAATTTTCCTCTACAAAACTCCAAACGAAGCTTTCAAAATCCTCGAGGACAAGGTCCAACTCAAGCTCGATTTCTCAGAAAATTTCCAAAATGATTCCAATCCGAATATCATTGTTGCCGCCGGTGGAAGCAACATAATTACCGATCATTCCTCATTGATCGAGAAATTGGAAGCTCTCTCCACAAACATCGACGCCCAATTCATAAGCATACGGAGGGAGATGATGGAGCTGTGAAATAATCACCACGCTTAAAACCACAATGCAAAGGATTACACGCCGATGTGTGATCCCATGGAAGCGAACCAAGCCCAACATGAAGGATATCACAACCAAAATTCCAGAAATTCGCACTCCTATCCAAACCACAACCCAACCCATATATATCCTCGATATCAGCCATGGAATACAATACCACATCCATCACAATATTACAAATTACCTAAAACCTCATGGAGGCGATGATGAGAGAGTGGATGGACAGTCAAGCGAAAGCCAATGAGAATATAGACGAACTTGTTAAAATCAAAAGATCCATGTTGTCCTCATTTCTAATGAAATCGACCAACGTTCAAGATAAAGAAGAGGACTTTCACTTGGTCAAACCAAAAGAATTGAATGTATCTCCGTCACTTGTGGAGTACATACCAAAGATCCCATACCTCAACGTTAAGAAAAAATTCCCCATTTGAACAGATTGTCAAAAAAAAAATTCCCGTGGAGATAAGTATAGAAAAGGATCTTGTGTATATTCTATATTAGTTAATTGTTTTGTATTCGTAATTAGTTAAGTACTGAAAAGATCTTTTGTATATTCATTATACTTATCTTGTAAAGGACTCCTTGTGCTATAAAAGGAGATCCTAGGTCATTGTTCTTGGTACGTATGCTTCAAGGTGTAACCCTAGTGATAAGCAAGATCACTCGTATTATTCTTAATAATATTGAAGCTTTGTGTTACATTGTTCTCACTTACAATACATCATACAATCCATATTCTGAGTATTACTAAGTATATTCCGCGTACTTATTAATATAAATCAAAGTATCACTAACACAAGGTGTGTGTTTAGATCCATCAAGTGGTATTAGAGCTTTGGTTCTAATACTTTGATTCAGAAGATCCAAGGAATAAGCTTAACCTACTCACTCAAATCAATGGAGATGGAAAACAACCAGTCCAACTCTGCTCCAAGGCTTCCTAAGCTCAAACTTAATGAGTTTGAGATGTGGAGGATAATGATTGAGCAATACTTTCTCATACAAGACTATGCTCTATGGGAGATCATCTTAACTGGTAATTCCTTCAAGTCTGAGAAGAAGACTGAGAAAGTTGGTGACACAGAAGTTGTAACAATCTCTGTACCTGAGACTAATGATGAAAGAGCAAAGAAGAAGAATGACCTGAAGGCCAGAATTTTATTACTAATGACTCTTCCTAAAGACCGGATCATTGCTTTCAATAAATTCCGACAAGAAAAGAACTTTTGAAGAGATTTGCTCGGTTTTGGTGGCAATGATGCTACAAAGAAGACTCAAAAGGCATTGTTGAAGCAAAGTTATGAAAACTTCTCTACTTCAAGCAATGACTCACTTGACAACATCTTCACCAAACTCGGAAGATTGTCACACAACCGATGTGTTTGGAATTGAGGTAGAAAAGGAAGACCTCAATTTGAAGTTTCTAAGAAGTTTGCTCTTGAGTTTCATACTAATGTTACAATCGGGAAAATAAACCGAGATTGAAACTATGAAGCTCAATGATCTTTACAACAACTTCAAACTCATTGAACAAAGATTGAAGAAGGCGGAAACTTGGTACAAGCTCTAGCGACTTGGCATTGTTGTCAACCTCTGTTGACTGTGATGATTCTGAAGATGACAATGATGATGATTTTGCCACTTCTTGGTTCTACAGTTTCCATCGGTAATGCTAGTGTTACCACCGCAGTTCAAAGAAGAAGGTTCTTTGGTATTGGAGATCCTACCTTTTATGCTTTTATCTCCACTCAAGTTAATGGCTCTATATTAACTCATGAAGACATAGAGCAAATTGATGAAGATGACTTGGAGGAGATGGACATAAAATGGCAAATAGCTCTTCTTAGCATGAGGGCTAGGAAATTCTACAAGAAGATCGGCAAGCCAATACACATCAATGGTAATGAAAAACCGCAGGTTCGATAAAAGAAAGTAGAGTGTTTCAATTGTCACAAGTTGGGGCATTTTGCTAGAGAATGCGAAAGACCAAGGAACCGGACAAAAGGTCTACTTGGTACAAGCAAAAGAAAGAACCAATTGTGGAAGAACCAAAGGCAATGCCGGCAATTGATGGTGTGAGCTATGATTGGAGTTTCATGGTCGATGGACAAGAGGAACAACCTTCGATGTTGCTCTTGTGTCTGACGAACATGCTCTCATGGCTTTCTCGACTGAGGTACAAAACTTTGAAAGTTGTTCTAAAACATGTAGGGCTTCTAGAGAATGTGAAAGGCTTAATGAATTATTTGACAACCAAAGAACGAGTTGTATAGCTTGCTAATTATCTTGTGTCAAACCTTAGAAGAGGCATATCTGTTTTAGAGAAACAACTAGAGCATTATAGAAAATGAGTCAAAATATAATGATGATATGATTATTCTTAGAAGAGAGATAGATCATAAGACAACGAATGAATGAGGCACTAAAAGAAGAGTTTGAAAGACTTAAAAGATAAATGAGAATGTCAATTTATCTGTTGACACTGTTATTATCGGTCTAAGTCAATTGATAAAATTTGGAATGCTCAAATTACTAGTAAAGTTAAGTCCGGTATGGGATACAATCGCTCCTCCACCACTAAGGGTGTTCCATCACCTCCTGGCATAGATTTAGCTCATACAGGTCTAGAAGAATTTCAGGATCTAAATCTTGAATATGGTCCTCCCAAATTTGTGAAAAGTGAGGAAGAGGTTAAGCATGAATCTGATGTTTTTGAAAGTGCAAGTGACTCATCTGTTGTAGATGAGAATGTTAAAAAGAATGTAGAGGCTTCTATCCCAAAAGTTGTAAATACTATTACAGAGGAACCTAGGAAACAAGTTAACAAACCTAGATCAACTGTAAGGTATGCTGAGATGTATAGGAACAAGTCATCAACTCCTAGGGGTAACCAGAGGAGTTGGAATCATGTCAAATCTCAACAACTAGGTAGTGAGTTTGTGATGTACAATAAAGCATGTTATATCTGTGGTAGCTTTAATCATTTACATGCTAATTGTGACTATCATGTTGGGAGAAGGGAAGTCCATGGGAATAAAAGGGTGGAGTCTAACTGGTTTCAAAATAAAATACACCCTAATTCACACAGCAAAATGATCCCAAGAGCAGTTCAACTAAGAAGTGGTCTTAAAACTTTTGCCATCGCTAAAATCTGTAACACTGCCACCCTAAATCACTGTTACAAGTGCAAAATCCAAAACAACTTTTGCAAAATCTGCACAAACAGGAAAAGGTCTTTTTCGATAAAAGGGTTAAATATAACCAACAATGGGTACCTAAAACTAAATCGTGATTACCACCGCTCACCAAAAGTTCCCACCGCAAAGGTTGTAAACAAGAAAAAGGGTAACATGGAAATGTTGTGAAGGCCTCAACACGTTGGGAATGGAAACCTAAAGGAATTACCTCAACAACCAATCCCAATGGTGTATCAATGACCTTTGATAGATTTAACTATATTGATACACGAGGCGGATCCAAGTCAATCATGGCTTGGGTCTCCAAAGGAAACTAACTCCTTTCTTATATGTGCGGAACATCCAAGGACAAAGAAATCGGATCAAGGCTACACAGATAGTGGATGTTCAAGGCACATGACCGCAACAAGTCCTATCTCTCAAATTTTGAACACTATGATGGATAGTTTGTCACTTTGGAGGTGGAGTTAATGGAAAAGTTCTTGGTAAAGGGTCATCAAACTGGTAACTTGGATTTTGAACACATGTACTATGTAAAAGAGCTTAAGTATAATCTTTTCGAGTGTGTCACAAATGTGTGACAAGAAAAACAATGTTCTTTTACTAAAGATATGTGTTTTGTTCTCTAAGGATTTTAAGATGCCTGATGAAAGTCAGATTCTTCTTAAGATTCCTAGAAAAGGCAACTTATATAGCTTTGATATGAACAACATTGTTGCTAAAGATGATTATGCTTGCTTGCTTGCAAAGGCCACAATGGATGAATCCATGTTATGGCATAGAAGACTTGGTCATATTAATTTCAAAACCATAAATAAGATTGTTAAAGATGGTTTGGTAAGAGGCTTGCCTCAGAAAAGATTTGAAAATGATCAAACCCGTGTTGCCTGTCTTAAAGGCAAACAACACAGAGCTTCTTGCAGGTCAAAGTTGGTTAACTCTATTGCTCACCCACTTCATATGTTACATATGGACTTATTTGGTCCTACATCTGTGAGCAGTTTAAATCTTAAGAAATATTGTCTTGTTGTGACTGATGATTTTAGCAGGTTTACATGGGTTTTCTTTCTTAGAACTAAGGATGAAACAACTGGCATCCTTAAGACCTTCATTGCAGAAGTAGAAAACCAATATGATATGAAAGTTAAAATCATTAGGTGTGACAATAGGACAGAATTCAAGAATAGAGTTATGGATGATTTTTGCAGATATAAAGGCATTAAAAGAGAGTTTAGTGTAGCTAGAAATCCTCAACAAAATGGTGTTGCTGAGAGGAGAAATAGGACACTAATAGAGGCTGCTAGAACCATGTTGGCAGATTCAAAATTGCCAATCACTTTTTGGGCTGAAGTAGTTAACACTGCTTGTTATGTACAAAATAGGGTTTTAGTAGTGAAAACAAAGAACAAGACACCTTATGAGTTATTTAGAGGTAGACCCCCTATCCTAGACTTCATGAGACCATTTGGATGTCATGTCACTATTCTCAATACCATAGATTATCTGGGCAAATTTGAAGAAAAAGCTGATGAAGGGTATTTTGTTGGGTATTCCATGGTTAGTAAAGCTTTTAGAGTATTCAACTTAAGAACCCAAAAGATTGAAGAAAATCTGCATGTTGAGTTCCTAGAAAAGAAAGTGAATGTCAAAGGAACTGGTCCAGAAAGGCTATTTGATCTTGATTCTCTAACCCATACTATGAACTATGTGCCTATCTCTACAGGTACATCTACTTATGATTTTGCAAGTTCAGAAGAGTTTCTTGATGATGATGAACCAAGCAATGATCAAGATGAATTCAGTTTGCCACTTTGGGACTATGCAAATAATGATGATATTTCAAGAACTGGAGATGCTCAACCTTCTAATGATTTTGGAAAAGAAGGTGATAGCAACATGAACACCGAAAATCACGAAAATAGTGGAAATTGATTCCATTGCTAGGCCAAAGTTTCCACCGCAACACCGTAAGTGGAAATTACAACTCCGTTCTGAGGAAGCTCAAGCCAATGATGTTGAAATCTCAAATATGCCAAATGAGATTGCGGTTCCTCGACTCCCATACCTCAATTCATAAATCACATCCTCTTGAAAATGTGATTGGGGATGTCAATTCACCTGTAAAGACTAGAAGACAAACAAAATTGCATGATATTCATGGATTTATTAGTGAAATCTATGAATCTAAGAATCATGAAGGCAAGAATGAATGTCTTTTCATGTGCTTTCTGTCACAAATGGAGCCAAAGAATGTATACAAGGCACTTGAAGATGAAAGTTGGGTGGAAGCAATGCAAGAAGAGTTGCTCCAGTTCAAGCTTCAAAAGGTTTGGGTGCTTTGTGATTTACCTCATGGCAAGAAGGTAATAGGTACAAAATGGGTGTTCGAAAACAAGAAGGATGAAAGAGGAATTGTTATCAGAAACAAGGCTAGGCTTGTAGCTCAAGGATACACTCAGGAGGAGGGTATTGACTATGAAGAAGTGTTTGCCCCAGTTGCAAGAATTGAAGCAATCAGGTTGTTCTTAGCCTATGCATCCTTTATGGGCTTTAAAGTCTATCAAATGGATGTAAAGAGTGCTTTTCTATATGGGCAGATTGATGAGGAGGTATATGTTTCACAACCTCCAGGCTTTGAAGACCCTGACTATCCAAACAAAGTGTATGCAGTGGTTAAAGCTTTGTATGGCTTGCATCGAGCACCAAGAAAATGGTATGAAACCTTAACTACTTATCTTCTTGATAATGGGTTTCATAGAGGCGAGTAGATCGACTTTGTTCATCAAGAAAGACAAGAATGATATCTTCTTGGTTCAAGTATATGTTGATGATATCATTTTGGCTCTACAAAGACAGAGATGTGCAAAGAGTTTGAGAAGCTAATGAAAGATGAGTTCAAGATGAGTTCTATGGGTGAACTCACATTCTTTTGGGACTTCAAGTACAACAAAGGCCGATGGTATTTTCATCAATCAAGATAAATATGTGGTGAAATACTAAGGAAGTTCAAGTTCTCGATGCAAAGTCATCCAGCACCCTATGAGACAAGACTACACATCAACTTTTGAAGGAAAATAGTGGTGAAGCGGTTGATGTGCATATGTACGGATCTATGATTGGTTCTTTGATGTATCTTACATCATCTAGACCAGATATTATGTTTGCGAGTGTGTGCTTGTGCAAGGTTTCAAGTCACTCCTGTGTTCTCACACTTGACTCGTGTGAAGAAGATTTTCGATATCTTAAAGCATTTCCTAATCTGGGATTATGGTACCCTAGAGAATCACCTCTAGAATTGGTTACTTACTCGGATAGTGACTATGCTAGGAGCTAGTTTGGATAAAAAATCTACTACGGTGGATGCCAATTTCTTGGCAATAGATTGGTGTCATGGCGGTGCAAGAAACAAACAATGGTGGCAAATTCATCAACCGAGGCGAGTATGTGGTCACTACAAGTTGTTGTGCTCAAGTTCTATGGCTTCAAAATCAACTTTTGGACTATGGGTACAATTTTATGAATACCATCATTTATATTGACAATAGTAGTGCCATTTGCATAATTAAGAATCCAGTTCAACACACAAAGACTAAACATATTGAAATTAGACACCATTTTATAAGAGATTGTTATGAGAAAAGGCTAATTCAAGTTATCAAAATTCATACTGATGATAACTATGCTGATTTATTAACAAAAGGACTTGATGTGGGTAGATTTCAGTACTTGGTAACAGGTATTGGAATGCTTAATCCATAAATTTTTGTGTCTGATGGTCTTTGGTGTTGAGTGGAGGTTTCTGGGTACTAAAATTGTTGTATAAGTTTGTATATGTTTTGTGCTTGTATTTTTGCTTGTTCAATAACTCTTATGCAGCAAAGATGGGAGTTGATCATAAAAGGTGTGTAACTGAGACACACAACAAATGGTTATTGATTCACCATGTCTAATCCACATAAGAATCAACTAGTCCAGAGCAAACGGCTACTGGTAAAGACTTAACAAATCCGTTTATGGTTGATAGTTTACCAAAAACTATATGGTTATCAACTCACCATATTCTTTATGATTAAGAGTTGGCTAGTCCATAGCAAACGGCTCATGGTAAAGACATATCAAATCCGTTGATAGCTGGTAGTTTGCTAAAAACTATGATAAGAGCAGTCAAATTTTTCATATGTTTTACTTACCACTGCTCTTGAAAATTTTTGTGAAAAATTACCACTGCTAGTTCACAGTTTCCACTGACAGTGTTATTTTTACCACTGTTGATCTAGCCGTTACAACTGTTGTGTCAGTAACAAATTTTTACTAGCCGTTGAGAGAAATTGCTTTCCATATTTATAGGGTAAAATTTTTAGAAGATTATCTACTTTCCAAATTGCAATTTATCCTCTTAAGATAAATCTTTTCCTTAGATAATCTTTCTTGCGCAAAACTCTAAAACCCTAACAGTATATATCTTTTCTCTCAATTGGCAAGTTATTCATACAATTCATACTAACACAACATATTTTTCATCAAAAGATACTATGGCACCTATCACTTTTGCAGATGAGCACAACCAAGTGGCCTATTTGGAAAAGTCAAACGACAAGAGTGGCCCTGTTTTTCATCAGATTGTGGATTTTCTAAACACTACTCATGTGAGGTATGCTTTACTTCTCAATCCCACAATCTATGTCTCTCAAATCAAACAGTTTTGGACCTCTGTTCAGTCCATCACTCTTGAAGATGGAGACACACATGAAACTGTGGATGCTCTTAGAGCCACAGTGGATGGGGTAACTATTGATGTTACTGAGTCATCCTTGAGGAGAATTCTCCAATTGGATGATCTCAATGGTATCATCACATTACCAATGCCAGAAATTCATGAAAATCTTTCATCCATGGGATATGATACCATTGATAAAAAGCTACTTTCAAAAGAGTGGTTTCATCCTCATTGGAGATTTTAATACATACTCTTTTACATTGCCTAAGTCCTAAGAAAACTTCTTATGAACAATTCGGTTCAACAATGGCTTACCCTTTGGTTTGTCTAGCCACCGATAAGATTTTTAATTGGTCTAAATATATTTTTAAAAGTATGCAAGGCAATGTAAAGAGTTCAACAAAATTTTTGATGTATCCAAGGTTTGTGCAAGCAGTGTTAAATGAATTTCAACTGCAACCCCATACAAGAGTTTATAAAATCCGTTGCCTTAAGCCTAAAGTTTTTCAAAACATGAATAAGGATGGCAATAGGGTTGTTAAACCACTTTTTCCTCAAATGCTTGCAAAGATTTCACAGGTACAAGGTGCAGATGCAACAATCCCAGCTGTATCTCAAACCACACCCACACTCACAGTTCCAAACATTATCTACACTCCCACCAGTTACTCACACTTATGAGAGGAGGCAAAAACAGCCAACTCCTCTCATCACAACACAGCATGTCCGTGATCCTCTTGGTTTAGGAACAAGCAGTGGTGGTTCCAGTCTTCCACCTAGTCCAACTAGGAGTGAGTCTGAGCCAATGCCCTATGATTCACCTCTCCCAACAGGTCACACAGTTGGAAGTGTTGAGGGCAGTGGCAACCTATGGAATTGATGGAACTATGTACCAAATTATCTAAGCAGGTTGAATCTCTGGAGAAAGACTTGGCACAAGTAAAGGAGCAACATGCCAAGGATGTTACTCAATTGAAAGAAGAGATTCGGAATTTGAAGAAAGAGTTGCGGGGTTGAAAAGAAAAAGAGACCGCAAAGATTGTGATATCATCTCCATCCTCACCTCATGATGGTGACTCAAAGGATTTCGGTGAAGATTTTGGGAATTCTCCCAAACAGGGAGGAAAACAGATCTTTGAAACTAAGGGAGGAAGATAGACTTTGGAGATGAAGGTGATTTTAATTTTGGAGTTCTTGAGGAAGTTGATACTCAAAGAAGTTCCTCAACAACAACTAGAGCAAGCAATTTCCATCGCTACAATTAAACCATCGATACAATTCCCATCTGCAGAGCAAGTTTCCCCACCTTTGGTCAAACTATTACCACTACAGATGAAGAAATTGAAAAGAAGAAAAAGGAGAAAGGTAAAGCGGTTGTGCGAGTGAAGAGCAACAAAGAAGGAAGGTTTCAAAGAAAGAACAAGCTCAAATTGCTCATGATGCGAGAGTTGCTAGAATGCTCAATGAAGAACAAGTTGCAAATAAGAAAAAGCTGGATGAGATAGAGATTGCAGACTTCATGGAGGCTAAAAGGCTGGACAGGATGGAAACCACTGATCCAATGGATGAAAATCCAGTTTCCACTGTTCCACCTACAATATTCAAAGAAAAGACTCCAGAATTTACTTATGTACCTACAGAACAAGAAATTGATTTCTTGATTGCTAATGATCCAGTAGTCAAGAAGAAGGCAATTGACCTAGTTGCAGATAAATCCTTAACTGAAGAACAAAGAACTGCACAGTTGAAGGATTTCATTCAAATGAAGAATAGCCAAGCACTTCAAGATGCAATTGTTTCAGTCAAAAAGGGTCAAAAGAAACCAAGACAACCAACCAAAGCACAAGTTATTTCAATGATGAAAGATTATTGTTGCAATGTTGGTGGTTGGAAAAAGAATCAGTTCAAAGGGATGACTGATGACAAGGTTGAAGGTATCTACTACAGAGTTAAAAGGCAAGATCAAGATTTTATTCCTATGAACTCTGAAGAAGAAGAAAGAAGATATCCTCATCTAAAGAGAAAAGCCAAAGAGAGTGAACCTCAGACACACAAGAAAACAAAGTTTGCTGAAGAACAAGAAGTTCAAACTGAGAAATTCACAGAAGAACAGCTGACTGATATGATTGTGATTGAAGAAGAAGATTTTTATCCTGACCCACTGCAAGTCAGACATCCTATAGTTGATTGGGAAGTGTACACTGCTAGCAATTTTGCTCCAACATGGAAGATTACAAGGCTAGGTGGTGAAACTTCATCATTCATTCTGTTTGAAGACCTTATCAAAGCATGTGACAGACATGATCTGGATACATTGTGGAGATTAGTTCAAGAAAGGTTTGATGCTGACAAGCTTAAAGATATGAAGGAAATGCAGTTATGGGTTGATCTAAGAAGGCTCTATGAACCAGATGCTAATGATGATTTCTGGAAGTTTGCATGTTCATGTCCTAGTACTAAATGGACTTACTATGATTCATGTGAAGTTCATCATGTTTCTACAAAAGATGGAGTGGATGCATTCATGTTTCTTTGAGAAAGAATACCCACTCGAGTGGAACTCTCACTGTGATGTTGTGTACAACAATAAGAGTTCATGAAGATACTGAGAAGGTCAGAGCTTTGTTACATAGGCTTCAAGATCAATGTTCAAGAGCTATTCAGGCTTTAAGAAGAAAGTGAAGTGTTTGGAAGAATTCCCAAATCCTTAGAGATGATGCAGATTGAAGAAACTTATTGATTTGCAGAGAAATCATAAGTTTAGGGGAGGATTGTTGGGAATAATATTAACAGTTACCACTGATAGGCTTGTGGAAGACACTGCTGAAGAATGCACTAGCAGTGGAAACACATTACCACTGCTAGTACATATTATTACCACTGCTATTAGGATAATTGTTTTGTATTCGTATATAGATAAGTATAGAAAAGATCTTGTGTATATTCTATATAGTTAGCATTATACTTATCTTGTAAAGGACTCCTTGTGCTATAAAAGGAGATCCTAGGTCATTGTTCTTGGTACGTATGCTTCAAGGTGTAACCCTAGTGATAAGCAAGATCACTCGTATTATTCTTAATAATATTGAAGCTTTGTGTTACATTGTTCTCACTTACAATACATCATACAATCCATATTCTGAGTATTACTAAGTATATTCCGTACTTATTAATATAAATATAATTACTAACACAAGTAGATCCATCATATCCTAACAAGGTCTAGCTAATGTCTCATTAATAAATTAAGCGCTTTATCCTGAATTATTTGTTTGTTTTAAATAAATATGTACCAAAAATTCATATGGAGTTCGATCGCGATTTCTTGACTCGGAAAGTTTTGTTTCTCTCAGCTTGTTTATTTTATTTTCCCTATTTTACATGCTTTGAAGTTTATTTTTCACATTGAGTCAATTCTAACTTAAGTGTGGGGGGAAGTAAAATAAGAAAAACGAAACTAGTTTTTAGATTCCAAATTTTTGGGCCGATTTAAAATTTTGTGAACTTGTTTTCCTAATTGATCTAGTTGTTTTTACGCTTATAGGATAATATATTAGAATAACTGGATCAACCCACTCGTGAAATCGGTAATTTTGAAAAACTTGAGATGTGTCCTGGTTAATATTGCAATCCATTCTGGGATCGATGACATTTGCTAGCACATTTTATAGCCCTTCCACTAAATTGTGAGGATTTGAGCCTGTTTCATATATAGCATACATCTTTTATGTTTGGATCTTTTGCTATGAGTGTGCTGGTGATTTTATTTATTCTAGAACTTGTACTTGTAAATCATTACCAGACCGCAGTAAGATCACATTCATGTGATATAAGTGTATTCATGTGATAAAGATGCACCTTAGGAATAAAACCACATGGCCTTCCATTTACATAATAACTTTGACATTTTACCTATTTATTACGTTTACATATATTTTGTCATCATCAAAAAGGGGGAGATTGTTAGTGGAAATATTACGATATTTAATCTATACATTCTCATTTGTTTTGTTGATGACAAACATGTAACTTGTAATACATAACGTAAAATGTATAAGTTACTTGTAATTATATTTTGTCTCAACATACTCTCAACACCTCTCGACGACTCAAGTCCTTGTGTGCTACAACACAGGTTCGAACATGTTTGTTATGTTGCGTTATGATAAAACCCCTAACAAACCATTAAACATGTTTAGTTAAACACTTTATAAAATACATAAACATAAGTAACTGTGATGGGTAAAACCCATGACCCATGATTCATGACCCAATACCCAAGACCCATACCCAATGTCTAGATACATTGTACCTTGTTGGGCACTCAAAACCATGACCCATAGCCCATGGTTTTAACCCATAAACTATGGGTAAAGAGGAGCGTGCACGGATCCCTCAAATGTCCCACGCATCCCTTGGAATTACAAGGGCCGAATCCCTCCAGGAGGGATCCTTGGGGCAGAACATGGTTTTGGCCTTTTTTCCAATAAATAGCAAGCCACTTCTTACTATTTCTTCACACCTTCACACATAGTTTCTCTCCACCATTTCTAGGATATTTAGATCATTAGGAAACATGTAAACCACCCTCATCTCATATGATCATAATGCTTCTAACTTTCATTTGTTGTAAGCATACTCCTGAAGTGATCCTCTAAAGCAAGCTTAGAGATCTTGCATCTTTACCTACTGAAGTGATCACCCATCACAAGCATTCAAGCACATGAAGATCTTCTACAACAAGCTTGGGAAACTTTTCATCTTCATTCATAGAAGACTAACTACATCCTGCTTTGTGTTCTTGATGTTTAGTTTAGGACTTCATATCCATTAGACACATTGTCTTGGATATTGTCTAGTATCATATTCTTGTATCTATGACTAGACTAGATGGTTTATGTGTTTATGCCATAAAACACAAGGTTTGTTATGTTGGGCCACAAAAAATAACGGGTATCATGGATGTGTCGTACATCTATGACTAGACTAGATGGTTTATGTGTTTGTGCCATAAAACACAAGGTTTGTTATGTTGGGCCACAAAACATAACGGGTGCCTAGAAGTCAAGTCACAAGGCATTAGTGAAGGGTTCCTAGAGATCGAATCAAAGGCATTAGTGAAAGGTGCCTAAGGTGTACATTCGATATGGTGTGATTCGATGTACAAGATAGATTGGTATTGGGTCATAAGGATATTGTCATAAGGAGTAGATCTCCTTTGGGGTTAGTTGTTGGTGTAGTGTTGGGTAGTAGTTCCTCCTTTGTAATGGAACTCGGTATCTAGCCTAGTACCGGATAAAGGGTAGGCGACGTTGTGATAGGTTTGGTTCTACCTCGTGGAAGAACTCGGTGTTTAGCTTAGTACCGGAAAAAGTGTAAGCGACGTTGTGAAGGCTTCTCCACCATAAGGAGTTGGTGTCGTGTAGTGAAGCAACTCTCGAGTAGGTGACTCGGGGAGTGGAGTAGGGCAAGGAAGGTTTCCTTGTAGTCGAACCACTATAAATCCTCGTGTTGGTTTGTCTATCCTTTTACTTATCGCTTAACTTTTATTCTTGCATTACATTATTTATTTTCTATGTGGTTGATGTCTATGTTTGTGACACATACTTGGTCTTTCATATAGTCATAAACTATATTTAACACTTTACATATTATGACACGCTTGATCAAGAAAAAGCAACTAGACTAATAATGGTGAAACTTGATTTATAATGAACCATTAATCTTGCGGAATCTTATGTGATATTAAGGGGTTGGCCTTACATGCCGTAATGCGTTAAATGCATCATCGCGTTGAGATTAGCAAATGCAATGGTTTATACTTTATACTATATTTGATACAAAAGTTTTTAAGTTTGAAACGAAAACGTATTCACCCCCTCTACGTTTTCACAATTGGTATCAGAGCAGGTTGGCTCTAGTTTTTAAAACAAATGGTTTTCAAAACGAGTAAGGTCCTTGTATCAAATTTTTGGTGAAGTCAAGCATAAAATGAAAAGTCTTTTGTTGATTTTATTTTCTTTGAAGTTTTGGTTTTAGATATCTTGTTAATCAAGCTTGAATAAAAGTAAAAATGGATAATATAACCTCACTAAAAAGTCTACAAAGTTTAAACCTTTTCGTCGGGTCAAAATATGCATTTTTGTAATTCTGTGTCAGATCCGCGGATCCCTCAGGTTACACCGGACGGATCCCTCAAGCAAGGGATCCGTGGTACAAAAGACAATTTTTGTTAGAATTTCAAAAATTCATAACTAATTAACCGTAAGTTGTTAGAAGTTGTGCCACCTATCGTTTTAAAGGTATTTAAGTCTACTTTCGTTTAAAAATAATTTCATAAATTGATTCAAAACAAAAATTTACGGAATCATTGATTTATAATAGAAAGTCATTTTTCGGTCATAACTTTTGCACAAACTTTTGATCTAATTGGAGACGGATGTTTTCGTCTTTGAATAACAATGTGTCCTCTTTTGAAATTAAGGTTTTGATCATATTTATAAAAGAAACTAATCAAGCTTGGTATACATGTTTAACATAAAGCGATGAAAAGAACTTTCGTATGCTATGCTAAATGATAAATTGTCTTCCTTGCATTACTTGATTATTTGCTTTTCTCAAATAGCTTTTGTGCTTGTTTGATTGAATAACATATGTGGTTTCCCTTACCTTGCTATTCATTCTCTTTCTTGTCGAGTTAGTAATTTTCTACTAATCAATGTGCTACTTGAAGGAGTGTTTGGGATAACATCTAGTTGTGTCGAAAATGTTAGTTGAAAAATGTTTAAAACATATAACACACTAAATGGCTTTTTGATTGAGTTTGTCATGTGTGCAACATAAATGTTTTATGTGCTTATATAATTTCTTGATTTCATATTTTCTTGTATCGTTTTTTAAAAACAACAAGAATGTATATCGGATCATAACCTACACTTGTGTTGATGATGTACTCCCCCGTTTTCCTTTTCATGATCGCTCTCCAAGCTTCATAGTAGGATTGCCAACTTGATTATTTCATCTGATATACTCAAGTAAATTATTTTGCAACACAAATATAATTGTTCATATCCGAAAGTCCAAACTTGAGCTTTCCAACAACATATGTTGAACTAGCTCATCCAACCATATTTTTGTTCACCATATGGACAACTTTTAATTTTTTTTGACACCTTCGTCACCTTAGTTGTTTCAAGTATAATATTAATAAAAACAAAGCAAAGTATCATCATTGTTACTCTTTGATAGGACATTGTAGGAATATAAATTTTCCTAACTTGAGAATGAATACTGGAGAACTTATTGCACTAGAAACTCAATTTAACCTAATGGTTGAATTGCTTCCTTGATAGAAGTTGGGTATGTGGAATCGCCCGTAAAAATGGTCGTGTTTAGCCGTAATGGAGCACCGCTAGTAATAGTCTCATATTCATTCTCTCACTTGAGAAATTTATATTCCTATGTTTTCCTAAAGTAAGTTTACACCGGAAATACTTTGCATTGTCTTAGGATTACTAATCAAACAAGTTGTAAAATTAAATTTTATTTTAGTTAATCACAACCACTTGCCTCATCAAACGATTATCTTGCTTTGATCGAGAAGAGCTACATGACTTCATGGACGAAGCTCATTGTATGCTAATCACCATCCGTAATGACTAGATTGTCCTAAACTAGCACCTAACAACTCTTTTGTCTTGAACACCATCATGTGCTCTTTTCTTTCTAGACACATACCTTTCATGTCATTGGTAGTGTAAATGATTTACTAATCTAGACCGTAAATTTGTTTTGGGCTTCTTGAATAGTGCTTATTAAGTTTGCTAAACCTTTGTGTTATTTGTGAGCTCGATCTCAATTGATTGCCTATATGTGATCTCTACATGCTCTCCTTGCTTTTCTTAACGTGTATACATGTATGCTTGCTGTAGAAACAATTTGTTTCATAATTCAAAACATAGAGCAAAATTTTGCAACTATTCTGTTAAGAAAATCTGTCTCAGACGCCTGATCCCTTAGATGTAACTAGACGGATCCCTCAAGTGAAGGATCCGTGGGATCCGGGTGGACAGAAATTCCTTTTTAGCCTTCTTGCATCAATCCAACATTCTAGACCTTATTGGACTAGTTAAACATGCTACATTAGGATCACTTAAACTTTCCTTAGGCTCAGTCAATCTCACATTCACTCATGGATGACTTAGGATCACATTCGAAGTATTTTTGATTTATCATTACTTCAAAACTCAACATCTTTCCGCTCCAATGTTTACACATTGTTCCTATCATCTCAAAACACCTAGTTTGATATTTCTCTCAATTTTACGAAATTTATTTTAGTCATCCTTACCTCAAAATAGGCCAAAAACTAGTTTTTAATTTCTTATGATTTTTAAGGAATTTTCCAAATCTCTCTTAAGTCATCTTCTGATCTCTAGGATCATTTAACACCACTTAACACTCTCAAATTTCTTAGTGTCATCTTTAATCATCCACTGGTGCTCATAAAGCCCCATTTCCTTCTATAAAAGGAAATCATTAGCTACCATCAATCATTTTCTCTTGATCATTTAAGTCCATCTTCATGTAAGACACTTAATAGACTGAGTAACTTAGGATATGTAGGTGCTAGACCTTGCTAGAACCCAATCACCTCTTTTTCACCTCATTTGTTAGCCGGATCCCTAGACTTAAGCTAGCCGGATCCCTCTAGTGAGGGAACCGGTGGAACCGTAGAACAGTAGGTACATTATCTCTTTAGATAGTCATTTCAATTTTCCTTTTTCCACACAAGCACTTGTTCAACACTTAGGATTATCATTTTCTTATATGTTTATAAATGAGTTGCATTTATATGATTCTTTATGTGTTCTTTCCTTTCGTTTCATGATTTTATGTGAACAATTTATCCACTTGTATAAATGTTTTCCTTTTGTACTAACTCTTTATTATTGTAGGATGAAAATGGTTGATTTCATCATCAAGTCTAGTCGTGCTCATTCGCACATTTTTTATATATTCCTAATCTTGCATCATCCTAACCATAACTTCCATACCTCTAAGTCATAATGATGATTTCTATCATTATCACCGTGTCAAGGTCTAGTTCATGAACTACGTGATGAAGTATGTCTCATGTTCTACCACATCCTACTTGTGTCAACCACAACCTCAAACTACAAGCTTATTGTGTCAACCACATCCTACAAGTGTCTCACTACCACTACAATTCATGGTCGCTCAACCATCCTCCACAAACATCTATGTTGTCAAAAGCCAAGTGAATTTCTTAATGAAATGCGTCTCATCCCTAAGCACATTTTTTGTCTTACCTTGAACAAACCTTACAACCTCTAAACCAACCATGATGATGCAAGTAGTAGGATTATTCTCTTTTTGACACTAATCCTTTCATTGTAGGTTCATATATATACACTTTGATGTGTATGGGATTCTCGTCTATTTATGGACGAAATTTTACACTAATTCTTTTCGTTGTAGGCTCACTCATATACATGGGTTTGTATATGGAGCACTTGTCTTCGGACGAGGTTTACTTATTTTTTTCTTGTAGGTTCTTCTTGACGCCCTCGAGCTAGGGGAGCTTCCGTCGAGCATTTACAAAGTGCATCATATGACTTACTCGTCCAAGGATGAATATAATTTTGTACTAACTTTTTGTTTTGTAGATTTTTAAAACACACTAGGAGAACTTGACGCTCTCAATAAAGGGGATTTTTTCGTAAAAGCAAAAACATTACAAGTTTTGCAATAATTTCGTCTTAGCCTTCCTAAAATACTTGACACCCTTAACAAGGGGGAGCAACCGTCAAGGGGGAGCAACCATCAAGGGGGAGCATGCACACATTCATTCTTCAAAATTCCTTTATGTTTCAACAAAAGGGAGATAACTTTCTCATCATTTATTATTTTTTTTACACTAACTTTTATGTAGGTTAAGCCTCAAAAACTTGATCCATTAATCCGTTGGCAACAATGGTTATAATTCAAAGGATCTTTCTATTTTTTTGTGTGATTCTCTAGGTTCCTCTTAAAGGCGAGATCACCACCTCTTGAAGACGTGCAAGCTCAAGGTCATGAGTTGCTAAGCTTCTTCATTAGTGTTTCATGTTAAAGGTATTGGCGTGGTGTGCCAATTGGAGCAATAAAGTGTTGTTATTTCAACTTCACTAGGGATGATGCAAACTCGCCATTCTTGGGAGAAATTAAGTTTAAAGGACACACCCTTTTTGTTTCGACAAAAGGGGGAGAATAGTGTAAACGGAGAAGGTAATGTATAGGAAGTACGGACACAAGTAACTTTGACATTTTACTTATCTATTACGTTTACATATATTTTGTCATCATCAAAAAGGGGGAGATTGTTAGTGCAAATATTACGATATTTAATCTATACATTCTCATTTGTTTTGTTGATGACAAACATGTAACTTGTAACACATAACGTAAAATGTATAAGTTACTTGTAATTATATTTTGTCTCAACATACTCTCAACACCTCTCGACGACTCAAGTCCTTGTGTGCTACAACACAGGTTCGTACATGTTTGTTATGTTGCGTTATGATCAAACCCCTAACAAACCATTAAACATGTTTAGTTAAACACTTTATAAAATACATAAACATAAGTAAATGTGATGGGTAAAACCCATGACCCATGATTCATGATCCAAGACCCATACCCAATGTCTAGATACATTGTACCTTGGTGGGCACTCAAAACCATGACCCATAGCCCATGGTTTTAACCCATAAACTATGGGTAAAGAGGAGCGTGCACGGATCCCTCAAATGTCCCATGGATCCCTTGGAATTAAAAGGGCCGGATCCCTCCAGGAGGGATCCTTGGGGCAGAACATGGTTTTGGCCTTTTTTCCTATAAATAGCAAGCCACTTCTTACCATTTCTTCACACCTTCACACATAGTTTCTCTCCATCATTTCTAGGATATTTAGATCATTAGGAAACATGTAAATCACCCTCATCTCATATGATCATAATGCTTCTAACTTTCATTTGTTGTAAGCATACTCCTGAAGTGATCCTCCAAAGCAAGCTTAGAGATCTTGCATCTTTACCTACTGAAGTGATCACCTGTTACATATTGGATTTCACAAACACATCATATCATAACATAAATGGGGCGTATGGTTTAAGAGTTTAGAGAGAGAAAGTAGAATGGGAGTCTTTCTAGAGAGTAAAAGAAAACAAAAGAGAAAAGGTTAGATTAGAATGAAAGGTCCAACCCTCTACCTTGGGAGGTAGAGGGTATTTATAGTTACAAACTACACGTCCTCCTACGGACTTTGGATCAGGCATACAGTGGGTAAAGACCCGTCTGTCCTCCACGGTGTTGCACTAAACTAAATAACTAACTAACTAACTAGTAAATAAAGTAATGTCTACGAGCTAACATATGCTAGACTAGAGTTGGGGTGACCGAATCTTCACTATGGATTTTCCAATTCCTAACAATCTCCCCCTAAGGGAGGTCACCCCATGTTTTACATTTTGAATCCTAACATTCTATCTTTGTCTTTATGCTCGAGCTCGTAGACTTTAATTCTTCAATGTTCGCAGTCTTTGTGCTTTAGCAGTGATTCTTCAAAGTTCAAGTGCTTTGTACTTTTAGTGGAGGTCTTTGTGCTGATCCACGTTTGGTGATTCATTAAGCCAGGTTAGAGATCATCAGCCACAACAAATCTCTGGCTCATCCATTATAGCATCGCCATTATGTGAAGTTGTGACTTTCGGACCGACATGCTCACATTTTGGATCATGATATCTTCTCATCGAGTTACGGAAGCTTTTGTTGATTCATAATATTTCCAGTGATGTAGTAAGCATGGATTAAAAATATCGAGTCGGTTGATGAAGATATGCACTTATCATGATTTCTTTAGATTGTGAAAGCGATGTGTGAGCATGCGGATATGGATTGACTCACGAGTTACGATCAACCGCAACCGTCAAATGTACCGCAAACAACAGTTAGCAATAAAACACAAGAAAGTGTCTTTGATCACTTTCGTTGAATAGAGGTACACGCCAACGGTTCCCGTTGATCGAGACAAGTCTTACTGTGATCGGTATAATTCAAAGAATCTCCTTGACGGGGTTTCGCAATTGTTCTAGTGTTCTCAAACCGAACGTCTCAAAGAAGACAACACGGAGTGAGTGAACCAACAAATTGAGATTTCTTGATTGATTAAAATGATTTGAAAACAATCGCGTATTGCTTGAAGAAAGGGTTTTGCAATATGACGAAGGTTTTATAAGAAAAATCAAATTTCAATCATAAATACCCTTTTAATTTTGAAAACTTAATACACGATCGATGTGTAATAGAAAAGAGTTTGAGCACACCAACCGGTTTTTAAAGGTATCCGTCAATCCATTTCTGGACCAAGGTTGATTCAAGAATGAATCGCCCATCGTTTCTATCCGGTTGTCACAAGCTTGATCTTTAGAAAAGATCTCACATGTCACCCACCAAGAGCTTGTTTAATGTTGGCTCTAGAAGGATTTCCATCTTCATCATGAATACTTTTACATATCACTCGGATGTTACGCAATACCACAAGGATAATCGTGGGACTCTCAATATATACTTACTTTTCACATTGTGTGAAACAACAAGTCTTTATTAATTTTGTGTCCTAATGAGATATTGTGGATGATCTCTTGGCTCTAGACTCAATAGTGCATATTTGGTTCCTATCTGGGAGACTAGGAGAGGTCTCCTTCTTCAATATCAACAATCTCTAAGAGAAAGTCGATAGATTATGTCGGTTCCCGTGAGAATGAAACAAACCCTTTAAGAGGAACTAGAGTGGCTTGGGAAGTTTGTAGTGCGGTCGTCCTTTGGGTCCATGACGTCTTGTCTTCAATACCGGTGTTACCTTAGTAATCACCGTAGCATATGTATTGAACCCGGTTTACGCCTTAAGGTTGAAATAATGGAGGGCTATTTCTTTTCACCCTTTTCACATTTAATTCTTCAACCCTTGATGCTTACCGAGACTTCATAACTAGAACCTTGTTGGGTTTATTCCAAGACTAGCTCGGTCTCGATCCGCACTCTTCCCGTTTCTCACTTTTCTCCTTTTTCATCATACCTAAGGACTTCTACACTATCTAGTGGATTGTCCTCGGTAGATCCCTCCGACTCAAGCGGGATCGTGGGAACGAATACCTAACCTAACCATCCTTATATCACCATGCATAAAGTAAATTGGTCGGTCTTTTGGTATTGTTCTTTTCTTCTCGAAACCAATTGAAAAATCATTTGGAAAATCAATCAAGGTACTTGTGATATAAAATCAAAGCATTTTGTACCTTAATTGTTTTGATCATTTAGAAATGCTCCCCCTCAACATGTGCATATGGTTATGAAATTGTTTAGCATATGGAGGCAAGAGTTCTTTTGAAATAATTTATTTGATCACAATTTCTTTAGAAAAAGCCTTTTGATTTTCTTGGTAAATTCTCCCCTCAATATGTGCGTTGGATATTTGAAAATCATTTTGCACATAGAGGCAACTTTCACGATCACATTTGCCATAGAGAAAACCATTTCAAACTCAATCAAGGTACATATGATAAAACGTTGAAACCTTTGTACCTTGATAGTTTAATTTCTTTAGAAATGCTCCCCCTTAATATGTTCTTCAAGATTCGAAAGCGTTTTAGCACATATGGGAGAGTCACTGCACTTTGAGTCAAAACGATCACTTGTTATCGATTTCATATTTAAATCACATTTTCTCCCCGATCAAAATATCAAATCCTTGAGATTTTGGATCCCAAGTGATTTAAATAGGTTTAGAAAACATGGGAGAAAAGCGTGTTCGATTAATTTAATTCGATAGTGGAACAGATTTAGACATTAAAAGATTGTTAGTGTCAGGTATGATAAATTTTTAAGAGATATTTTAGGTAAAATAAAACATTTTCACAATCAAACAAGAACATAAAAAATTTCATTTTGACAGAACTCTTTGAGTTTAAAGAAAATCATACCATGACATAACATTAAATCTTTAGATCACCACATTTTAACGTACAAACGGACTTGATAGATGAAATATCGTTTGAAAATATTTAATTTGAAATCACTAAAGATTTGACAGAATAAAGTCCGATTGATTTCAAAACTTTGAATCTGATTTATTTTCAAAACAATATTTTTCCATTTTCAAAACAATATTTTTCAAAGTTTTAGAAAAATGGTATCATCACTATTATCCCTGCACAAAGATACGTTAGGTGGGTAAGCTGCTTTTGTTGTTGTTGCTGAGGGTTGGAAGAAAACCGTCTGCTGATGCAGTGAGACCTCTGACGTTGCATTTGTTATGCCAACTCTTCATAGAGGTCAAATTAAGCTTCGTTTCTTCAATTGTCAACCAAAGATATAATTACCCTTTCCTTTCGGCATCCAATCATCATTGTGGGATTTTGATCGGGAACATTCTTATAATCCATGATATATGCATATGTTAGTAGACATACAAACAGATATATGGTGGTCGACAACACCCAAACAGCAATCGACTAATAAAAGTCTAACCAATATATCAATCAGATCATATATGGCATGGGAATAATGTTTTTATCAAACTCTAATAATCTAATACTAACAATCATATCCTAGTCACCTAGTCCTTCAACGTAGGTTAACATCATTTTTCAGTTAAGCATTTAGGATAATTAGATAAGTCCGATAGATGATATAAATTTGAAAAACATTCTCCCCCTCAATCAATGACTCATTTTATGAAAAGATTAAAAGCGCGGAAGTCATTGATTGAGTTTGCAAATTTATGAAAACTCCGATACTGATTGATTTTCAAGCAACTCATTTACCACCATTAAGTTAAAACAAATATTTTTCTGAAGAATTTTATACGGAAAAATATTTGAGTAGGAATAGCAGTCCTTTGACATACTTTCCTCATTTTATTTTTAGGAAAAGTGCACGAAATATTTGAAAATTGGTTTAGCGTAGCACTTTCCTTTCTTGAAGAGCGGGTTGCTATCTGAAATAATAGCAAACCATAGTTTAAGCACGGGTTACAGTCTGAAGTAACTGCAAGCCATATTTTGAGACATGTTTAGAAAGAAATATTTACACCTCCTGCTCGAACTTCATCTAAAGTCCCGTGCCATTATTGAATGACATTTCTAAGACCGTAGATGTTATCGATACCAGAAGACATGTCTTGAGAAAGCATATTTTTGGTATTTTTCAATTTTCTGATTTTTATGGGCTTTTGTTGATTTTATATTTTTGTATTTTGCTTTTTGAAAAATATTTACAAAGATAGAGAAATAGTTTAAGAAGATGATGATACGAGTACCGAGGTAAGGAAATCGATCAGCACTTTGTAGAAGATAGAATTTAAACTTCCACCACCAAAGCTTCCGAGGCTCCAGAATAGAAGATAGAACATGAGCCTTTGAGAAAGAGAGACTTTCGCAGCTTCCCCCCAAACCGAAAATCCATTAGATGAGCAGATTCGAAGCTCTATTTCAAGCTTGCTTTAGCCAGGTGCACAAAGAAGCACACCATTATCATTGATCCTGCTGCTCCTTTTAAGAATAATCACCGTGATTCTTCGTTCGAGGTTATATCATCCAATAGAACAACAACAACGTATCATCCCACATTTAAATAATCTTCTCAAATTTCATAACCACTGAAGTCAGAAGCAATCCATTCCAAAAGGTGTCAAGAGACCACTTCCCCCAAGTAGATGAATTGATGCAGTCAGTCTCTTAGACTAGAGCTCACGAACCCGAATACACATACCCAAAGACAAAGAAACTTATACCATCGAAGTAGCAGATTAAGTCCAATAGCCAAAGAATAACCCCGATGTATACTTTTCTCTCCCCTAAAGAAAGTGCATGAAGCTCAAGAACCGAAGTACCGAATGCCCAAAGAGAGAATAACCGATAACATTGAAGAAGCGGGCGAATCATCGATTATCTCTGCGGATGACAATCTCTGCGGATGTCCACTCCGGAATAAGTGATTATATCTACGAATCATGATTAAGCCCTCAAATGAAACAAATGAGCATCCCCAATGTACACAATCTCTCTCCACGATGATTGCGATAACATCAAAATCATCACACACTTGTATATCTCTTTCATCTTGAAACTAACTCTTCCATCTCTTCCCCACATAGTTGGAATAAGAACACTAAACGCCATGAGTCAAACCTTGAGTGTCTCTACGGTAATGACATTTGTCTTCCGGGATATCTTCAATCACTTAGAAGTATTAAGTTCATCAAGTTTACTCGTGTTTAGATCGTGTCTCCTTCCCCTTGTTGGTTTTGACACTTGAAATCGGCAACATATTATCAACCTAAATACTTGAAATCGATGAGAAGATCGCTTGAAGTCTTTGTGAGAATCAACTTCTTTGAAGAATGTGAGCAAGTCTAATTGGGGATTAAATCGACTTTTCACTCTCCCCAATTAGTGCTCTCCCAAACCGACAATCTGTTTGATAAGTGCCCGATTAAGAAAAGTCTTTAGATCGTTAAATGCAACTCGTCTTTAGTCTTCTAACATGCATAAGAAAATGTAGAATGCATCAGACTCGACCTTCTTCAAGATTGTCCAGTTGGGGAATAGAAAGTCAACATCTTCAACTTACCAAATGCATTCCCGTTAACTTTGAAATAGCAGATCCCCTTAACTCAAATCCCTCCCAATCAAACAAGAACAGAAAGATGTTCATCAAAGAAATCAGCCCAGCAACTGGAAGCACTTTGTCATTAATCAAATCAGCCCGTGTGAAGATGTTAACCAACAGCTCTTAGAAGAAAACTACATGTGAAGATGACCCGATAAGAAGAAGCTCGGTTCTTACATGAGTTTGGAGCCGTTTTGACCATTTATTCTCAGATAACAATCAACCATGCAGTAAATTCACACTTCTTCTCTCAAGAATTGCATACGGAGTTGCCATTCTTGATTAAATAAGTGAAATCATCCAAATGTAGTCTACTCACACTTCTCCCCCGCAAAATTAGCATAAGATGTCACCATCGTCATTATAAAAGAGCAAGTGGAATAAGATAACAATTATCAGTAGTTCGGTTCACTTGATGTTTGAAAGCGCAAGGAAAAAGTATGAAGCATGTTGATGAGAATGGTCATTAATAAGAAGATTTCTCTTCTTCAAAAGATAAAGCGCACTGAAGCGTACACTTTTCTTTTCTTTAGAGATAGAGGCTTGAACTGATGTGTTCATACATCATAATGATGAAGTACGAGGCCTGAACTGATGTGAACAGACGTCATTGCCGAATGATTATCAAGATTGAGTTACTTGAACCCGTGAGTTATGAGATATCAATCCATTTGTAATCCATACTTTAAGCCAGTCCATGTAGTGAAGGATCAAGTATCGCAATGAGTAAGGACTACCGCACTAATATTACAAACTTGATTGCATATATTTTGGTTAGTGACATTAGTATCCAAACCCTTTGGGGTTTCACGGTCAACCTTGATTATGTCATCGATGAAATGTTTTCCTATAGGTATCCACCTAAGTCCAACATCCTTAAACATTTTACCAGACGGAATCCACTTATGGCAAGGTCTAGGATTGGTGACATTCTTATGCACAGTGGTAGACTTATCGTTATTCCTAGACTCCAAAGATTTAGCAGTTGGGATCCATCTAGGTGAAGTTTTAGGTTTGTTTTACTTCATAACATGTTGAACCTTAGCCATGTTAGTAGCCTTAGTGGATTGTACCTTAGCATGTGAATTAGGAAAATGTTTCTTATTCGGAAAAGACTCAGAATTTCTAGTTTCATTTTCTACATGCTTAGCATTCTTCTTCATATAAATACTCTTAGATGCAAGCCAACCCCTAGTCTTTTGAGAGTTCCTAGGTAATGGTTTACTACTACTAGCAGTGCCTTGAAATCTCGTGGAATGCATCATCCTAGGTCTTGCACCTAAAATTCCATCTTTTCGAATCTATGCCTTTTTCCTAGCTTTTTCAAGATAATAGTTCTTCCACAAGTCATTCATATCATATGAATTATGGGTTTTAATGCTTGGTTTTGACACATTTTTCGAACCAATCCTAGAGGTGCGGGGAGTAGAAGTAGCTACTTGTTGCGGTTTAGAGGAACTAGAAGCATAATTCTTAGGCAACTCAGGTGAAGTGACTGATTTTGACAAAACTTGTTTCTCATCAACTTGGGAGGCAAACCGTGTTTTTGAAAATTTTGGTCTTTCGGATATAAACGCAGTAGGCTGCCTAACAACGAACCGGTTTCTAATGAGATGAGAAACTGGTTTCCCCAAAGTTGATGGTTTTGTAAACTTAGTGTTCACACTTTTCCCTACAGTTTTCCTAAGCTCATTTTTAAGGCAACAATAGCGAAACTCTTTTCCTGAAGTTGAGCTTTGAATTCATCAGTTTTTTCTATCAAAGAATTTGTTTGTTCCATTGACTTAGTTCTAGCTTATTTAACAGAGTCACTTAGTTCTATGTGATGCTTTCTCAAAGACTCATTTTCCTTTAGTAATTTGCCCACACAAACCGCTAATTCATCATTTCTCATTTGAATATCATCAATTGCATTAACATCAGAATTAATTGTAACCAAATTACTTTTCACATGCATACCAGGAATATGTTTCTTTGAATTGTTGATAGCTGACTCTTTGTCTTGAAGCTGAGCTTTCAAAGTGTTAATTTCAAAAGTTCACGAAATTCGTGAAGTTCGGATTTTACATGGTTTGTTAAGTTGAAAACTTTCTTCTTTACTCTGTGTCGCAACTTCAAGTGAAATGCAATATTTTTCAAGATTTGAGAATTTGTTAGAAAGTTCATCAAAAGCCTTTTCATCAACCATATCTTTTGTTTTAAAACATTTAATCTCAGACTCAGCCTCAGTTACAGAACATTTATCAAGGTCATGTTTAGCATCATGATCAGTTTGTATAAGTACTTTAGCATATGCACTATGTTGAACAGTTAAGGGTACCTTTTCACATGACATCTGTTCATTTGTCGGTCTGATATCTGCATCCACATCATGTGTAACAAGAGTCACCGGATCACTTGGTCGTGTCAAGCTTATCTATCTCGAGCCTCAGTATTCGGTGTCAATCGATCCATCATCCGGTGCTTTACCCGACTCAACACTACAATCTTTTGATTGTGCCCGACATTCATTCCCCTTCGATTCGCATCTACTTCTTGTATGTTAGAGTAATCGAATAACTGGTTACATCATCATTATTTGTTGTATCGACATTACGCATTCGAAACACCCGATCCTTCAAGCGATACATTACCCAACTCATCACAACTTTATGTCAATCGCACTGACTCTCATTCATTTTTTCATCTTTCGAGTAACTTCCTCAATATACTTCTCCAAATTATCCATGAGATGGATAAGTGTCTCTATGAACATGCAAATTTCCATTCCAAAGGTGTCTCTTGAAGGACATTTCGGTCATGTCTTGATCATAATCTTATGTGAATTCCATTCTAATGAATGGTGAAATTGTTTGTAGATCACTTGAAGTGCAACCTTGGAACTATCCTTTGAACCTTCTCTTTGTCAAGTTGTAGCTCCAATTTCTCTAAGTTTAACAAAGAAAGTTCTGTTAATGTAGATAAGTCCTGACGGAAGAGGGCAATACATGTTCGTTCTGTTGTTGTGGGTAGAAGTAACATGAGGTGAGAGTGAAGTTGTTGATAGGGTATAATGCAGCATTCCTTTTGCATGGCATTCTATAGCATTAGCAAGTGCAATTCATTCTCATTGTACTCAGAACATGAAGATTTCACATCCTCATTGATTAATTCAAACATCTTTAATCGTTCAGTGTAGCATACATTATCATTGTTGTCCACAGCATTATACAATTTAAGTACTTCCAAAATCACTGGATCAGTAGTGTAATACATGATGTTGTAGTATACACGGGATTTTACAAGTCAATGATTTAAACCGAGAAATAGATTCTTTCGCGGGATTTTACAAAATCAAGAAGAAACCGTGATACAATGACGAATAGAACGTGTTAAGATATCTGATGGACCCACACAGTGATAGAGGATTATGTGTTAGGAGTGATGATTGATAGAAGGATTAGTTGAAGTGTTATTTGGTTGTGAATTGGTTTTGTTAATGCACATTTTTAGGGTGAAATTTAGGTCTAAAAACTTAAAAACCTCAATAACTTCTGTTCGAAGCGGATTTAGGCCTCGAAGGTTGACCTAAATGAACTTTAGTTAGTTCAGCATGCCATTCTCCTCGTTCTCACGGTCGTTTTGATGGGTAGAACGCTGAAAACGGAGTTACGGTTCAAAAGTTATGGCCGTTTGAAGTTTTGTCGGGAAAAGTCAACAAGTCGCTAAGTAACAACTCGCTAAAAGCACAAGTCGCTATGAACCAAGTCGCTAGACACAAGTCGCTACAGCAACAACTCACTAAGTTGACAAGTCACTAAAGAACAACTCGCTAAGTTAACAAGTCGCTAAAGAACAACTCGCTAAGTAGACAAGTCGCTAAGGAACAACTCGCTGAGACGTCCAGTCGCTAAAGAGTAACTCGCTAGTAACCACAAAGACAATTCGATAGAAATAATAAAGACAAGTCGCTACGTCAACCAAGTCGCTAGCCGAAGTGGTGTCTCCAGTACTTTGTACTGTTTGTCGTCTTGTCTCAATAGACAAGTCGCTAGGACTCAAATCGCTACCACTTCAACTACAAGTCGCTACCAAATAACGAAGCAAGTCGCTACGAAGAAAGTTTATCCGAGAACCAAGTCGCTAGGAAGAAAAACTTAAACACAACCCTTTTCAATCAAAAACAAGCTCAACTATGGTGATTCAAGCTTTCCAAATCAAAACCCAAGCACTTACAATGATTCTAAACACAAAGGTACACTCAAAATTCAAACTTTAACACAAGAAATGATCCAAATGATGCAAAAACCACAAAACTTTTTCAAACCCAAAAACCATATAAAACCACTAGAAATCCAAGGATATGTAAGAGACATGATCAAACCATGGCTCTTGATACCATTTGTTACATATTGGATTTTACAAACACATCATATCATAACATAAATGGGGCGTATGGTTTAAGAGTTTAGAGAGAGAAAGTAGAATGGGAGCCTTTCTAGAGAGAGAAAGTAAACAAAAGAGAAAAGGTTAGATTAGAATGAAAGGTCCAACCCTCTACCTTGGGAGGTAGAGGGTATTTATAGTTACAAACTACACGTCCTCCTACGGACTGTGGATCAGGCATACAGTGGGTAAAGATCCGTCCGTCCTCCACGGTGTTGCACTAAACTAAATAACTAACTAACTAACTAGTAAATAAAGTAATGTCTACGAGCTAACATATGCTAGACTAGAGTTGGGGTGACCGACTCTTCACTATGTATTTTCCAATTCCTAACATCACCCATCACAAGCATACAAGCACATGAAGATCTTCTACAACAAGCTTGGGAAACTTGTCATCTTCATTCATAGAAGACTAACTACATCATGCTTTGTGTTCTTGATGTTTAGTTTAGGACTTCATATCCATTAGACACATTGTCTTGGATATTGTCTAGTATCATATTCTTGTATCTATGACTAGACTAGATGGTTTATGTGTTTGTGCCATAAAATACAAGGTTTGTTATGTTGGGCCACAAAAAATAACGGGTATCATGTATGTGTTGTACATCTATGACTAGACTAGATGGTTTATGTGTTTGTGCCATAAAACACAAGGTTTGTTATGTTGGGCCACAAAACATAACGGGTGCCTAGAAGTCAAGTCACAAGGCATTAGTGAAGGGTGCCTAGAGATCGAGTCAAAGGAATTAGTGAAAGGTGCCTAAGGTGTACATTCGATATGGTGTGATTCGATGTACAAAATAGATTAGTATTGGGTCACAAGGATATTGTCATCCTTGTTGATATTGTCATAAGGAGTAGATCTCCTTTGGGGTTAGTTGTTGGTGTAGTGTTGGGTAGTAGTTCCTCCTTTGTAATGGAACTCGGTATCTAGCCTAGTACCGGATAAAGGGTAGGCGACGTTGTGATAGGTTTGGTTCTACCTCGTGGAAGAACTCGGTGTTTAGCTTAGTACCGGAAAAAGTGTAAGCGACGTTGTGAAGGATTCTCTACCATAAGGAGTTGGTGTCGTGTAGTGAAGCAACTCTCGAGTAGGTGACTCGGGGAGTGGAGTAGGGCAAGGAAGGTGTCCTTGTAGCCGAACCACTATAAATCCTCATGTTGGGTTGTCTATCCTTTTACTTATCGCTTTACTTTTATTCTTGCATTACATTGTTTATTTTCTATGTGGTTGATGTCTATGTTTGTGATACATACTTGGTCTTTCATATAGTCATAAACTATATTTAACACTTTACATATTATGACACGCTTGGTCAAGAAAAAGCAACCGGACTAATAATGGTGAAACTTGATTTATAATGAACCATTAATCTTGCGGAATCTTATGTGATATTAAGGGGTTGACCTTACATGCCGTAATGCGTTAAATGCATCCTCGCGTCGAGATTAGCAAATGCAATAGTTTATACTATATTAATATATTTGATACAAAAGTTTTTAAGTTTGAAATGAAACGTATTCACCCCCCACGTTTCACAAGATTAATTCCAAAGAGTCAAACCAAAGCGGTCGAAAAGACAAACAAGCTGTCAAAGCTGCTGCGATGCAAAGACGGACCAAACGGACACAAAAATAGGGTTCCGTCCTTTATAAAAATTGGTGTCGTGGGGACTGCAGCAGGACATAATGTTTGTAATACGGACCGTAGTGAATTTGTCAAAGTAATAAAGAAAACCAAGGATAATGTTAAACTAAAACCAGTTGTTACATCAGGAGTAGGACTTACTAGAAATGAATTTAGATATAAAACTACTCAACAACGACATAAAACACCTTTTGCCAAACGCCCCTTTCCTAAGAGCAACCACAACATACAACCCAACTATCAACATAACGGTTGGAATCAAAACTTCCCTAGACCATATCAAACTCCAGATTACATGCCATGGAACCCTTACCCATCGTTTCCATATATGAACCAAGTAAATGGTATGTTTAACCCAAACGGACCCATGAGATATTGGGGACCAAACGCTTGAGTTATTTGTGTCTTAGGTATGCTTGAAAGTTTGATTGAAACCTGATGAGTTGATAAAAGATAGTGGATGCTCATGACACATGACGGGCAACAAAAGTCTCTTCTCAACATACCAAGAGTATGACGGAGGTAATGTTACTTTTGGTAGCAATCTCAAAAGCAAAATCATTGGCAAAGGTACGATCGCTCATAACTCCCTAACTATTGAAAATGTTGCTCATGTCGATACGCTAGGATTTAATCTGCCAATTATGTGATAAAAAGTATAAAGTACTATTTGAAGAAAATGGTAGTAAAATACTAAAATATGGTATCACCATAGCTAAAGGAGTTAGGAAAAATAACATATACGTCATGAAAATAGATAAAACATATAATGACAAACTTTGCCTAACGACATTAGATGATAGCTCAACTCTTTGGCATAGACGCTTAGGTCACGCTAATATGAGACTTATCCAAAACCTATCTTCGAAAGAGCTAGTTAGGAATTTGCCAAAACTTAAATATGACCAACATTTTTGCGACGCTTGCAAAATTGGTAAACAAACTCATAGTATTCATAAAGATAAAAACATGGTGTCCACATCTAAGTGTCTAGAACTTTTGCATATGGACTTGTTTGGTCCATCCGCTATAAGAAGCTATGGAGGCAACTTATACACTTTGGTCATTGTAGATGATTACTTAAGGTTTACTTGGACATTATTTTTGAAAACTAAAAATGAAGCTTTTGATAAATTTGAAATTCTTAGCAAGAAAATTCAAAATCAACTAGGTGTTAACATTGTGTCGATCCGAACGGATCATGGTCGTGAATTTGACAATGAAACACAATTTGGAAACTTTTGTGATACAAATGGTATAACACACAACCTCTCGGCTCCTCGAACACCTCAATCAAATGGAGTTGTAGAACGTAAAAATAGGACCATTCAAGAAATAAGTAGAACAATGCTTGATGAACAAAACATTCCTCAAAAGTTTTGGTGTAACATCGTTGACACTTCTACATATGTTTTAAATATAGTCTTAATAAGTCCTTTCTTAAACAAAACACCATATGAATTATATAAAGGTAAAAAGCCAACTTTAGAATATTTTAGAGTGTTTGGATGTAAATGTTTCATTATTAATACTAAAGACTATCTCACCAAGTTTGACCCAAAGTCTTATGAAGGTGTATTTCTTGGTTACTCACAAACTAGTAAAGCTTACATTGTCCATGTGGGATGATCACCCCACCAAAGAAGACATTGAAGCCGAGCTCAATCATCTCCACCAATTTTCCAATATGGTGGATTCTCATCTTAATGATGCCATGCAAATGAAAAGTGCTTTGCTAGCCTCCATAATCACCACTCCAAATACCAACAACAACTCCACCATTCCACCACCACAAAATCATGAACCATACTACCCTCCTAGACATGGTTGCTCTAATTGTGAGCGGACCGCCCAAATCACCGAAAGGACCCGGGTGATGGTCCATAAGCTTCAAGACAAAATGAGGTTCATCCTCAATCACATCCTAGAGCGCATCAATGCTCTTGCTCATCCCCCACCTCAATAGGAGGGTCCTAGTTTATTCTCTTTTAGCATTTTTATTTGTCTAGGCTTTTCTTTGTATTTTTTTTTATTTTCTAGGAAAATTTTTTAGGATTTTATTTTTGTACTAACACTTCATTGTGTTCTCTTTTTATGATTTTTATATCATAAAAAATTTTAACAAATGAATGGTGTTTCTTATATTGTTGTTGATTGTTACATGGTGTTAGGAAATGCTTGTGATGATGCTTATTACTAACTTTTTTTTTTGTAGCTTTTTCAAAATCCATGTATCTTTCTCTTGGCACCCAATTTAGGGGGAGCATTGGTCAAGGGGGAGATAATGGCTCGGGCTCATTACATATTCTGCCTCGCGTCTTCTTTTTTGTTGAGACAAAAAGGGGAAGAAATATATAGAACTTGGTTAAATTTGACTTTTATAAAAAGTCAACTGCATACTTTGACTTTCTGAAAAGTCAACATCATACTTCAACTTATGAAGACTTTGACTTCTATAAAAAGTCAACTGCGACATACTTGCATTATCATCTTTATCTTTCAAGTTCTAAAACTAATATTTTTATAACTCTTGTACAATCTTTACATCTTTTATAAAAATAAAATTTATATTTTGTCCTCAACAAAAAGGGGGAGATTGTTAATATAAATATCGTCATTAAACGTTATTTATATTTTATGATCTTTACCTAAGGTTTGTTAACGACAAAAGTAAATTTAATTTTTATAAAGCTTAAAGCTTGTCAAGTTTAATAGATATTAAAACAAGCTTTTCAAATAATATCTTCATCACTCAAGCATTTACATTTTGTATAATCATATTTTGATATGACTCTAAACCATAATGTATGTTAGTATTTTTAGATCAAGAATGTTTTGGTTTCTTAAAACAAAACATTACATATGTATTTACATTATAACATATTTCTAAAAATAAAAAAACAAACACATGACATCATGTGGTGCATCATTGAAATCCTTAGAAGATTTTACTAGATACTTTGTGTAGATTTAGACTCTACATATCTTACACAATCTTGGATAGATATGGTTGACTTTGGTAAGATTTTGGTGATTTTGCTGTCAGACCCCGACGGCACTAAAACTTAACACGGACGGAACCCTTTTGAGGGATCCGTGGTGCCTGCTGAGTATTTTGGCTATAAATAGCAAAGCCAAACCAAGTTGTTTTTCATCCCTTTCTATCATATTCACATACATTCCTTCTCTCTAACATTTCAAAGTTAGTTTCATATCATATTAGTGATCTCTTTTGTAGCAAAAAAGATCAAGGCATATTCAAGCTTCAACAAGTTGTTGGAAGTCTTGTTTGTTTGTTGTTGTATGATCTTGTGTTGATTCATACATCATTGTTATACCAAACCATCATAATCTTGTGAGTGCGAGTGGTTAGTATTGTTAATACAAATAAGCCGTAAAAACGTTTATTTATATTTTACGATCTTCTAATGTTTTGTCGATAACAAACGTAAAATCATTTTAACGAAACAAATAAAATACGTAAATAGTTTAAGCCAATAGTTTTCTAACACACTTACGTTTTCACATAAAACACTTAAACAAGTATAAGTGATTTTATGATTTAGCAATACATATGTACAACAACTAGTGTTTACATATTTGGGTAAATATATACTTAAACTAGTATATACTAAAATGGGTAAAAACTAACAAATGGTATTGACCCATAACCCATGGTTTTATCCAAACCATTTGACTAGATACATTGAACTCATGAGATACATTGTATCTATTAAGAAACCCATGGATCAACCCATAACCAAAATACCCATGACCCATGACCCATAACCAAAATACCCATGGGTAAAGAGGAGCATCCCACGGATCCCTAGTTTTACGCTAGCCGGATCCCTTGTGGGAGGGATCCGCGGGATCCGGGAAACAGTAAGTTTTCTCCTCTATAAATAGTGAGCCATTTCTTCCTTTTGGCTCACCACTTTTCACACATACTTTCTCCAAGTATTGTACCTCTCTAACCACTGATCCTAAGGGGTCTTTCTATGTAGTTTGTCTTTTGTTTTTGTGTGATTCTCTAGGTTCCTCTTAAAGGCGAGATCACCACCTCTTGAAGTCGAGCAAGCGCAAGTCCATGAGTTGTCATGCTTCGTCATCATCAAGACAACTGAGGTTCTCTTGTTGATAGTTCTTTCTTCCTCCGAAGATGTTGTGTTGAAGGCATTAGTGAAGGATGCCGAAAGAGTCAAGACGAAGCATTAGTGAAAGGTGCTTAACGTCCGTGTCAAAAGCATTAGTGAAGAATGCTAAAGGTATCAAGGTGAAGGCATTAGTGAAAGGTGCCAAGCGTTGTGTCAAAGGCATTAGTGAAGGATGCCTAAGAATCAAATCAAGTGGCATTAGGGAAGAATGCCTAGGTCGTATAATCAATGAGGTGCATCGTTATACATAAAAGTATTTGTTTATTTCCAAGGATGGTGATATCCTTGATGGTGTTGTAACAAGGAGTGGATCTCCTTGAGATTAGGTGTTGTGTAGTGTTGGGTAGTAGTTCCTCCATTGTAATGGAACTCGGTATCTAGCCTAGTACCGGATAAAGGGTAGGCGACGTTGTGTTAGGTGTGGTTCACCTTGGTGTGAAAGAACTCGGTGGTTAGCCTAGTACCGGAAAAAGAGTAGGCGACGTTGTGAAGGCTTCTCCGCCATAAGGAGATTGGTGTCGTGTAGTGTTTACGAACTCTCGAGTAGGTGACTCGGGGAGTGGAGTAGGGCAAGGAAGGTGTCCTTGTATCCGAACCACTATAAATACTCGTGTCGTGGTTATGTGCTTCTTACTCTCTATCTTTCATTACACGTTTATATATCTATCTATCAACGTCCAACATAAACAATCAAATAGATTGACATAAGTCGAACTAAATGTTTTAAAACAAAGTTTTAATTGGTAAAACTATTCAACCCCCCTTCTAGTTTTCCACAAGTATTTTAGTCCTTAAAATACATTGTGTGTGTGAGTGGTTGTACCCTTGAAAAGAACTCGACATCTAGCTTAGTGTCGGAAATAGTGTGTAAGCGAAGTGTAAAGGTTTCTCCGCCGGTGAAAGGAGCTTGTTGACTAGTGAAGTTAAACTCTCGAGTGTGAGACTCTAGTGGAGTAGGGAAAGGAAAAAGAGTCCTTGTAGACCGAACCACTATAAACAAATTGTCGTGATTTGATTGTTTCTTTCCTTATCTACTCTTTATATATTGTTTGCATATTGATTACCATTCACTAACATATCTAAGATCAATATCAATTGATCTTTCAATAAGTTTCAAAACAAAGTTTTTAATCGGTAACTATTCAACTCCCCCTTCTAGTTTTCTACAGAGAAGATAAAGTCATCAAAATAGTAGTCCAAAGACTTAATAATAAAGTTCAAGAAGGAAAACGAGAAAGAAATGGAGAAAAGAAGTTAAACGAAGAAATATTGGAAGACTCGTTGTTCCCGACACACCTTCACCATTTTGGCCATAACATTTGCATACGGACTCCGTTTGACCCCCCGTTCACGGCCACGGAAAGCTGAGAGAAAGATCTACAACTTTGGTGCTTATCATTTTCTGTTATCTAGCTCCAGCAGATCAGTCGGGCCCCGCAACCAAAACGGCTGGAGGTCAGTCTTGAAGACCAGCCGAAACGGATGGAGCCCAAACCGATCGGTTGGGAAGCCCTGGACAGCCATTTCTTCATCAGTAAGACTCTAAACTTGTTCCAAACGATTCTAGGTCCTTCCTACATGTATTCTAGGTCCTTCCAAGCTCCTTGGAGGCCAAGTTGAGCATTAAACACCCTAGGGCTTGAGAGTAGTATAAATAGGACTCATGTGTGTATATGTTTTCATCATCCAACTAAATCCCAACTTGAGAGAACTTCTCTCATACCTCTCCTACCACCACTACTCTCTCTCAAAGCCAAAATTCGTCCATAAAGTTCCAGGAAACTTTGGAGGTTCAAGAAGTCATCATTTGAAGGTGAAAACATCAAGAAGTCATCACCAATACTTGAGGCATCATCACTACATCATTTGTAATCTGTTTCAATCATTGTAAGACCTTTAATCATATTTTCTTACATTCAAGTTTCTGAGTTTATGCCTTTATGTTTGATCATGGATATTGTTATGGAGTAGTTTGGTTATACTTGTTTGAAATAATGTAGATATTGTTATAGAGTGTTTGGTATTTTGCAATATAGTTATATGATTTTGATTATGAATTTGTTTGAATTGATATGTGTCTAAATATCTTGTTGGTGAATCATAATTAGATCTACGGTTCGAAAGGATTTCTTGTTATGATTTATTCCAAATGTTAGCGAGTATATGTTTGGTATTTCATGATTGACAACTATGAATAAACAAGTTAAATGGATTCATAAAGGTTTATTCAAGAGTACAGATCGAAAGGGCTCTTATGAACAAATTGGTAAAAATCATATTTCTAACAAATGGTTTATAATGATGCAGTTTATATTCATTGGCCGAAAGGATGTGTTAAACCGTGATGTATACAATTTCATGATATTACCCATTGAATTAGAACTGTATGAACTTTGATTTTGTTTGCCATTGCTTAATATCTACCCGATATTTCCATTCACTCCATTGATATTGATGCTAGTTCCAAACAAGTAGTTTTAATTATATTGATTGCATTCTTGTTTAATTTGCTTAATCATCATTTTTCGTGTTACTTGTTGCTTATATGGTATTTTGGGACGTGACAACCATTTACCACTTTCGTGTTACTTGTTATTACATAGATTCTTCACATTTGAAAACACCCAAATCCTAGTAAACGACCTCGGCTTACCAACCAAAACTAACTACATACGAAAGGGTCATACTTGCCCGTGTGTTCTTAGCTTAATTCGGTAATCCTTGTTATAAATTTAAAACTAGTAGTCGCGAGACACATCAAGTTTTTGGCACCGCTGCCGGTAATCCTTGTTATACCATCCGTACATCCAGTTGCGAATCCACTACACGATACTATTACACTAGTATAATCCTTTCGGTGGACTACAAACCGTTACAGCTTCACTCCACCGATATGCACTAAGATTAGCACTCACAAAGAAGAGCTACTCACAATGGTATTTCGCCCTCAAAAATAACCCAAAAGAATCCAGCGATTTGACTTACCACTAAGACTACAAAGATCACTAATTCCACAAAGAACTTCCCCCGGAAGTATCAAACCCAACTAGATCAACACCGATCTAGTCTTGGTCACAAATACATAAGACTTTCATTAAAACAAAATTGAATGATAGAATGTTTGATTGTTTAATCAAGCCCTAACCTAACCTAGAGACTCGATTCTAATAGAAAGGGTATATAGAAGAAGATCCTCGACACAATTCACAAGAGTGGATTAGGTTCTTGTGAATCTTCCCTTATGGAGAATGTGTTCTTTCAAAGGGGACGAAAGAGAAAGAGTAAGAACACAAGATAGTAGACTCAGAGGGTAGAGAGAAAAGATATTAGAGAAAAAGAATAAATGATAAGGGGTGAGGAATGCAATAGGCAAGTTGGGGTATTTATAGGCCAAAGTTCCCAAGTTATGAAAAATCACTACAAGGCTGGCGCGCTGGCCTCGTGCTGGAGCGCGACTAGCGCGCCAGGATCCCGTAAGAATTTTTATTAAGAATTTTTCCTTTAACTACTCGACCTTGCTAAACCCCCAATTGTAATTCACACTTTTCCCTTTCCATTATTCATACTCAAGGTCAACCAACTCAAATTACCATTTGTTAAAATCATTTGTGAAGTGTTTTAAAATAATGTTTGGGGTGTTTATCCAATTATCAAAGAAAGAAAGAGAATGGATAATTGGATAAGGGTAGTTTGGGTATTCCTCATATGGCATAGATAGAGAGAAAGAATATGCCAAAAATTCCTTTCTTAGAAAGGAAGTGCGGATGTTGAGAGTTAGAGAGAGAGAGAGAGAGTGAGGAAGATTTGAATTTCAAATTCAAATTATGTGAGAGAAGATAGAATTTAACCATGGTTGTGTTAGATGAGTTGACATAGTTAGAGAGAAGAGAATATGCCAAGAATATTCTAGAGCTAATTACAGAAATGGTCCTTGTGGTTTATCAGGTATTACGGATTTGGTCCATATACTTTTTTTTGCGGATCTCCTCCCCATGGTTTTGACCCGTTATAGGTTTGGTCCCTTGACCAAGATTTCTGCTAGTTGACCGTTAGTTAGCTAACCTAGTGTAGTAACCCATGGGCATTCTTGTCATTTCACTTTTTCCTATTCCTTTTATTTTTAGTTTCAAACACAGACCCAAACAAAAACACACACACACACACAACTATTTAATCACACACACAAACACAACGTACAAATCACAATCACAACATAAACAATGAGATGCTTTCGTTGTGGAGCCTCGTCAATCATTTGCAAATCATGGACTTCAATTAATCCAGGGAGACGCTTTTATTGTTGTACTAAGACGGTAAGTTATCTTCTTTGAAAAACCCAAATTAAAAGCCCTAATTTGACCTAACTTATCTTTTTTGTAATAGTGTGGGGTTATTGATTGGTACGATCCAGAAATGTGTTAAAGAGTTGTGCAAATCATTCCTGGTCTCTTACGTTCTATGAATCAGCTACTAGCTGATCTGCACCAAAAAAGGGTTGAAGCTAAAAGGGTTAGGAAGATGTTGGTTCTCAGTTGGTTAATCTTTTTTGTTTTGTACTCTTTTAAATGAATGTAGTTTATAGTTTGGGTGTATTTTGGTGGATCTAGACTTGTTTGGTTATATTTTGGGTTGTGTATTGTAGTTTGAAGTTGTAATAAAGAGAGTTGATGTTTTGGTATTGAATGAAGATGGCAAACTGCTATCATTTTCCAACTACAATGTTGTATTCAATGTTGTTATTCATTTTCAACTTACACCTAGCGAAACATTGTATTGAATGTTGTTATAAAGTCAAATGCATTAAACCATATGCAGAAGTGTTAAGTATAAAGACATAAATAGGTGCAAATGTTTGGTAAGCATTTACACACAATACTTAACCATAGTCTAATACAACCCATACATAATAAAAGTTGACAATAGTCTAATACACCCCATACCTAATAAAAGTTGACCATACACAAATTGTCTACTGCAAATGTTTTGTGACCAACCGATGCAACCAAAACACAAAATACCATACGTACACGATGCTACATGACATACAGAAAAGAAATACTACAAATTACATTGGTTCTGATGGTGAAAACCTATTTGCACTTGACTTGGTAAACTTTTTTGGTGAAGACATACCACCACTTGCAGCAACAGGTTGAGAACTAAATTGTGTAGGCATACCACCACTTGCACCAGCAGGTTGAGAAGAAAAAGGTGTAGCCATGCTACGACTTGCACCAGCAGGCTGAGAACCACCACTTGCATCACCAATTGTACCACCACCTTTTCTTGCACCAGCAAACTTGGTTGAACCAGCAGACTTGGATGCACCAACAAACTTAGAACCACCACTTTTCTTTGCACCAGTAGACTTGGAACCACCACTTGTACCACTAGATGCAGGCATACCAGTTTGATTTTCAGAGCCCCTTTGACCTGTACAACTTCTTTGGTTGTGACCAACTTGCCCATACTTCTTACAAGTTACACCTTTACCTTCCCTACTCAATTGGACACCTTTAGTCATACCATCAGCCAACTCAACTGCAGTGTTCCTTCTTTTTTTCCTTGGCCTACCATGTTGTGGGGTATAATTGGGTGGGGTAACTATAAGTGAGACATTTGATTTAGGCCATTTATCTGGTCCATCACAAGGAATGATTTTGAGTTTGTACATATCTTTCCAAGTTGTCAACCAATAAGATTGATGGACATATGACTCAAGAATGCCAGTCTCTATTCCATTACTTGCCATATTTCATATGGCTGTAACTGCATGTTTTCAGGGTACTCCTGTCAACTCCCACTTCCTACATGAGCAAACCCTATACCTCATATTAACTACACACTGGTCACCCCAAGGACCATTAGCCTGATACATGTCACCCTCATTCCATTCAACCTACCAATTTAAACCTTACTTTACAAGACTGTTTAAATGAAAGTTAAAGAAAAAGTTTTGAGAATTCTGATAAGAGTAAGTACCTTTATTTGTGCCTATTCCTTCCATCCACTTGTTGATAACCTTTTGAACATTTACAATTATTTTCATAAGATATGCTCTTATGAAATCCAAGCAGGTTACAATTGGCTTATCCCTTCCATCCACAAGCTGCCTATTCAACACCTCACACATGTTGTTCAATAAAATATCACAATGAGCCCTTCCTGCATTTGTATTTATACAATATTATAATAGTTAAGTCAAATATCATAGTGAGCCCTTTCTGCTTAGCTCTATACACCTTCATCTTAGAAACTCCTAGTTCATATTTTTTGTTAGGAATTGGAAATTCCATAATGAAGTGTCGGTCACCCCAAATATAATCTAGCATAAGTTAGCTCGTAGACATATCGTTATTTACGTTATTCAGTAGTTAATTAGTTAGGTGTTAGTTTAGTTATTAGTTTAGTGTAACACCGTGGAGGAAGGACGGGTCTTTACCCACTGTACGCCTGATCCACAGCCCGACAGGAGGGCGTTTAGTTTGTAACTATAAATACCCTTCCCACTAAGGGAAGGGTGGAAGTTCTCAATCTAACCTTGCATTTTTTGTTTTACAACTCTCTCTCAAGAACTCCCTCTCCTCTCTTCTCTCTAAACAATGGCATACTTGATTCATCACCATCCAAGGCCACCCGAATCATCAAACAACACAATATTTAAGATCCAAGAATTGGTATCAGAGCCATGGTTATTGTGTTTTTGATGATTTATTGTGTTTTTCGAATCTTGTTTTAAACTGATACTATATCACTTTTGTTGTCGGAAAATTTGTTTTTCTACTTTTAGTGATATCAGTTTTTAAACAAGTTTTTACGTGTCCTTTTGGTGTAATAAGTCATCTGGTCTATTTGTTTTATCATCATCTTATGACTCTTTGGTTACCATATCTGTGAAAATAATTATGGGTCATATGGTCAGATTCTTGTGTGGTCAAAACCAGTCAACATGGAAGCATTTCTTATGATGTTTTTCTGGTCATATCTGCTTATTCATCAGTGGTCAAAACAGTCTTATTTCTGTGGTCAAACTTGCGTCAAATGATTATCTTGCGTACATTTTTTCTGGATTTAGTGATAAAATGGTTATATCGCTCTATCCTTGAATGCGGTTTATCACACTTCTTGCATGCGAGTTGTGTTTAATTGAGATGTGTTTTGACTCATCTTGAATGCGATTTGATTGAATATATCTAATGCGATTTGTCTCAACTCTGATGCGGTTTACCAAATACTTTTTTGCATTTTGATGCAAAGAAAGCGACTTGTTGACCAGTCATGTTTTAAAGCATATGCGGTTTGATAATGAAGGAAAATGAAAGCGAGTTGTTGACCATGAATACCAAATACCATATCTTAAGTTGACTTCAGGTCAATACAACAACCATCATCAGTCCCATCAAACTTATAATGAATGAATGCAAAACGTGAACAGATCCAAATCCAACGCTATCCTACCTAAACTCAGTCAATCCCATCTCCAACATCTATTCTAAACCAAGACATGAATCAACTATGACTCAAAAACGAAAATTAAAACATCAACTCAAGATCTTAGCTTGGATTCAATTTTTTGTAATATCTTGTTAAGAATGTTTTAATTGAATCATCATCTTCATCGATCTATGTGAAGGCTATGCCTTCTTTTTTATCCGAATATTAAAAGTAAAACGAAATATAACAAGAATGTTATATCGTTTCTTTAATTCGTTAAAGACCTAAGCAAAACAATAAAACGCAATCACATCAAGAAAGGACCTACCCGAGACCATCTTTAATGATCTTGAAGCCCGCGTTTAGTGCTCAATTTGCTGAAATAGAATGAAGTTAATAGGTTCTGACCTTTGCTTGATTTGAGTATAAATATAGAATGAAAAAGGTTTGGTGCTTGTTAATCGGATTGTTTTGATGAAGATTAAGTAGAAGAGTTTTGATCTTGAGTTGTGAGCAGATTTGGGAGAAAGAGTTGGTAGACGTATGTTTTGTGAGGTGATTGTGTTTTAGGGTTATCACTAATGACCTAATATTTAGGGTACTACGTTTTATATAGCCTGTGTTATCAAAGTGGATTTGGATCGAGAATTTCAACATTTGGAATTGGGCTGTTTTTCTCTATTACACTAAGATGGGCCGCTGGATCTCGTTTATACTAAGATGGGCCGCTGGCTACTCTATTCTTGGAAGTGGATGTGATATGGTAGGCTAAAGTGAATTTATATAATTACTGTTATCCGATTTTTTTTTCATGCAAAAACTTTTGGACAAAAATTTTGGTATCTGGTAATGAGTTGGTATTATTGGTATGCTAATTTTCACGAATGATTCACAAATTCACGGCTTAAACTAATATTTGTAAAACATGGGTTCGAGATTCTTGACCGGTGTTATTAATTTGGTATTGAGTTAACTATTCAAAAGGCTCTATTTGGACGATTGGACTTGGATGATTGGATTGGTTTTCATAGACCGGGCTTTGATGTTTACAAGTAACCAAGTTTGGTTAGTACACATGATTGGGTCAGATGGGCTTCTCGAGATTTGACTTATGTGAGATTTGATGATAATGAGATATGAGACTTGCAATTTGATGATACGATTTGAGAATTGATGAGAGTTGATAATGAGACTTGTTGTGATATGTGATTGGATGATGAGTTTTGAGGTGATATGTGGTTGGATACTTTGGTTTATACATTTACACAAAAGACACTATTTCACAGCTTAAAGTGTTTATTGAACAAAGTTGACTACGGGGTTATTTAAGTTCGATATTTTCTTATTTGGCTTTGAAGTGAGGCTTTCCGAGCACGTTTACTTATTTTCATCTTCTTTCTTTCTACCTTTCCGCGAAGATGACTTGTTTGGGCATTTATAGAGTGTGATAAAGACTTGGCTATTTAGTTACGTTTGTGATTCTTTCTCGCTTAACCCACAACGTATCTATCACTTCGGTGTCTCACGCAGTTGAGGATACGTCAAGAGGTTTTGTACATTTGGTACACCGTTTCTTCTTCACAAGGATTAGTGCAAGCTTAAGTAACAAATCTGGGCAATTTTACGTCATGTTTAAGTTTGGTATATCGGTTTTACTTCACCAAATGGTCACAGCAATTGCCGATAGAATATGTGAAAGATGTGCACTCCAAAGTATTTGATGGATGTGATGTGATCAACAATTCTCATGAAATATTCGATGCCACTGAATGTCAATGATACTTCACAGTCTAAGCAAAATCTTTCAAGAATCTTCTGCGTCAGTGATGACTTTTCAAGATGTTTGCTTATGACAATAACTTTTCGTGCAAATGATCATACACGTCAATGATGCTTCCGAAAGTTAGAAACCATCATGGGGGAGAAACGTGTACTTTGATGATTACGATCAACCTCAGGGGGAAGTAGTGTATACTACTTGACTTAGTATGGTTTGTGAAGTTGTCTACATATGGGTAAAGAATTGTTGATGATATTGTTGATGATGGAGAATGAACCGTTGATGAACCGCTGCAAGTTCCCCTAAAACAGATATTCACTGAAACCAAAGTTGTCTTAAAACATTCATGCTGACATTGTTTACGGTTTAGTCTTGATTTTGTAAAATCCCGCGAAAGAATCTATTTCTCGGTTTAAATCATAGACTTGTAAAATCCCGTGACGATGAAACCATCCTGATGAAAGAAGTGTACAGTTCCGGATCTATCTCTCAGTTTATTCTTGGTTTTGTAAAATCCTGCGTAAGAAACTATTTCTCGGTTTAAATCATAGAATTGTAAAATCCCGTGATGATGGAACCATCCTAGAGAAAGGAAAAGTGTAATTCTGGATCTTATCTGATGTTGGTGCTACGGTTTCTGCTTCGAAAAAGGGATAAAATGGTGTACTTCGTGAATTGGGTGTTTGTTTGGATTGTCTTCATGGCAGTTTGGTTATTACAAGGTTTTACGGGGTTATGTGCATTTTACCAAGGTCGGGATGAAACCATTATCATAGTTCACTTAAAACGTCAAAGAATGCTAGATTTGAGCTTTAAACCACAAGATGTGACAACGGCGTTAATTCAATATTATCTATTTGAGGTTGAAGTGAAATGACACGGGCAAGTGTACTTAGTATCTGAAGGTATCGGGGATGGTTGGATCAAGATTCTTCAAGATCCTTGTTCGAGCTTTTAATATTTTCAAATACAAAGACTTGGAAATCTAGTTATTTTTGGGTGACTTTTCCTTTTCTTTTACCACTTGTGGGAATTGGGCTCTTACCACCACAAAATAACTATCACTTTAAGGAGTTACGTTGTAGTGCTCAGTGTCACATTTAATTATGGATTTTTAAGAGGTGATGTACGTCTTATACTTGATGGTTGGTTGGATGAAGAGTATAGAGTAATTAGAGATTCAATGGAGGATGAACTCTCGGCACCGCTCTTTGTTACATGTGTGCAAGTTTAAGTCACGAGTTCGGGTTATTTTACTTCATGGTCAAATTCATCATATTGGGTTTTCTCCATCATTGTCACGACAAAGAGCCTACTGAATGATAATGGGTTTGATTATAAGTTTTCTAAGAGTAGATGAAAAGAAAGAGATTATGACGTTTGAACACAACAGTTCAAGCCTTGTTCCTCAAAGAAAATAAATGTGTACGCTTCAGTGCGATTAGTTATCAAGTGAACCGAGCTACCGATGATTTTTCTCTTATTCCACTTGCTCAATTATAATGACGATGGCGACATCATATGCAACCTTTGAGGGGGAGAAGTGTGAATATACTACATTTGGATGATACTCACTTGCTTAATCAAGAATGGCAACTCCGTATGCAATTCTTGAGGGGGAGAAGAAGTGTGAATTTGCTACATGTTGAGTTTTATCTGAGAATATATGGTCAAACGGCTCCAAACTCATGTAAGAACTGAGCTTCTTCTTATTGGGTCATCTTCACATGATGTTTCTTCTAAGAGCCGTTGGTTGACATCTTCTCACTGACTGATGAATTTATCGACAAAGTGCTTCCGGTTGATGCTTCACGTACACATCAACATGATGATTCCGAACAATCTCTCTGTTCTTATTTGATGTGATTGGTAGTTTGGTGTTACCATTTAGTGTGTTCGTTGAGGGCTGATTGATGATTTCCTTGATGAACATCTTTCTGTTCTTGTTTGATTGGGAGGGATTTTAGTTAAGGGGATTTGCAAGATGTAAGTTAATTGGGATGCTTTTTGGTGTGATGAAGATGTTAACTATCTATTCCCCAACTGAACAATCTTGAAGAAGGTCGAGTCTACAGTATGTTCTACATTTCCTGCTGCATGTTAGAAGACTAAAGACGAGTTGCATTTAGCGATCTAAAGACTTCTTCATATTCTGTGCATTCATCATAAAGATTGTCAGTTTAGGGGAGAGCACTAATTGGGGGAGAGTGAAACGTTAGATTTAATCCCTAATTAGATTTGCTCACACTATTCTTCAGCAAGTTGATTCTCACAAGATTTCAAAGAGTTCTTCTCAAAAGATTTCAAGTATCTGGGCTTACAATGAGTTGTTGATTCTGAAGTATCAAAACCAGCATGGGGGAAGGAGACACACATCTAAACGCGAGTAAACTTGATGAACTTAATACTTCTAAGTGATTGAAGATATCCCAGGAAGACAAATGTCAGTACCGTAGAGAAACTCAAGGTTTGACTCATGGCGTTTAGTGTTCTTATTCCAACTATGTGGGGGAAGAGATGGAAGAGTTAGTTTCTGGTGATAAAGAGGTACATAAGTGTGTGATGATTTCAATGTTATCGCAATCATCGGGGAGAGATTGTGTACATTGGGGCGCCAAATTGTTTCACTTGAGTGCTTAATCGATGATTCGAGATATAATCACTTATTCGGAGTTGACATCCGCAGAGATAATCGATGATCCGCCCGCTTCTTCAATGTTATCGGTTATTCTCTCTTGGGCATTCGGTACCGGGTTCTTGAGCTTCATAAACTTTCTTCAGGAGAAAAGTAAACATCGGGGTTATTCTTTGGCTATCGGACTTAATATGCTACATCGATGGTATAAGTTTCTTTGTCTTCGGGTATATGTGTATTCGGGTTCGTGAGCTCTAGTCTAAGAGACTGACTGCATCAATTCATCTACTTGGGGGAAGTGTTCTCTTGACACCTTTTGGAATGGATCGCTTCAGACTTCAGTGGAAAAGGAATTTGAGAAGAGTCATTCAAGCGTGGGATGATACGTTGCTGCTCTACTTGATGATATAACCCCGAACGAATAATCACAAAGATCATTCTTAAAAGGAGCAGCAAGATCGATGATAATGGTTTGCTTCTTTGTGTACTTGGCTAAGGGAAGCTTGAAAGAAAGCTTTGAATCTGCTCACCTAAAGGATTTTCGGTTTTGGGGGAATATGCCAAAGTCTCGCATCCTTAAAGGCTCAATTTCTTCTGTTTAAGAGCCTCAGAAGCTTTGGTGGTGGATGTTTAAGAGATGACGATTTCTATCTTCTACAACGAGGTTGTTCGATATCCTTATCTTGGTACTCGTATCATCATCTTCTTAAACTATATCATCTACTCTATCTTTTTAAATATTTATCAAAACCCAAAATACAAAATTATAAAACCAACAAAATCAAAATAGAAAAATATAAAATCAACAAAAACCCATAAAAATCAGAAAATTTGAAAAAGACAAAAAATATGTTTTCTCAAGACATGTCTTCTGGTATCGATAACATCTGCGGTCTTAGAAATGTCATTCAATAATGGCACGGGACCATAGATGAAGTTCGAGCAGAAGGTGTAAGTATTTCTTTTCAAAACATGTCACAAACTATGGCTTACAGTTATTTCAGACTGTGACCCGTGCTTAAACAATGGTTTGCTATTATTTCAGATAGCAACCCGCTCTTCAAAAGAAGGAAAGTGCTGCGCTAAACCAATTTTCAAATATTTAGTGCACTTATCCTAAAACAAATTGAGGAAAGTATGTCGAAGGACTGTTGTTCCTACTCAAATATTTTTCCTTCTAAAATTCTTCAGAAAAATATTTGTTTTAACAAAATGGTGGTAAATGAGTTGCTTGAAAATCAATCAGAATCAAATTTTCATAAATTTGCAAAACCCAATCAATGACTTCAGCTTATTTAAAACTTTTCATAGAAATGAGTCATTGATTGAGGGGGAGAATGTTTTCAAATATATATATCATCTAACGGGTTCATATAATCATCCTATGTGCTTAAAAGAAAAACATGTTTGCCTATGTTGAAGGACTAGGAATCTAGGATATGATTGTTAGGAGTAGATGATTATAGTTTGATGAACACAGTATTCCCATGCTTTACATGATCTGATTGATATGTTGAATTGACTTGTATTAGTCGATTGTTGTTCTGGTGATGTCGACCACCATATATGTCTATCTGTTTCTACTAACGTATGCAGATTATATGGTGTATAAGAATGTTCCCGATCCGGATCCCACATATGAAGATGATTGGATGCCGATAGGAAAGGGTAACTATTTCTTGGGTCGACAAAAGAAGAAACGGAGCTTAATTTGATCTCTTTATGGATAGTTGGCATGATAGATGCAACTTCAGAGGTCTCACTGCATCAGCAAATGGTTATCTTCAAGCCTTACAGCAACAACAGAAGCAGCTCAACCACCTAACGTATCTTTGTGCAGAAAAAGTAGTGGATGATACCATTTTTCTTAAAACAATTTTGAAAATATTGTTTTGAAAATGGAAAAATATTGTTTTGAAAATAAATTATACTAAATTTTGAAAATCACGGACTTCATCTTATCAAAACTTAAGTCACTCAATCAACGACTACGGTCATCGATTGAGGGGGAGAGTGATTTCAAGTTAAATATTTTCAAACAATATATCATCAAATGAATCAGAGTCCAATTGTACGAAATAAAGTGGTGATCCAAAGATTTAATGTTATGTCATGGTATGATTTTCTTTAAAACTCAAATATCTTTTAAAATGAAATTTTTTCTGTTCTTGTTTGATTGTGAAAATCCTTTATTTTACTTAAAGATCTTAAAAAAAAAAAAAAAAAAAAAAAAAAAAAAAAAAATGCCCTATCATACATGACACTAACAATCTTTAATGTCTATAATTGGTCTATATCTATCATTTTTCAAAAGTAAATCATGCCACGTCTTTCCCTTAAAATTTTCTAAATGATTTAAATCAATTGGGATCACAAATCTCAATTGGTTTGAAATTTTTGATCGGGGGAGAGATCGTGATTTAAATCTCAAATCAGTTTTAAAGGGTGATTGTTTCAAAAGCACTCCCTCCTTCATGTGCCAAACGATTTCAAAATCATATGCACATGTTGAGGAGGAACATTTAACCAAAAACCAGAAGAGTATTTAAACAAGGCCACAAGTTCTCTCATGTTTTCTAAACCTTATTAAATCACTTGGGATCCAAAATCTCAAAGGGTTTGATATTTTTGATCGGGGGAGAATTTGTGATTTAATAATGAAATTTGATAAAAGGTGGTCGCTTTGATTCAAATGTGCATACTGCTATCCCATATGTGCTAAACGCTTTCGAATCTCGAAGCACATATTGAGGGGGAGCATTTCAAAAAGAAAATAAACTTTCAAGGTACAAAGATTTCTATGTTTCAACATAAAGTACCTTGATTGATTTTCTAAATGGTTTCTTAATGGCCTTTGTGATCGTGGATGTACTTCAAAAGAACTCCTTCCTCTATGTGATAAAATTATTTCAAATATCCTACGCACATATTGAGGGAGAGAATTTACCAAAGAAATTCAAATGGCTTTTTTCACGGAAATTATGATCAAGAAATTAATTCAAAGAACTCTTGCCTCCATGTGCTAAACAATTTCAGGGGGCATTTCTAAAATGATCAAAACAACTAAGGTACAAAATGCTTTGATTTTATATCACAAGTACCTTGATTGATTTTCCAAATGATTTTTCAATTGGTTTCAAAAAGGAAAGAACAATACCAAAATACCAACCAATTTACTTTATCCATGGTGTTATAAGGATGGTTAGGTTAGGTATTCGTTCCCACGATCCCGCCAGAGCCGGAGGGATCTACCCAGAGACAATCCACTAGATAGTGTAGAAGTCCTTAGGTATGATGAAAAAGGATAAAATGAGAATATGGGAAGAGTGCGGATGAGATAGAGCTAGAACCGGAATAAACCCAACAAGGTTCTAGAAACGAAGTCTCGGTAAGCACCGAAGGGTTGAAGAATGAAAAGAATTGAATGAGAAAAGGGTGAAATGAAATAGCCTCCATTAATTCAACCTTAGGCGTAAACCGGGTTCAATACATATACTCTTGGTGTTTACTAAGGTAACACTGGTATTGAAGACAAGACGTCATGGACCCAGTGACGCACTGCACTAAACTTCCCAAGCTACTCAAGTTCCTCTTAAAATGACTTGTTTTATTCTCACGGGGAACCTACATAATCTATCGACTTTCTCTTAGAGAATGTTGATATTGAAGAAGGAGATCCTCTCCCTAGTCTCCTGCATAGGAAATCAAATGTGCACAATTAAGTCTAGAGCCAAGAGATCATCCACAAAATCTCATTAGGATACAAAATTATTGAAGACTTGCTGTTTCACACAATGTGGAAAGTAAGTATATATTGAGAGTCCTATGCATTATCCTTGTGGTAATGCCAGAACATCCGAGTGATATGTAAAATATTCACAATGAAGATGGAAATCCTTCTAGAGCCAACATCAAACAAGCTCTTGGGGGGTGACATGTGAGATATTTTCTAAAGATCAAGCTTGTGACAACTGGATAGAAACAATGGGGCGATTCACTCTTGAATCAACCTTGGTCCAGGAAATGAATTGACGAATACTTTTGGAAAAACCGTTCGATGTGCAAATCTTCTTTTCTCTAGCACATCAAATGTGTATTCATGTTTTCAATCACAAAAGGTATCTCGGATTGAAAAATACTTTTGGAAAAACCATTCGATGTGCAAATATCTTATTTTCTCTAGCACATCGAATGTGTATTCATTTTCAAATACAAAACTATTTTAAATTGAAAATTGATCATTCTCATAAAACCTTCGTCGTATTGCAAAACTCTTTCTTCTAAGCAATACACGATTGTTTTTCAAATCAATTTTTCATCAATCAGTGAATCTCAATTCGCTGGTTCACTCACTCCGTGTTTTCTTCTTTGAGACGTTCCGGTTTGAGAACAAGCGGAACAACCGCGAAACCCCGTCAAGGAGATTCTTCGAATTATACCGATCACAGCGGTACTTGTAATCGATCAACGTGGAACCGTGGTCCGTGTACCTCAATTCAACGAAAGTGATCAAAGACACTTTCGTGTGTTTTATTGCTAATCGTTGTTTGCATGTACATTTGGACGGTTGCGGTGATCGAATTGAGAAGTCAATCCAAAGCCGCATGCTCACAAAGATCCACACTTAATTAAAGAAATCATGACAAGTGCTAATCTACATGACCGGCTCGATAGCGCAAATATCATGAACCAAGAAAGCTTCCGCTACTCTGATGAAAAGATGTCATGATCCAGAAAGTGTGAGCATGTCGGTCCAAAAGTCACAACATCACATGAAGGCAACACAATTAAGGGTGATCCAGAGATTTACTGTGGCTGATGATCTCAAAGAAAGCTCGAAGATCATCAAAGATGTGGATCAGTTAAAGGCCCCCACTGAAAGTACAAAATCATCGGACTATGAAGAGTCACTACTCAAGCACAAAGAATGCGAAATTGAAGAATTGAAGTCTACGAGCTCATAACTGAAGATTAAATAGAATGCTAGGAATCGAAATGTAAATCATGGGGTGACCTCCCTTGGGGGAGATTGTTAGGAATTGGAAATTCCATAATGAAGTGTCGGTCACCCCAAATATAATCTAGCATAAGTTAGCTCGTAGACATATCGTTATTTACGTTATTCGGTAGTTAATTAGTTAGGTGTTAGTTTAGTTATTAGTTTAGTGTAACACCGTGGAGGAAGGACGGGTCTTTACCTACTGTATGCACGATCCACATTAACAGAGGCGTTTAGTTTGTAACTATAAATACCCTTCCCACTAAGGGAAGGGTGGAAGTTCTCAATCTAACCTTACATTTTTTGTTTTACAACTCTCTCTCAAGAACTCCCTCTCCTCTCTTCATCTCTCTAAACAATGGCATACTTGATTCATCACCATCCAAGGCCACCCGAATCATCAAACAACACAATATTTAAGATCCAATATTTTTTTCCAATTGATCTTTAAGAGCTGATAGAGGTACCTTTAGGGTTAGGTTTAATTATTTCCTCTATTTCTTTTGACAGAAAAGAAGTTGTGCATCTTTTAATATTTCTTGACTGTATGCATTTTTGGTTGTCATTAAATGCTTTCACTTGCCAAGTTAATTGCCTTGGTAATTTGGAGCACTCCAAATACCAAGGGCAACTGATAACATCAAATTATCCTGAATATTAAGTGTTAATTTCCCCCGATAATGCTTATAATTTATATCATTTATATGGATTTACGCTTGTTTTCCATTATATTTCACTTTCAAGTAAATTACGAGCATTGGAGCTAAAGAGACGCGGAATTGGAGAGTTTATTGAAGATTTATCATAGTATGCTCACTTTGAAGAAGTTACAGCGTATCTCATATCTCACATTACGCCCTAACTAAAGCGTGGCTTAGAAAACCAACTTAACAGAAGATTATGGCGTAACTCTATCCAAGATTACGACGTAACCATATTAGGTCAAATGAGGTTCTGCGCCGCTACTAATTACGCCGTAATTCATGCATCAACTACGGCGTAACCAATATTTATTGAAGATACGGCGTAACTCCTTCATGAAGTTACGCCGTAACCAGCATTATTAGTGCAATTTACGAAGAACTATATGTTACGGCGTAACTCTTTTAATAGTTACGTCGTAACCAGATCTGGCCTATAAATACCCCACGATTTCCAGCATTTCAAAGCATCCCATTTCACACAAAACAATCAGAGAACGTGAGAAAAAGTCGAAGGCAGATCTTGAGGAGCATACGGAGCTATCTCCAAGGGAGAAATCACTCTCCTATGATAAGCATTAGCTTTTTATCTTTTCTTTACTTTCAATTCATGTATTTCGTACCATTAAACATTGAATTGATTGTTATGGTTAATATGAGCGGCTAAGCACCTCTTGGTGTTGGCCTAGTTATGATTCATTAATTGTTTTGTTTACGTTTACATTGCTTCCGCATAATTATTTCTAAGTGTATGCATAGTTTATTGGTAGCTACCCTTGTTTTGGTAGTTTTGAATGGCGGTAGAGGCTAGTTGCTTAGGAGATATGACCAACTGACCCTAAGTGAGTAGACTGAGACAGGAAGGGTAAGATATGACCAACTGACGACCCTTTCTACTTGTGCGATTTGACCAACTGATCACCTACCATTTGGATGAACTTAAGAAGTAAGGGGTGAGTGTTTAAGATGCTAGCGCCCGGGCACTCACTATTATAAATCTAGCATGTAGCGGTACTTAATGACTTGGCTTAGGGACCAGGAACAGCTGGACTTATGAGGGGACACCTGAATTCTATAGTGGAACCCTTTGTTGATAGGTTAGGACGAACTGACCAAATGTTGTCCTAGCGACTTTGACCCCACCTAAAGTAATTGGAAATAATTAGACGTAAACATTACTAGTTAGGATGAGTAACTAGGTTAGCACCACTCTCCTTTATTGATCACAACCTTTGCCTTTATCTGCTTTAGTAGTTAATTAATCAATTCCTTATTTAAATCATATTAAAATCTGTGACACCTAGACTTAGTATAAATCCACACACATAGCTCTTGGGACGACCTCGGTTTCTTGAATACTACACTACACACGATCGGGTACATTGCGTTCTTCGCATTAGGGTAGACCATAGGTATAACGAGACTTATAAATATTAGAACACAGTCAAGAAACATGCATCAAGTTTTGGCGCCACGGGAGTTATATTAGGATTTCTATTAAGTCTTTCATTTTAGTTTTGTTTTAAAATTTTCTCAAATTCTCACGATCTCTTTTTAAGTTTTCAGGTACCATGGAAGTTGTTAACATTGATGACCTCACTCTTGAGGAATATTTGGCGTTGACAAGAGAAGAACAAGGGTTGGGGCTCGTAAGACCGGCAATTGGAGCTGATGTCCGTTTCGAGATTAAGGACCAATTTATGAGGGAGCTTCGTGCTAACCCTTTTTCAGGAAACAGGGACGAAGATGCGTATGAGCACGTTGAAAATGTCTTATACATCGTAAGCCTTTTCAACATTCCGAGTGTGTCTCATGACGCTGTTATGCTAAGGGTGTTCACCATGACTCTTACTGAGGCTGCCTGAAGATGGATCGAAAGATTGCCCGCCGGGACAGTTAATACTTAGGCTCTACTAAAGAAGCACTTCATCCAGAGGTATTGTCCTCCGTTAAAGATATCTAACCAGCTTTTAGAGATCCATAATTTCAAGCAAGAAGACGGTGAAACATTGTATCAATCCTGGGATAGATACAATGATCTCCTCTACAAGTGTCCTACACATGATCTAAACAACCAGCAAAAGGTCAACATCTTCTACAAAGGAATCAACGTGACTACAAGACAGATACTGGACTATCAAGGACCAATTCCGAGCATGACTCCTACTCTAGCAATTGAAGCCATCCAAAAAGTGGCTAATCATTCCCAAAAATAGCACGATGGAGGAAGCAAAAGAAGACAAGGCGGAAGTTTTGACGGAATTGCAGCCATCACTAGCGAAATTGAAAATCTGATTTGAGATATGCTAAAAATCAGAGAGACCGTTCATGCCATCCAAGTAGGTTGCGAAAGCTGTGGGGAGGACCTCTCACCAAGAATTGTCCTTACAATAATGAAGAAAACATAATCGAAGAAGCTAAATATGGAGAAAATCGACCGTTTTACGGAGATAATCGAAATAATAATGGCTATCATGGAGGATCTGCTGGAAACTACAATCGTGGGCCTTATGGAGAAAAAAGGCCCAACCTTGAAGAGACCATAAACAAATTCCAGGAATGTTCAGCCCAAAGACAAATGGAAGAAGATGAATGGCTAAAAGAATTTCAGGAAAACACTGATACAAGTCTTTCCAATCACGATACAACCCTAAAAAACCTTGAAACCATGGTGGAAAAGCTTAGTGAGAAGGTAAGGAAGAATAATACTAAACCGGAAGGGACAAAACCCACAATGGAATGTAAGGTCATCTTTTCTGATGAAGACTCAAAGTTACAAGCTAATTCTCACACCAAAGTTTCGGATTCAAGTGAAAATTCCGGTGACAGATTGAAGTTATGCCGTAACATGTCTAAAGAGTTACGGCGTATCTATGTTTTTGACAGCGATCTTGGGATTATGAAAGATGTCGATAAGGATAACTCAAGCGAGTTACGCCTTAACCAAACATCAGAGTTACGGCGTAACTGGGATACGTGGGCAGACAGGTTTCTCGAAGTGGACAAATCAGGGACACGGGTGATTAACGGATGGTCCGAAGATATTAATTTATGCCCTTTGTCCCCTTCTAAAAGAAAATATCACTGGTGCAAGAAAATACCCGTAGCTAAGGGGGACTAGTATGATCTTTGGGCTTCGTGCGACCCTCGAAATGAAATTTGCAACGGAGGAACCGATAAGGATAGGATAAAAAATAACAAATTCATGTGGGCTGCATATACTGATGATGAAAGATTGGAAAAGCTCTCATTCGAGGATGAAGAGGAGCCACCTATCACTCACTGGTGCACTCCGATAATTATAACTGACGATGAGTCCACGCGAGCTTGGCCTACGTGCGACCCTTTCCGTGAGTATTGCAACGGGGGTGGTAGCCTGAAAGAAGAAGAATGGACGTGCCCTTACGAGCTTGAAAGACACGGTTTCAAGTTCGGAGATTTGTCATTCGATGATTGGAATGCGATACAATTCGGGAATGCTAAAATTAACCCAGATCTTCTAAAAAGGCTCAAGATTGACTACGAGGATCATTATCTGAAAAAACAATTAGCTAATGATGACATCTACAGATGGAAGATCCTTTAAGCAACACTGATGACAAAGAAGCCCGAAGTCATTGGTGTGAAAGGATAAAAACTCCTGGGGAAGTTTTTTGGGCATCATGTGACCCTTATGACGATAAATGTAATGGGGGAAGCAGCTTAATGAGAGTTGGGGAGGATGAATTCTTTTGGGCCTCAACCAACGATACGGAAAGAACAAAATTGCCTTGGATAGACAACTTGGGATTTGACAGTTAGGTCAAGATCAAATATGGAAAATTAGATGCGTTAAATTTTGTATTTTGTTTTTCGAATAAATATTTACAAGAGATAGATGAAGATAGACCTTACTCCTCGCCTTCCTCCCGAAGACGTTTGAGAGTCTCTCGTTGAAGGCTTTTCAAACCAAGGCGTGGAAGAATAAACTCAAAACGTTTCTTGAAGAGCTTTGGTGAAGATGTCTCGCTAACCGATATTCGACCTCACAAAATATAGTTCCACCACACCTTTTTCCACCGCTCCTCGATGAAATGATGTCGAATGTCGATATGCTTTGCTCTTGAGTGTTGAACGTTGTTGCATGAGAGAGCAATAGCACTTTATTATCACAAAGACAGAGGGATTTTGTTGAATTCAAAGCCATAGTCGATAATCGAGATCTCATCCATAAGATTTGAGCACAACAAGATGACATGGCTATGTATTCACCTCTGAGAGGAAATAGAAGTACTTTTGCTTTTTGAAGACCAACACAAGCTTATCACCCAAAACCGAAAGCACCTCCCGACGTAAGTATTGCAATGGGGGACGGCATGAAAGAAGAAGAATGGATGTGCCTCACGAGCTTGAGAGACATGATGTCAAGTTAGGAGATTTTTCATTTGATGATTGGTATGCGATACAATTCGGAATGCTAAAATTAACCCGAATCTTCTAAAAGGCTCAAGATTGACTACGAGGATCATTATCCGAAAAAGAATTGGCTAATAATGACATCTACTGCATGGAAGATCCTTTAAGCAACAACGATGACAAAGAAGCCGAAGTCATTGGTGTGAAAAGATAAAACTCACTGGGAAGTTTTACGTGCATCGTGCAACCCTTATGACGATAAATGTAATGGGGAGCGACATAATGAGAGTTGAGGAGGATGAATTCTTTTGGACCTCAACCAACGATGAGGAAAGAACAAAATTGACTTGGTTAGACAACTTGGGATTTGACAGTTGGGTCAAGATCAAATATGGAAAAGTAGATGCATTGGCGAAGGAAAAGATCCGGAAAGAATATATGAGTAAAAAAATCCAAACGACGAGGGTCCTAACAACTTGGTGACATAAAAATTGAGGATACCAAAGAGTCGGTGAGAAATGAGAATGCAAACATATCTTTGGTAGAAGATTTGCTCGACGAGGAATGGTTTAAAGGCACCGAGTCGGACAACGATGACATAGAGGGATTTTAGATTACCTTGAGTTGCAAGGAAAGAGGAATTTCTTGACCCGATGATGAAGCATATGAGCAAAGGAGGTGCAAACTCCTTGGGATTTCATATAAGAGGCCACCACCAATTATTCTTTGAAAATATGAGTTTACTAGATACCACTTGGGGACGGAGGAAAATTTTGCAAAATTCGGAAGGTCGAGACCAAAGAGTACCTCCGAATGCCACAAATGTCGCTAGGGTCGAACATAACTTGATGAAAGACAAGGAGGAAGTTGGCCAAGTCCAAAGGCCACCATAAAGCCCTAAGGCTCGAGTTTAATTTAAAGACTCGTATATAAAGAAAAGTGCTCTTTTGGGAGACAACTGAATTATCCCTTTCATTTGTTTTATTTCCATTTCATTGGGTTTTGTGTTTTAACCATTTTGCAAGAAATGAAGAAAAGTTTTCTTTGCGACATCTTGATCCGACCAGAGTTACTGGCGTAACTCATTCTCATGGTTACTGTTGTAACAGGACCTTTTAAGCGAACCTCGGAAGCATTACCAATTACGGCGTAATCCCATTTCGATGGTTACGCCGTAGCTACACTTTGCGTGTATGCGGGTTTTGCCTAGTTACGGCGTAACTCCTTACGAATTCGACGTAACTATCCTACGATTACTTCTTTCATTTTAAACACAATAACCTTGTATTAGTCTTTTAAATGAACTTTGTGGGTATGTTCCTATAAGCCCTCACGAGACTACACTCGTCCACTGGGACACCAAGTGGTTTAAAAGGCTTGTTGCATGCGCTAAATGCAACCGTGATTCCTACGAAAGTGAGTTAGGTTTATTTTTCATTTTTTTCTTTTAGAATTATGCTTGTCGGTAGTGTGATTTCGTGGATTGAAGTTTGCTCATGGATGCTTATGCGAAGGCACGACTCTTTTTAGTGGGCCTTCTTTCTTTTGAAGCAAATTTCGGGAAGTTCTCGCCTAATTCTACTTTTCTTTCACCTTTATTTAACGCTTAGTATAAAAGGGACTTTGTACAATTCAAGTGGGGGGGACGGGAGTAGAATAGTCTCTTGAACTTTATTTTGCCCTCGTTTTTCTAGTTTATTTTGAAAAATTATGCCATTTTTAAAATTTTGATATATTTTTCTTAACCTAAGTAGATTAGACCTTAGCCGAGCACATATAACCCTTGATATTTTATGGTGAGATTAGCCTTATCCGTTTCCAAAATTTTACCCCAAATCCACCAAATTATGAGTGTGTCGGTAGCTTGTAAACTTTAGAACTTGGCCTTTACATCATTTTGAGACCATAGACGAGGTATGTTGAGTTAGCTCGATGTATTTAGACTTTTCTGTTTAAGAAGGCAGTATTATAGGATTATCACCCAAATAGCCTACCATTGTGTGTCTATCGATTAGCCACATCGACTTCTCGACCCCCATGTGAAACCCTTTTGTTGCACTCACCTTTAGTGCAAGATACCCCTAAATACACCCATCTGAGCCATTCCTTTCATTTTGTTAACCCAATATATTGTTTCGTTACACCTATACACCTTAGCCTACCCTGTAGTCTTTATTTGTGATTGGGAAGTCATCATTTGCCTAAGTTCAAGGTTTAAGTGGAAAGGTTCGGGAATCACGCTTTCGTCGATGACATATTCTTAAAGATCAGTGAAGACCCCCCCCCCCCAAATTCCCATTGTTCATCTCAAGTGGGTGGATGTTATGTTTATTGTTATGTTTATGATTCCAAAAAAACATGTGATACGAAAAAAAAATTATGTATTTGTTATCTTGTTGATTGTAAAATGCGATGTTATAAGCACTATGTTATGAGCTTAATATAAATTTAGTATCGAGGAGGCCACCTCGGTCACATTTGAAGATTGGAGTTGGTAATTACGCCAACAGTTGGAGAAAAGGTAGTGTGCCCATCATGACGTCCTCTAATGACACGTCTACCTTGTATATCATGATCCGGTTTCTTAACTTCGAAACTTGAACTTTGGGCGGACGGTAAGTGGTGATGACTTAGTTATGGATTTAGACTATTTGCTTGATTTTTATTTTACACCATTTATATATCCCATGTCTTATCCTACCCTTTAGTCATGAAGCGTGTCTAGGTGATGCAGCGAGCAATCTTTGGTGTCTTGGTCATGGATTTGGTCATGTATCATTGATTTTGTCCACTTCGCCATGACATGTTAGTAATGACAAATCACCCTTAACCTTTGTCGTGTCTACCCATATTGCCTTCGAAAATTGTTTTGCCCTTAACTCTAGTGGTGGAGATTTGTGTAACCGCCAAGCTTATGATAGAATACATGCTATGGTATGCGATTGAGTGATCACCCGAAATTGACACTTAGAATAGTTGAGAGATTTGAGTGTTTAGTTCCCATTTCGTGAGATGTTCGGCTTTGTTTTATTCTAACATAAGGGATTTGTAAACTTATATTTTCGGGTAATGGAGATATCTTTTAGGAATCTATCTAATAAGGTCTACTTGGAGGGCAAGTAGAGTTCAAGTGGGGGATATTTGATAACATCAAATTATCACGAATATTAAGTGTCAATTTCCCGATAATGCTTGTAATTTATATCATTTATATGGATTTACGCTTGTTTTCCATTATATTTCACTTTCAGGTAAATTACAGCATTGGAGCTAAAGAGACGCGTAATTGGAGAGTTTATTGAAGATTTATCATAGTATTCTCACTTTGAAGAAGTTACGGTGTAACTCATCTCTTACATTACGCCGTAACTAAAGTGTGGCTCAGAAAACCAACTTAACAGAAGATTACGGCGTAACTCTATCCAAGATTACGACGTAACCATATTAGGTCAAATGAGGTTCCGCGCCGCTACTAATTACGCCGTAATTCATGCATCAACTATAACCAAGATTTCTTTTACACCGTAACCAGCATTATTAGTGCAATTTACAAAGAATTGTATGTTACGGCATAACTTTTTTAATAGTTACTCCGTAACCAGATCTGGCCTATAAATATCCCATGATTTCCAGCATTTCAAAGCATCCCATTTCACACACAACAATCAGAGAACGTGAGAAGAAGTCGAAGGCAGATCTAGAGGAGCATACGGAGCTATCTCCAAGGGAGAAATCACTCCTCTACAATAAGCATTAGCTTTTTATCTTTTATTTACTTTCAATTCATGTATTTCGTAACATTAAACATTGAATTGATTGTTATGGTTAATATGAGTGGCTAAGCACCTCTTTGTGTTGGCCTAGTTATGATTCCTTAATTGTTTTGTTTACGTTTACGTTGCTTCTGCATAATTATTTCTAAGTGTATGCATGCATAGTTTATTGGTAGCTACCCTTGTTTCGGTAGTTTTGAATGGCGGTAGAGGCTAGTTGCTTAGGAGATATGACCAACTGACCCTAAGTGAGTAGAGTGAGACGGGAAGGGTAAGATATGACCAACTGACGACCCTTTCTACTTGTGCAATTTGATCAACCGATTACCTACCGTTTGGATGAACTTAAGTAAGGGGTGAGTGTTTAAAATGCTAGCGCCGGGCACTTACTATTATAAATCTAGCATGTAGCGGTACTTAATGACTTGGCTTAGGGACCGAGAACAAGCTGGACTTATGAGGGACACACGACTTCTCGAGTGGGACCCTTTGTTGATAGGTTAGGACGAACTGACCAAATGTTGTCCTAGCGACTTTGACCCCACCTGAAGTAATTGGAAGTAATTAGACGAAAACATTACTAGTTAGGATGAGTAACTAGGTTAGCACCACTCTCCTTTACTGATCACAACCTTTGCCTTTATCTGCTTTAGTAGTTAATTAATTAATTCCTTATTTAAATCATATTAAAATTTGTGACACCTAGACTTAGTATAAATCCACACACATAGCTCTTGGGACGACCTCGGTTTTACCGAATACTACACTACACACGACCGGGTACACTGCTCGTTAGTGCATTAAGGTAGACCATAGGTATAACAAGACTTATTAATATTAAAACCTGGTCAGTAAAACCTGCATCAGCAACCAATGAAATCTTTCTGTTGACCCTTTTTAGACACACTTTCTTTTGTCCCTTTCTCATCAACACTTGCCCCATCTTTTAGCCCTTTCTTATTTTTCTCACAACTTGCAGACCCACTAGGCTCAGCAACACTTGGCCCATCACTTGGCCCAACATTTAGCCCATCTGTTTTATAAAATACTAGTAATTGTCCCCTGCATATGGCCCTAACTCTAAGTTTATCATTCTTCTTCAAATGCAACTTTCTTCTTTGCTCAACAGACACTCTAGTTATCATCTCTTTAATAAGCTTACTACTACCAAATGTCTGTCCTATGAAAAAGTTCTCTTTCCAAGTCTGACCATAATTTGCTTTATTCACTTTGGCCAATGTCTTAAATGCCTTATTTCTCACACCCTCACCCTCTGAGTCAGTACCACTATCAAACTCCACATGAACAACATCTTCTTGCTCATCACCAATGTTCTTAGTGTCCTCATTAACATTTACAATCTCTTTACAACCTACCCATTCAAAATTATCATCTATGTTACTCCTAAATTCTTGCATATCTACCTCTGCATCATGTATCATACTCTCTTCATCAACTATGAAATCACTGTCTGTCCCATCACTATCTGACCCATCTTCACTCCTTGACTCATCTCCACTTTATGACCCATCACTATATGACCCATTTTCACTATGGGCAGATCCTTCATTACCACTAGACTTATCCCTATCATGTTCATTAATTTCAACATCTACATACATCCTCTTTCTCTCACTGGATTGAACCCTATCATTCACACCCTTATCATTCCCACTAGCTTGACCTACATTGTCTACATTCACATCCTTACCATTCCCACTAGCTTGACCTACATTGTTTACATTCCTACTTGACTTTACTACATCCTTATTCATTCTAAGCACCTTACTTAAGCAATTCTTCGACCACTCATCCTCACTTACATCATCCATTACATCGTCACCATCAGTGTCCACTAAATCATCAGTATTAGCTTGATTATTCAATCCTACTACATGAGCATTATCTAAAATCATAGGGACTTGTGGAATAGAGTGGTCAACATACAAATCAATAACCTTATACTTAGCAGAATGCTTTATCAGTTCCAACACATCTTTATCAAGAGCTAATTTCCTAAGACCATAATCTAGTTCATTTCCAGGTTCCTTATAATAATAGTCCATACAAACATTTTCATAACCTAATTCTTTCATCATTAAATGCACCTCATTAACAGAAAACTCATCTGAATCAATGGTGTCTATCCATTTTACCTTACCACCCTTATAAAGAATCTTAGGAGGACTTGTGAATGCATCTCCATGGTTTATCTTGAGACAAAAAACGGTTGGGAACTTACATGTTCATTAAAAGAGAATAATTAGTGTTAAATACCACAAAAACACGATTATCACAGGATCAAGAACCTAAAAGGGTTGTATAAATACTTACGATAATCATGGTATGGGTCTGATTTTGACCCTTTCTTACGCACCCTCCACTCACACAATATGTTGTTTGGGAAATCTTTTTCTTTAAATCTTGATATTGATCTATCAGTAACCTAGGGCTTCATTAACAATTGATTTGGTTTAGATAAAGTAGGTATGGTACTTTATATGTTTTTTCAAAGATTAGGTGTAGTGTGTAACCCTGGGGATTAATTGTGAAATGAAATGATATTATTGACTTTCTAGTGATAAAAAGAGCGCCAAAAGGAAATTACTATAATGCCCATCATGTGACAGTCACGTGATAGCATTTTATGGTCAAACTAACAGAAATCTTGGTCAAGGGACCAAACCCGTAACGGATCAAAACCATGGGGAGGAGATCTACAAAAAAACAGTATAGGGACCAAATCCATAATACCCGACAAACCACAGGGACCGTTTATGCAATTAACTCAATATTCTATATCTTGGAGAGGAAGGATATGAGGTGAGCTGACATGGATGTGATGGGTAGCCTTTGTTGTGAAATCAAATTTCAAACTCAATAACCATGTGTTGAAATAGAGAGGCGAGTTGTATGGATGAGAAGTTGATGTGATGGGGAGCCTAAGGATAAGATTCAAATTTGAATGTTAGAAGTGAGTGAGTTGACAGAGAGTGTAAGGGAAGGATGGATGTGTGTGTGAGAGAGAGAGAGAGATTTGAATTTGAATTGCAGAGAGAGAGTGAGAAGTGTGTTAAGGAAGGTTTGAGTGTATGTGAGGAATTTAAATTCAAATGGTGTTTATGTGTGTGTGTGTGTGTGTTGAAGTGAGGAAGAGAATGAATAGTGAATGTGTGGAGGAGAATGTTTTGATGTGAGAAAAGAAATGAATGTTGGAATGTTGGGAGACATGAGGTACAATCAAGTACATTATGTGTAAGGACATATTTAGAGAATGTTGGGGATAAGATTTAGGAGGATTTTGAAATGGTTTTAAGGTTTATTTGATGAAGGTGTTTTATCAAATGGTTGATTTAAGGTATTAATCATATTGTCATTAAGAAAGAAAAGATTAGACAATAGTGATTATGTGGTGTGTTTGGGAAAATGCAAATGATGATCAACTTTTGAATAACCCAACGTCAAGAATTCACAATATCATAATTCGTGATTAACCAACACTTGACGTAATCACTAATCATCTTGATGCAAAAAAACTAAGTGCTTTGCCTTACAAGTAAAGCATATCCTATAACGGGAAAGGATATGTTTACGTAAAAGAGACATTTGACTTTGTTTGACCAATAAGGAGTAAACTCATTACATTACGTGATTAGAGGAGACGCAAACACGGATTATAGTCTTACGAATACTTTCACTTGATGTTATATGAAAGTGCGAGTCTCCTAGGTTTAGAAAAGCTTTCGCTAGAGGCGTTTGATAAAATACTTGAGTTGACGTTTTGTCAAAAACGGAAGGTCATGATTTTGAGTCCCACTAAGTCTAAAACCCATTTTCGAGTGTTTCTAATAACTATATTATCGTATACATACCTGTTATGAAAGATCCACATTTGTCGGGTAAGAGGGAAGCCAACTTTCAAAAACCGAGATGCCCAAAACCCCTAGGCTGGCGCGCTAGAGCGTCGGTAGCGCGCCTGGCCCAGTTTTGAGTCGTTTTAATTTTTGGCTAACATTTGTGATTTTATGTGTTGCGAAAGTTTATTTGTTATCATTAACACATAAAGAAGATCTAATCAATGTTTCACCAACAATCTACATATGCATGATTCTTGGGAGCCTCATTTCTCGGCTCTTAACAGGATTATGCGGTATGTTCGTGGTACTTATATCATGGGCTACAGCTGTTTTCGTCATCTACTACATCTTTATGTACCATCCCGTTATCAGTATTCGGACATTTTTACTAAAGGGTTGCCTTCTGCTTTGTTTGAAGAATTTCGTACCAGTTTAAGCGTTCGGTGTTTTCTCGCTCAAACTACATAGAGTGTTAGTCGATATTCCAAAAAAGGTGTAGATTGGCGGGAACACCCTGATCCCGGGTGCCTTTTGGCACCAACCATTGTCCACCCCACCAGGAATAGCTCCCAAGAACTCTCCTAGCCTTAGCTGGGCACTAATCTGAGCGAGCACGAGCCAAGACTCGAACTCCTGAGATATTATTCCACAAAGTCTCTCCAGTGTACTCATAGGTTTTGCGGATGTGGGTACCTATATGAAGCACATGCCAAGGATCGGACTTGAACCTAGGTCAATTGATTCAAGCACAAGTACTTCAATCATTGGACTAATGCTTCATTAGTGAGTGTTAGTCGATATATGTGAGTCGTTATATTATTTGTATTGGGTTCAAACCCAAATTCTAAAATACTCCATATTAAACTATTTATACATCATACGTATTGTTTATCATCAATGAATACCAAGCTTACACTTTCTAACAAAATAACGATCCAAACACTCTTTGTTTTATTCAATTTATTGTCCTCATTAATTTTTTAAAAGCTTTATACACTTTACCACAACAACAAAAAATGTCTATGACTTGTACCTCTTATCAAATAAAAAGTTAAAACACTTGATGGATAAGACGTCTAAGGTTGCTTGGTTCAATATAACTTACAGATATACATTCGAAGAAAAATACAGTTCATTTTACACTTGTTGAGTAACAATTTTAAAATGCAAGTTACTCACGGTTTAAGATTGAAAAGGGTAGGATGAGCCAAAATTCGGGCAAGAAAGAAAGACAAAAAATAGTACGGGAATATGAAGAGAATCTCGAAGAAAGATAACAATTAACGACGGTGACGAAGAACAAGACCCGAAGCATTTTAATTGGGATTTAGTATTCTCACCTTTCCTACCTACAGCGAGGTTCAGACTTTTATTCTTTGTCTCCATTTGCTTTTTAACCAACACGCTTTTTATCGCCGTTCAGATTTCATGCGCTTTAAGCGTTTCAATTTATTAAACTTTATATTTTCTCGTTCCGCATTTTCAGATTTATATTGATATAAACAAAATTATAAAAATAAAATAAAAATAAAAAATGCAAAAAGTAAGAAGGGTGGGAATATAAAAGGACAAGTTATTCACACTCTCCCATAAGGAGTGATCCAACGATTGAGTGCATCATGAACAGACGCACAGATCATGGGTTATACTTGCTTGACTAAAACCCTATTATGTGACAACATAGAGAAGGTATGTATATCACATCCCATTTAAAAATTAAAGATGGTATGAATATCTTGTCCCATTTTAATTATGACAGCCCACCCTAAGCCGACAATTATCGTGCCTCTATTCTTTCCTCCATTCATGTTCAATTTTACCCTATTAACCTTTCCATGCCCTATATTGACATAACAACATGTATACAATTACTTAATTCCATTATTATAAAAAAAGAAGAAAAAAAAGAAAAGAAAAAAGGCATACAATTACATTTTACTAGTTAAATGTTGAAACTGTTGGTGAAAAAAAGCATCTATATAAAGTTTTTGAGATCTGTTTTAAAAGGTACAAGTTCTCTTATTTTACTTTGTCAAACACTAGGTGCAAGTTCCATTCTTTCTAACTCGTGAAAAGCTTAACAAAAAGTGTTTTCATGTTCCTTCTTTTGCATATAAGTTCTACCTAGAGTCTTACTAATATGGAGTAACCCATCTTCTAAAAAGGCATATGTATCATTGGCCTTGTAAAGGTTAGTCCTTGTATTCATTTTAAAAAGTTAAAAGGTTTGAAAGTTAAAAAGTTAAAAAGGTTGTCCTATTTGAAAGCATATAACAATGGCATCCTCTACACAAGCATCTCAAGAAATACTAGCCAGGCATCCTATAGACTGTGGGCCTCCCGTTCGTACGGCGGCGGTAACCATTTTTTTTTTTTTTTATTTAATCACAGTGTTATGCAGGTATATGATAAACAGATTTATTTGTGTAGTGTTTTTATATGTATAGTTTATTTAATTGCGTAGTGTTTTTATATGTAGAGTATTTATTTTATGTTATGTTTTTTTAATTGTGTATTTGTTTCTATTTAATTAAACAATAACAATAAAACATTAGACATTAAAACATTAAACAAGTACAACAACAAATGTTACTAATATTACAACGAAATCTACTCCACATGAAGATAGAGTATTCCACTCGACTGACATGCGTGATCAACTGGATTTCTTGCCAATTCCGCTTATGCCTCCAACGTCTTTATTCTTGCCAACAAATTGTTTTGAGCCAACAGCATGTTGATCGTGTTATCTTTAGTTTCGCAGCTTGAAAGACCGCATCAAGAAGAAGTTTGACCAAAGTACTTTTGTGAAAATACATCCTTCCACATAAAGTATCGACACCCATAGTCTTTAGTCCCTACATTACATGATGAAACAATTATAAGAAATGTATTCTTAACAAACAACTTATTGATATATTTACGTAAATAAGCAAACGTTTAGTTATTTACCTTTGATAAATGACATGCATAATACTTCTCACCACAACTTGTGGGCTTTTGGGATGTTCTTTCAATTATAAATCACCACGACAACCACATTACGAAAAGATTTTCTTGTTGCATCTGGCCAAAAGAATTTGTATAATTATTTACAACATAAATTAGTAATATCATGTTTCACAAAATTAGAAGCTTCGAATACATAAATAACCAATCTTGTTATAGATTAATAGTTGATACATGGTTCAAAAAATCACAATATAACTAGAAACAAAGATCAATCACGCCCGAGGCATAGTCGCTCCAATGATGCCGCCATCCGTCCCACACGAAACTCTAACTCAAAATGTCTCCTCAATCCGGCAATCTCGCCATACTGCCAACGCGAGACGGTCAGAATAAAAGATGAGGAAGAACCGGAGGACGGTGTATAAAATACTCCTCATCTGCAGCTAGAGATATAGCTGGAGAGGGAGGTGTGGAAAACTAGAAGGGGGGTTGAATAGTTTTGCCAATTAAAACTTCCTTTTAATCTATTTAGATCGACTTATGTCAATCTATTTGGATGTGTATGTTGGATGTTGATAAACAAGCATATAAAGGTAAGTAATGAAAAGATAAGAGTAAGAAGCACAAAACCACAACGCGAGTATTTATAGTGGTTCGCCACAAGGACACCTTCCTTGCCCTACTCCACCCCCGAGTCACCTACTCGAGAGTTCGTAACACTACACCAATCTCCTTATGGCGGAGAAGCCTTCACAACGCCGCCACCCTTTTTCGGTGCTAGGCTAACCACCGGTTCTTTCACCCAAGGTGAACCACACCTACACAACGTCGCTTACCCTTTATACTCTGATGCTAGGCTAAGTACCTAGTTCTTTCACTCCAAGGTGAACTACACCTTCACAACGTCGCCACCCTTTATTAGGTACTAGGATAAGCACCTAGTTCCATTGCAATGGAGGAACTACTACCACACTACACCAATGACTAATCCCAAAGGAGATCTACTCCTTTACAACATCATCAAGGATATCAATATCCTTGGATCTAATACTAGTCTATCTTGTACATCAAAACACACCATATCGAATGTACATCTAAGGTACCTTTCACTAATTCCTTTGACTAGATCTACAAGACACCCTTCACTAATATCTTGTGTCTTGACTTCTAAGCACCTTTCACTAATGCTTCTAGTCTTGACTTCTAAGCACCTTTCACTAATGCTTCTAGTCTTGACTTCTAAGCACCTACCACAAGTGCTTATGATATGGACGATAAATACCCTTCACTAATATCTTCGTCTTGACACTTGAGACATCTTTCACTAATGTCTTCAACACTACACTTCTTAGAAGAAAGAAAGGAATCATCAACAAGAAGACTTGAAGAGCCTTGATGATGAGGAAGCATGGCAACTCATGGACTCGAGCTTGCTCGACTTCAAAGGTGGTGATCTTGCCTTTAAGAGGAACCTAGAAGATCACACAAAACAAAACTACAAACATAGATCTCTTGGATCCGAGGTTAGTGAGTTTTTAACTCGTGGAGAAAGTGTGTTAGAAAGGGGTGAGAAACAATGAAGAAATGGCTCACTATTTATAGAAGAAAAATTCATCGTTCCCTCGATCCCACGGATCCCTTCCACAAGGATCCGCAAGCGTTAAGTTAGGGATCCGTGGGACCCCCTTACCCATGGGTATTTTGGTTATGGGTCATGGGTTGAACCATGGATCTTTAGCTAGATACAATGTATCTTTTGAGTGCAATGCACTTGGTCACTGGTATGGGTCGATCCATGGGTTATGGATATTATCCATGTATGATATAAGCATGATGTCATGCAATGGGTTATGGGTCAAGCTCCATGGGTCATGGGCTTTGGGTTGTACCCAACTACATTCAATGTATTTGCCCAATGGGTTATGATACTTAAGTTTCTACCCATTTATATTACCCAATATACTACATACTAGTTATGTGTATATTTTACCCAAATATGTAAACACTAGTTGTTTTACATATGTAATATTAAATCATATAATCACTTATACTTGTTTTAGTGTTTTATGTGAAAATGTGAATATGTTAGAAACTATTAGTTCAAACTATTTACGATTTTATTTGTTTCGTTAAATGATTTTACGCTTGTTATCGACAAAACATTAGAAGTTCGTGAAATATAAATAAACGCTTTTACGGCTTATTTGTATTAACAATCTCCCTTTTGTTGATGACAAAACATAAAATTATTTTAATGAAAAGCTAAAATTGTAAAAGTTTTGAATTTAGTTTTACTTTCTTCTCCCTTTTGTCGAAACAAAAGAGCTTCGAAGAAAGTAACACATTGTTTTTAAGAAAAACATGTGAAAGAAATAAAAGAAATAGAAGCAATGTGAAAGGATCTCGCCTTTACTCCCTTGACGGTCCATCCTTATGTAAGGGATTCAAGAAAGTAATACTAATCTAGTTGGTTTGCAAGTAATTTTGCAAAAGGTTTCGCCTAAGTGATTTAATGCGCTCCTCGATGATTGCAATTTTGCAAATGGATGTCACGAAATGTAATCCTAATGTTGCAAGTAATTTGTAATGTATTGCTTTGACATAAAGCTCCCCTAGCTTTAGGATGTCAAAGTCTTTATGTGTAAATTGAATAACTACAAAACAAATGTTAGAAAACAAGTATAATTCACAATTTCACGCAAATGTGGTCCAAGTTAGTAGAAAATAGTTTTCTCTCTCACGGATCCCACTTGCCCTCCTAGTAGGGATCCGCTCAGGCAATTTAGGATCCAGATTAGTTGATGATTAATTTCAAAGAAGGTGATATAACAAGTAATGTTTATCACAAAAATGAGATATGAATACAATGTAATCATATGCTTAGAAATATAACAAGTAGCATGTAATTTCATTTAACAAAACTAGAGTTATGATATACATGACTCTAAAAACTAAGAAAATACATGATTAGGAATTTCTAGACCAACTATCGCTTGATGCTAGGACACCACTAAAATCTTCTAGCTCAAGTTTTGTTTAGGTTTAATCTCGTCAAAACGTTCGAGGAGATGATAGAACATGAAACGTTGGTCTTCTCGTACTTCATGTATCAAACTTTCAACATGTTGACAATGATAGCAATCTTTGTCATGGCTAGGTAGTGGTGGTGGAAGAAATGAAATGGCTTGATGCGAAGGATCAAGTGAAGCGGCTCAGGAGCTTCAAACGATGGAGGATTGGTGGAGGCGCATTTGAGAATGGTTCGACCAAGAATGATGGTGGTGTTAGAGAAGTGTCAACTTCCATATGGTCGGGTGGTCGACTTTGATGATTTCTCATAATCCAAATGGGATTATATGATGGAAACGCGAAAAGGAAGTTTTAGCAAGTGTTGACTCAACACCTTGATTTTGTACCATTATTCCTCCTAATGAGGAGAATGTTGTCATGGAGGCGGATGAGACGGCCTAGAGGCAAATCCTCTAAATTGTAGAGGTGTGGTGATGATAGTGGAGACGTAAATGAAATAGCTCTAGGAACCAATGGTGATGGTTTAGTGGAGATGATATTGTTTGGCCTATGAAGTATGGTGGTGTTTGGCATAGGTAGTTTTGTGGGTACTATCCTTATAGGAATTGGTTTGATTGGTCGAGGAAAGATCCTATCATTTGTTGGCTCGACCGAGATGATTCGTTGAAGAGATTTCGTATAACACGAGCCTTTTTCTTGGGTGGTTCTTTGGTGGATAAGTTACTACTGGGGTTTTTCTCATGATGAGATGACTTCAAGAGGTTTGTAATGGTTTCTAAAGTGCCGAAAGTTAGGATGAAGGTGATGACTATGGAAGTCCTAACAATGTGGTTTATAAAGCAAGAGATTTGGCAAGTGCATTTAAGCCTTAAGCCACTAAGATTCATTGAATGTGATGATTAACATGCGCAAGAGTCAACTTCGTAGTTTGTACTGATCTAGGAACTCATTTAAGATGAGATGGAGTGTTTGAGTTAGAAAGATGAGTTGAAATGATTGTTTTAGCAAGATTTGACATAAACCGTCATCCGGATCCCACGGTTCCTCCTCGAGGGATCCGCCTAGGCTAATCCTAGGGATCCGCTCTCAAGACTATGAAAGAGTGGAAATGATGTTTCTAACATCTAAGATCTATATCATCTTGAGTGTTTCACCTCCCAAGTGTCTTAAATAAAGGGTGCTTAAGTACTTGAAGGTAATGAGTGATGTAGCTAATGATTGTCTTTTATGGAAGGATTTGGAACTTTCATGAGTACCAATGGATGAGCAAGAATGACACTAAAGATGAGAGTGTCAATTGAAGCTAAATGATCCTAGAGATCAGGTTGTGACTTAGGATAGTGTTTTGGAAAATATCCTAAAGGCTTTGAGATGGGAAAACTAGAATTTGATCAACTTTGATCAATTTTGAGGTAAGGATGATTTATGATCAATTTTGCTATAATCGAAAGATTTATAAGACTAGATGTAAGGATCAAGTGAAAAATGAAGTGTGAGTGAGTTTAAGAAACGATAGCGAAGAGTAATGGATTAAAATGAAACGATAGATCTACAAGAATATGTTTGAAATATAATGCGCCTTGGAGTGTGATCTAGGTGAGTTAATGTAAATCCTAAGAGTAGGAAAGATCTACCTATCTTGATAAGGACTTAATTTGCCTTAAGACACTATGTTTAGCTTAGTGTGAGGTGTTCTAAGAATATGTTTGAAATATAATGCTTGCAATTGCATTTTTTAAACTTCATCTTTTAAAATGGATTGTTCTTTAGTCTTTAGATTATATCTCAGTAGTATCTTGTGCTCTTGTCAAATTATCTCTTAGAATTGTTTTCATCACAGTGAGATTGACAATCTCCATCTTTTCAAAGAACACAAAGAACATATGACAATGTGTACAATAATTTAAGTTTAAGTTGCATACTATTCTCATCACATCTAAGTGAATCATTGAAAATTCAATGGATTTAGAACTCTTTACCAAAGCCATTATCTTTGGAGTAGCCAAATGTTTGGTGTGTAAGACCATGGTACATTGATAACCATATGATTTTTAGCAAACCACCAACTATCAATGATTTGTTTTGTCTTTACCAAAAGTCAGCACCTTCGGACTAGTTAGTTCTTTATCTAATGGTGAACTAATTACCAATAATGGTTTTCCCACGCCTTTACCACAAGCCATTTCTTGTGGACTAGCCAACTCTTCACATTACATATATGATATGGTGAGTTGATGACCATCAACTTATTAGCAAGTTGTCAACTAAAAGCACGATTTGATATATCTTTACCAGAGCCGTTTGCTCATGGATTAGTCAATCCTTTTGTAACCATGGTGGATTGATAACCTATTGATGTTATCATCACAAAACCATTTATTTCAAAATATTTATTACTTAACAAAAGGTTTCTTCTAAAATTTATGGCGGTTTAATACGATAAGCGATGCTTTGATGAAAGTCTTGTCGACTACATGATTTTGAATAAAAGTCTTTGTTATATCAAAAAGTATTTATTTCAAAAATCATACGATTATAGATCATTCTCGACAATGGTAGTCCGGTCTATTAGCAAATTGATAACCATGCAAGCAATTTCATCGACTCTTCTACTTCCAATCCATGCTCTAGCATTCTTCTCATGAGCTACAAACATGTGAATCATTGTTCCATTTTCTAGTTCCAAGACATGAACTCCAGATTCTTCAAAGAATCTCCAACAAACTATCTCCCGGTTTTCTTGATCCTTCCAAATATCATCGTACTCTTTTCATCAAGTTTCCCACATGGTTATGAGATCCCCTTGTAAAACCAATCCAATTCCTTCTAACTGATTATCTTCAAAATAAGTCTTTACTACATTATATAAGTAGAATAGATCTACTGCCTATGATATGCAACAAGTCCCATAGCGGTTTAAAAACTCAAACTTTTATCTTCTTTGTGAAAACCATGTAATTCCATTCTTAGATTTCTCAACTTTGCAAAGCTTAACGATCTTTGATCATTCATCTTCATGTCATTATCTTCATCTCAGATAATCAAAATCTACCACTCGAGATAATTCTTCAATTCATCACTAGTCTCGATCTTAATTCAACCTTCTTTCTTTGAAAACCGAACATCCGTAGCTTGGGTTTCTTTCCTCTTTAAGTTTTTCTTCCTTTCGGCTTGGTCCAAAAAGCTTCATCTACAAAATCTTTAATGCTTGCAACATCTTTCTTATAAGCTTCTCTCGAAGATCATATAATCTCTTCATATCCACATAATTTAGCTTCAGAATCCTTTAAATCCTCGCTTTTGAGATATGCCATCATTGCATTCCTTTCTTTAGCTAAATTAGGTCTTCTTGACATGAATCTAACGGTGTTGAGAGGCATAAGGTTCAGCAGCTTCAACATCCAATTCATCTTGCACTTTTTGAGTCGCTTTTCTATCCAAAGCTTCTTGAGCTTCGTTCTTTCTCTATCTTTAGCATTTATCTCTTCTTGAACTTTTCTAGTCTGCAGCTTCATTCCTTGCAACTTCAAATGCTCTAATTTTACGCCAAAGTAAACTTCTTTCTTAACTTCAACCAAAACACCTTTCCCTTGTCTTTTGGATCAATTCTGTGTTGATCGCTTCTGGTTGTTCTTCTTCTTGTGCTTCTCTAATAGTAACACCTCCTCTTGGCTGTGACAGATCAAGAATTGTAGCAACTAATTCATCATCACTTGGTGAATGAATAGGTTTAAATCTAGCTTCCTCCTCTTCCTCTATAACAGTTGTAGAAGGACCAGCTTCTTCATCAAAATTCAAAACCCTTGGAGTTATTGGTGTTATTACTTCTGGCCTAGATGTATCAATACTTTGATGTTCAGTACCTTGAACTTGCACAGTACTTTGATGTTCAGTATCAGTACGTTGAACTTGCACTTCTTGTTCCTCTGAAATAATCTTTCTCAGTGCTTACAGATTCTTTCTTCTTTATAACATCTTCTTGATTCTTTATCCTTCATAACATCTTCTTTCAAATTATCCTTTCTCGAATTCCTCCCCAAGTTGATGAAGATGATTTAGGAACCGTCTTTCTTTCAAATCCTTACGGTGCTTTCGACGTTTATTCTCCTCCTTAACCCATAAGTTGAAACCTTGAATATAAGGTTTAACAAAATTCTCAACCAAGTAATTTCGCTTTAACTTCCTAATAGTTTTAGCTTGTCGCTCAACGTCTTGTTCAACCTAGCAAGCGCCTTTGTCAAAGCATAGTTATCCATAGTTAAACCTTCACGGTATAGAATGAGCATCACCTTGAACTTGTGAATGTTCCTCCAACCGAGAAACAAATGGTTGAGGAGATGGAGTAGGTGTTCTCTCAACTGCTTGAACCTCGGACTTGGAGAAACATCACCACAGAAAGATCGCAAGACTTTCACGAGCGTGATTGCGGATCACGACTCAGAGGCAAACACTTTGTGAAGCGGTACTTGTGGAAAAGACTTTGTGAAGCAAGACCACAGCGGGCGGTACCTTCACTTTCTTCATCCTCTTCATCACGCATAACAACAACTCCATCATGGAAGTAGTTAAGGAATATCTCCACCTCAACAAATCACCGCGCTAGCCATGAAAGTATAGATTTTGGCTTGTTGCACAATAACAGTAATAAAGCAAAGAAGTTTAGGAATATCGACCAATTGCTTGTTTAGAAAAACTGTAGATAAATCTTGGGTACATCAACCAAGGTGCTCCAGATGATATATGCGATAGCATCCCATCCAAAATAAGCCGTGAAAAATTAAATACTACGTCCGTAGCTAAACCAACCATCGCAGATGCAATATTTGAACCAAACTGCTCCCAAGAAGTGCTTTTAGAACTTATGCATTGGAGCAAGACATGGATCAAAAACTTCCATTGAGGACGAGAATAAGGCCTTCTTAAAAGTTTGTTCGATCAAAGAACCTTCATAACCTAGATTGCTAAAAGTATCCCAAATCAATTGCTTGTCAAATCTAATGACCCATCTTCATCTTCAAATAATAAATCGCTTGCGAATAGAGGCTTACGTGATCTTGATAGTGCGACCGACATGATTGATCTAATATAGTATTCATCCTCCTCCATATTATCTCTAGCATTAGCCCAAAATTCTTGAATCCATGGTTCAATTATATCCGGCTCCACTAAAAGAGCATAACTAATAGGCGACCCAGTAAGATAATCAATGATATCATAAAACGCCACATTTGCCTCAGACTTATCCAAATTAGCCACCATATTGTGCTTCGAAACAGTTAAACGATTCACCATTGTTGAAAGAGTGAGCACAATAGAAAGATTTTATCGAATAATAAAGAAATGGCAATTGGAAGATAAGTATGGAAAAGATATGTAGTAATAATATGAGAGGGAAAATCGGAAAGAAGTTATTTATAGGTGAGATTTGAAAAATCACAGCCTAAATAACAAAGTTACCGTTATTACCAATTACCCTTCAATATTACCGTTGGAACAGTACTTTAATACGACAAACAAGACTTTCCACATAAGCGATACTTTCCCAAGCGATACTTTCCCAAGCGTTACTTTCAGAAATACAAGACTTTGCCAAATGCCTTCATAAAAACTAAGTATAAACTAACATCCTCCCTCGAGCAATACACGGACTATATCGACACCTTATAGTCCTCCCCTTAAACATAGCTTAGTAGTTAATCATTCCAATGCTCACGACCAAGTGATTGAATCGTGACACATCAAAACCTTTGGTGAGTAGATCGACACATTGTCATCCGTGTGAACTTTAACCACATTAATAAGCCTATGCTCATAATAGTCTACGATAAAATGATGCCTAATCAATATGCTTTGTCTTGGAATGATACACGGATTCTTCACAATACAAATAGTACTCTATTATCAATATTGATAGGAGTATTCTAAAGTTGAACCCATAATCCAATAGTTGATTACGCATCCATAAAACTTGACCACAACAACTTGCGTGCCTACATATTCGACCGGTAGAGATGATGTTCTTGCAATTGTCCGCTTCTTGCATTGCCATGAAACTAACCTTCTTCCAAGATATTGGCATCCACCAGTTGTGGATCTTCTATCATAGTTATCTCCCCGCGTAGTCACCGTCGAAAAAGCTTCTAAGTGAAAGGTGACTCTTTAGGATACCACAACCCCAACTTAGGTTGTTGTTTCAAATAACGAATATTCTTTGACAAAGATTCGTGTGAGAGATCTTTGGTGAAACTTGATATCGGCACATAAACAAACCGCAAACATGATATCGAGGCCTTGATGCAGAAGATACATAAGAGAGCCAATCATAGATCTCAGATAACTTGACTTCAACAGTCATCCATCTTCATCTTTTCCCAATGAATTGATAGATTTAATAGGTGTAGTAATGTGACCTTCATATCGCAGAAAATTAAACTTCTTAAGTATATCGTAACATACTTGTCTTGGCTAATAAAAATCCCTTCCTTGGACCTGCTTAACCAAGTCCTAAAAGAATGTTAACTCTCCCATTGAACTCATTTGAAATTCATACGCATCACCGCCAAACTCCTTAACCATAGGCGTTTGGTAGCCCCAAAGATAATATCATCAACATACACTTGAACTAACATGATATCCTTCTTGTCTCTCTTGATAAACAAAGTCTTGTCAATAGCTCCTCTTCGTATCCATGTTTTAATAAGAATGTAGAGAGCCTCTCATACCAAGCTCTAGGTGCCTCCGATGAAGACCATATAAAGCCTTAACCACCTTATAGACTTTGTTTGGATGCTTAGGATCTTCAAACCCGGAGGTTGTTTCTCACACACCCCAAATTACTGCTTTGCGTTGGAATGGAATTCTGGGATAGATCCGTCATAGCATCACAATCACGAGTTATATTGAGCGACCTAAAGTGTCGTTTGGAAAATACATCGTTTGATTTAATAAAACAATCGAGTTTACAAAGTAGGTCCCAAATGTAAATCAACCCAGCGGAAATAAGTTTGTTACAATTCAAACGATGTTTTAAGTACGTAAAACCCAGTGAGGCGCCGTCGTCATCAGCGACTCCATGATGTGTCCAAATGCATGCCATGGTGAATGCCTTAGATACCGAGATAAAAACATGCTAAAAGTGTCAACACAAAGGTTGAGTGAGTTCATAGAGTTTGTTTTGAAATGTAAAGCCTTTCAAAAATCGTTTATGCGAAGAAAGGCATTGTAAATCCACCTGGTTCCAAGTTCGCCCATACAAAACTTGCAACTGTGTGTTCACAACCCATTGCGAGAATGTGATATAGTTTATGTTCAAACATATGATTTCAAATGAATTCACAATAGTACCTAACTCGGCGTAAAACAATAGCACTTAATCAATAGGACTAGACTCAATGTATCGAGTCAATCGAGAACGTTATACGACGTAGAACCATAGCACATAAGCAATAGCACCTAACTCAATGTATATCAGTAGTCAACTGATTTAGAACGTTATACGACGTAGAACCATAGCACGCAAACAAGGACAATTGATATAGTATAACCTTTGATTTAGAAACAATGGTAATCATGGTAGCATTTAGCCTTAAAAATCTAAAGTACTTATGAAAAATAGTTAAGCATGCATCTCCCCCAAAACAGTTATGAAAACAAGTAAAAGCAGGGGCTATGAAACTCACTTGGATAAACCGGAATAACGGCAAAGTGAGTACACCGAGGTTTAATGTGATCGTCAACGGGACCTAATACGAATGATATGATATGTCATGAGTTGCAATGTAATGTCATGCATGCACTTCGTATGTTATTTATACCATTTACGGTTTTGAAAATATTACTCGTCGATTTAAAATACTCTTTTGGCGTCTTGACCCTTCAAAAATGACTTTACATGTTTTCGTCAAAATGTCATCCTACAATGGTTTTATAATGATTTTGGTGAAATTACTACTTTCGTCGCAAAACAATGTCGTCGGAAAAATCATGAAATTAACAAAATGGCTTCGAAAATAGTCGAAAGCGGTGTCGTCGATCGTTAGAGAACGAACTCGACGGTTTTGGAAAGTTTGTATCGATATCTAGAAGTTTCGATTCAGGAGTTTTCATCCAAAGGTCTCGATCATAAAGATATTAAGGGCTAAAGATAGTGACTTTTGTTAATTGTGTGTAGAAAATAAGTTTCGCCAAGTTTGAACATCCGTAATTAATTCACTATACTCCGCTTTACAAGCGACTTTTGGTTTTGGAAAATATGGCGTGAACTTGATTTTACTAGAAGACATTTTGTTCTAAAAGTTTCACAACCTCGTTAAAAGCCGCAAACATGGGCGTTATACTAATGAAATACTTGAATCAAAAATAATATAATTTTTTCGAAAATAATAGTTACGGCAACTTTATAAAACATGCATATCTTTGTCGTTTTAAACTCCGTTTTCTCGTATAATATGTCCTTAGCTTCATATCGAAGTAACCTAATATATTTTTGAGAAGTCGAAATAATTTGTGAAGCTTAAGGCTCGCTTTTGACCGAATAGAGTAAAACCGCATGCTGAATTTTCTCGAAAATACGTTTAGTCGTTAAACTTTAAAATCCATAACTTCTTCAAGATAAGTCCGTTTTATCCGTTCAAGCGCCACGGATTCGCTTTTAAAGTATATTTTCTAAATATCAAGGCCAAAATCTGCATACCAGCGATGGGTTTTTCCGAAATTCGAATTAAGGACAGAACATAAATATATAGTTATCGAAAATAGTTTTTCTCGGACAAACCTATTCTAATCCCTTCAAATCAACTCCAAAGCTAATCTAATCCTACCATACACCTTCTTAGGGTGTCATGGGTTCCTAATCACCATCAAGACCAAAGAATACTATGGGAATATTTATAGGATGACCAATATGTATATATAACTCAAAAATCATGAAATAAAATGGTATAAATCACATAACATGCATACTATCTCCAAAATGAAAAGAAACATATGAAAATGAAAAGGAAACTTGAAAATGGAAGAAATATGCTTACTAGTGAAGATGATGAGGTGAAAGTAACAAGGATTAAACTTAAATACCCTTGGTTTTATTTCAAAACCTTATATAGAGTATAACTAGGTTGTAAATGACTTGATCTTGCAAAATTTTGATCCCTTTGTTCTTGATGTTGTGGCGGTTTTGGAAGACCCAAAGAAGGAGAGAACAAATATTTTTAACACTTATGAATATGAGAAATGAATGAGGTAAAATATCAAGTAAGACTTATGTATTATCATTGGAGACAAATCATTAATAGAACCATGCCACATTTATAACACACCTCCACTTGGCGGTTTTAGGGAGGGTTGTCTCTCAAGATATATTTTTTTTTAAATTGTAACTTGTGTATTATTGAGTAGAAATTTGATAAAATGTACAAGTATGTGTAGAAAATGTAAGTAATGTAAATGATAGATTTTTGAGTAAAAGAAATGTTTAATAGATCAAAGTAAGATGTAATGAGATAATAAAAATTGTAAAAATACTTTCCTTGTGAAAATTGAGTGATAAAATAATTGTCGTATAATTTTAAGAAAAACGACGTAATAATTAAACTTTAACGATTAATATACCAAATAAATTTGAAACACTAGGAAAACTAAAAATATAGTTTTTATAAACTGAACGTAAGTTTAAAAATACATCGGGATCATTTTTGAAAGTAATGAATTAAATTTTCAAAATAATAACTCACGCGATAAAGTTTATTAAATATAAAAAATTACGTTGAATGTGAAATGAAATGTCATGAATGAACTAATGAGATGCAAATAATGTCAATGGAATGTAGACTAATCTTAGTCCATATGAAATGTACGTGATGTAATGATCATGAATTCGCGCTAAACCTTAAAGGTTACGATTTGAAACACGTAAACCTAGTTTACGATAAATGTTGAAATAATGAGGCATAATTGTGTCAAGAAATGACCAAAGTATGGGTTGTCATTCCCTAAGTGTAGGATCAAACTTTCCCATTCCAGAGCAAAACCCTCTTTTTGGTAACCGATTTTACTTAATCTCACAACTCATCAAACAAGCATGAGATTAGGCTAAACTTTGGGATCTAGCTCCATCTTTGCAACTCATCAAACAAGAATGCAGCATGGATCAAATCGAAACAACCTTTACTAAAGGTATACTCCCTTCATTGCATGATGATCTAGGTGACAATGCATTATATCGACTCATATGTTGTTTGGTGTTGAGTCAACTGATTTAAAATTGTGATGAACATCATGGAGAAGTGGGATCGATTCTAATACTAAGATATCAAATGTAATATGTTTTATTTCATGAAAGAAATTAGGATTACATTGATAAACGAGCTCCTCCTCCTTCTAACATATATACATTCCATGTACAAAAGTGTCCTTGTTCCCCATTGATCTTGCCCTATTAGCAAGGTGAAAGACTACTATTGGTTCGCGGTAAGTTTCTAAGCTCTTCCCTTTGGCGTAGACCACAGCGACTTTCTTCTATTCTACCATTGATTGGTTAAGGATCATCAAATGGTTGATGTAGTGTTTTCCTTGCTTCTTCACTACACCGGGCCATGAGCTTTTGAGTCGAATAGCTTCCTCGATCGTTTTGGGTCGATCACATCGAATAATTTCGAGTCCTTGATGAAAGCGTTTCATATGAGGATAACACGCCAATTCTTGTCTTGAATGTTTCAATATCGAGGTTCCATCATCTTGTTTACAAATGCATTCTCCATTCCAATCGGTTGAGCATATGAATTCCACCACCACAATGACTTTGAAATTTGACCTTACTATCATCCGGCGATGATGAAACAACCATCGAGGTTATGATAAAATCCTTGTAAGACGACGCGTCAAGAACATTCCATAAGGAATAAGTTTGTTCTTGGACCGCGAAGATTTACAATTCGCCTTGCAAAGAAGTAGGCGAGATTGTATGGTTGTTGTGTTAGCAAACAATACATTATGTGAGCACAACAAGCGGGAAGGATTTCGATTTCCCTAAGGCTCCAAACATTTTCACGTGGGATGAGTGCAAGGGCTTGTGCTCTTCTAAAATATCCGTGTGTAGAAGATGTTTGGATTTGAGTGATGGGGTTTGCATAATATCACGAATCAAGTCTTGCGAGAAGGAATGTGAAACAATACGGACTATTTTCTTCACGAAAGTTGAAGAGAGTCAAGAGACCAATCTTCGGTGAAGGCACATTGTCCATGATTGGGAATTCGGAGGATGTTGGCAAATTGCAGAAGGGTTAGGATAAACTTTTGGTTTTGATCCAAAACCAAAGAGAAAGATAGCGATCCTCGTTACGAGCGAGTTCGACTTGGCGGAAGAATTTCAATATGAACCTTGGACATATTTTCTCGTTGATTCGAGAAGACATTCTAGTCCTATGGTTGGAAGGAGGTATTGATATCTTCTTGAATTGTAGAGGTGTCTACAATACGTCCTTCGTGGAAATGACGTGTTTGAGATTATTGAACCCACGACGTGGTTGCTTTCGATGTGTTGGGCTCAAGGGAGATGTTTGGGGTGTAGAAGCTTGTGTGAAAAATCAAACTCGTATTAAGTGCGACATAGTGGAATCTAGAGAAAAGGCGAGTTTATAGAAAGTGATGTTTGTGGTTAATCAAAGATTATCTAACGTTTTTTATTAGATTTTTATTAACAATGGTTTTTGACAAGAAAGACACTTAACTCACTTATGGTTTTAACATACTAGTGAAGAATTACTTTTAGAAGAAAAGTGGTTTTAATTTGCATGAAAAGCTGTTCTCCAAGAGGGCCGGATCCCAGGTTCCTTTTCAAAGGGATCGGCTAGTATAACTTCAGGATCCGTAGATCGTAATTCTGAAGCAGTTTTATGAAAGCATAAGTTTTAGATCTCATAGTTTTATACCAAGATATGTGTTTTAACCTACATTTTCTTTTAACATGCATACATGACTTCTAATGTATTACGAAAGAAAGACATAAAACAAAGAAAAAATGATAAACACATAATAGCCTAGATAACTAGATTATTAGTAATATTTCATTTTAATAGTAAGAATGATACAAAGGATTGGGTATATAACCCCAATGTAGATTAACAACACAAAGTAAATGTCTTCGTATGTGAACTTCATCATAGGGAACACAAGTGCGATGAGTGTTAAGACGATGAGTACGAAGGCGATGTAAACCATGTTGAAGACGATCCTTCTTGGTTTCGGTTGGGATAGAATGAAGAGGAAGATGAAGTTTTGAATGAGAAGGAATTTTTTGAAATTGGAAGATTTGAAAAAGTGAGGATTTGATAAAGTGGGCGTCGAGTGGAATATTTATGAGGGAAGGAGTATTTTTCGAAATTTGTGTTTTGTTTTATTATTGGATTAAAAGAAACAAAACATAGGTTTTAAATACCACGACTTTAGACGAGAAATAAAACACGTATGTGAGAAAAAAGGCTTCCTAATGAAGCTTGATGTAAAACATGTATATGCACAAAAGATAATCATATAAATACCCAAAAAAGGCATACTTAATTATCAAGCAAAATAAAAAGAAAATCATACCTCTAGCGCACTTAGGAATGTCTTTACAAATGACACAACAAATGTCACTTAGACGGTTCCCGCTCCTTTGCGTTAAAGATACTTTCTTAAGGAAGGTATTCTTGTTACCAAGCGATTCCTATAGCTTGGTGGGTATGAGCTTTGACTAATCAACATGACAAAGAAGATTAGTGCAATTAAATAAAAAAGTAAATAAAAAAATGTTGTTATCAAATCAACATCCAAACATATAGTTTTAAAAGACATGGTGTTTGTTTTTATGAAAAACCTTCTTTGTAGTTTTCAATTAACCATGGATCGTATCAAGTTTTTAAAGTACAATATACTTCAAGAAACTTGGTAACGAAGCTCTGATGCCAATTGTGGAAAACTAGAAGAAGGGGGTTGAATAGTTTTGCCAATTAAAACTTCCTTTTAATCTATTTAAATCGACTTATGTCAATCTATTTGGATGTGTATGTTGGATGTTGATAAACAAGCATATAAAGGTAAGTAATGAAAAGATAAGAGTAAGAAGCACAAAACCACAACGCGAGTATTTATAGTGGTTCGGCTACAAGGACACCTTCCTTGCCCTACTCCACTCCCCGAGTCACCTACTCGAGTTCGTAAATACTACACCAATCTCCTTATGGCGAGAAGCCTTCACAACGTCGCCTACCCTTTTTCGGTTCTAGGCTAACCACCGGGTTCTTTAACTCAGGTGAACCACACACTACACAACGCCGCCTACCCTTTATAAGGTACTAGGCTAAATACCTAGTTCTTTCACTCCAAGGTGAACTACACCTTCCTGGCGTCGCCTACCCTTTATTAGGTACTAGGCTAAGCACCTAGTTCCATTGCAATGGAGGAACTACTACCACACTACACCAACGACTAATCCCAAATGAGATCTACTCCTTTACAACATCATCAAGGATATCAATATCCTTGGATCTAATACTAGTCTATCTTGTACATCGAAACACACCATATCGAATGTACATCTAAGGCACCTTTCACTAATGCCTTTGACTAGATCTACAAGACACCATTTACTAATGTCTTGTGTCTTGACTTCTAAGCACCTTTCACTAATGCTTCTAGTCTTGACTTCTAAGCACCTTTCACTAATGCTTCAGTCTTGACTTCTAAGCACCTACACAGTGCTTATGATATGGACGATAAATACCCTTCACTAATATCTTCGTCTTGACACTGAGACATCTTTCACTAATGTCTTCAACACTACACTTCTTAGAAGAAAGGAATCATCAACAAGAAGACTTGATGGCCTTGATGATGAGGAAGCATGGCAACTCATGGACTTGAGCTTCTTTGGACTTCAAAGGTGGTGATCTTGCCTTTAAGAGGAACCTAGAAGATCACACAAAAACAAAACTACAAACATTGATCTCTTGGATCCGAGGTTAGTGAGTTTTAACTCATGGAGAAAGTGTGTTAGAAAGGGTGAGAAACAATGAAGAAATGGCTCACTATTTATAGAAGAAAAATCTACGAGTTCCGGATCCACGGATCCCTTCCTGAGGATCCGTCTAGCGTTAAACTAAGGATCCGTGGACGCTCCCTTTTACCCATGGGTATTTTGGTTATGGGTCATGGGTTGAACCATGGATCTTTAGCTAGATACAATGTATCTTTTGAGTGCAATGCACTTGGTCGCTTGGGTATGGGTTGATCCATGGGTTATGGATATTATCCATGTATGATATAAGCATGATGTCATGCAATGGATTATGGGTCAAGCTCCATGGGTCATGGGCATTGGGTTGTACCCAACTACATTCAATGTATTTGCCCAATGGGTTATGATACTTAAGTTTTACCCATTTATATTACCTAATATACTACATACTAGTTATGTGTATATTTTACCCAAATATGTAAACACTAGTTGTTGTACATATGTAATATTAAATCATAAAATCACTTATACTTGTTTTAGTGTTTTATGTGAAAATGTGAATATGTTAGAAACTATTAGTTCAAACTATTTACGTATTTTATTTGTTTCGTTAAAATGATTTTACGTTTGTTATCGACAAAACATTAGAAGATCGTAAAATATAAATAAACGTTTTTACGGATTATTTGTATTAACAGGAGGCACATAAGACGGAGAGGAAGAACTTGTGCACTTGTGTAGTTTTGAGACATGTTGTGACTTGTGAGACCTGTTGTGACTTGTGAGGCGATGATGATAACCGAAACCGAATTGACGGCAAAGTGAGTTTTATCTCACTTTGCAACCTTCGAATTTGAGCCTTTTTCAAAAATTTCCGGGCGATGATGATTTTTGAGCCTTCAAATTTTATCGAGGCGATGATGATAACCGAAACCGAATGGACGATGAAGTGAGAAAATCTCATTTTACAACCTTGAATCTGAGCCTCAAAGTTTTCCACTCGTTTTTCTAAAAGTTATTAAAAAAAAAAAAAAAAAAAAAAAAAAAAAACTTGTAAAACTAAAAATATAAAAAAAAACTTGTATTTTATATTTTGGCAAACCAAAGCACCCAAACCTCAACTTTTTTATATTTTGGCACGGAAATCGAGAAAAACATTCCCACCCAATAATTGCCAAACACCCTATATTTTCACTTACCAAGCACCCCATAGCCCTTTGGGGTGCCTGCATAGCATGACCCTATACAATTGTACATCCAGGGCTGACTTAGTATTTTTACATGCGTGTTGCATAAATACTTTTGCAAATATCTTACATAGTTTAGTTATTTATTTAACATAAGCACTAATATTTGCACCTTAAAGACTTTTTAGTAGGGGTGAGCAAAACGACCGACTCCCGAATCCCGTCCCGATCCCGAATCATGTTCCGAAACCGAACCGATCTCAAACGGGTCGGGACTCAGTTTGTGTTTTCCGTTTAGTCGGGATTCGGGCTTGTCGGGATCGGGTCGGGACGGGCCGAAAACCAAAAAACAACAAACAAAACCGATCAAACCGACCGATCCCGTCACGTCCCGACTGTCCCGAAACTGAACCGAGCTTAATCGGGTCGGGACTCGGTTTGTGTTTTCCGACTTCTCGGGATTCGGGCTTGTCGGGATTCGGGCCGGGTCGGGAGCAGCCCGATGCTCAGCCCTACTTTTTAGGCTAAACTTAAGATGCACTATAAAAACTAGAGTAGCAAAAAATAGCATTTGAGTTGCACGTACTGAAAAACAATATTTTTTGAAAACAAATATTCGGCTAAAATGGTTCCGACCAAAATATTAGGCCTAGTACGACTTAAATGGTTCAGACAGAGCCGGACCGAGCTAGCCCGACCTAGATTTTTTTATTTTTTATTTATTTATTTTTTATTTTTATATATTTGTAATAATAATATAATTATTATATATGAAAATATGTGATCAACATTTATAAATAAATCATTAAAAAATAACAAAACAAAGTTTCAGATTATAAAAAAACACATTAATTGCACAATAAAAGCTCTATAACAACACAACCCGGGCATTCGGGCTTTTTGACGAGCCTGGGCGTTTTCAGGCTTTTTAGCGAACATTTCAAAAGCCCGGGCTTTCGGACTTTTTGGTGGGGGGTTTTCAGCCTTTGGGCTTAGCCCGGGTAAGACCAAGCTTTGGTGAAAAATATAAGAACCATTTAGGCCTGTTGGGCCAGATCGGACTCGGGCCGCGCTTCCTAGAAACAATGGGTTGGTTTACGCGTGATTGCCTGATATGGCAATACCACGACGCGTGATCTCTTCTTACATGTTTATATGATCGCATGTGATTGGCCAATTTCAAGATGGTCTTTTGGTCACGACAACTAAACAAAAATCATTTTCTTTTTTCGTGTGTGAGCGTTGTGAAGAATATATGTGTTAAATTGTGTTAGATTTATTTATTTGGTGGATATGATTATAGTTACTACTGCGAGAGTTTGATGACATAACTAAATGATGATTTTGTCACTCGACTATAGCGTAACCACATTTTCTTAGGCCAATGCTAATGGTATGGTTGTCTTCCAACCAACCGAATAAATGATCGAGTTTTTTCATTAGCTCAACCGAATTGGTGACCGATCACTCATAACCTTTTCAAAGTTATGGTTGGCCTGACAACCGTAAGTTTCAATCTCTTTTGTGTGTGTATTGTTTTTTTATTAGTTTTTGTGGGATATGTTTTTTTTTGTGGTTGCGGTCGTTTTATTAGCTAATTGTGATTGGATATTGTCTTGAAAAAAAAAGCTGATATAACATTAATTTAACAAGATATGACCACAATATTTATTGATACCATTAGTATTGGCCTTATCAAATCCTCTAATTATACGCATCTAGCAATAACTCTCTAAAAACCATCACGTATTAATACGTGGAGATGAGTATTATCCAAGATGAGATGCTCTATATTCACTAGCCTGTGGTTACTTCTGGCTGTCTTTGTGTTATCATCAATCAAAGCCCACAATCTTCTCAGTCGTCTCACTGTAATAATCTCTTCCTTGCAGCCACCTGCAAAACTTGTCCCCCAAAACAACGACTCTGATAAAGCCTGCTCCCCTTTACAAGGAAGGAATATATTTCTCTCTCTTGTTTCCTTAAAAAAACATATTCAATACTCGGTCAACTTTTTTCTTTTCTCTGTGATCACTACATTTGCGTGCTAGACACTTTAAAGTTCAAATCGTCTCTTAGATTTCTTACCATGTTACAATATCATTATTGCGCATATATTGTAGGCATCGAAACTACTTGTATTTATGTTACTACTTTATTCGTCCATCAATAACATGTTTTACGGAGTATTTATGATCGACATCTTTAACCATCTCCAAATAGATCGGTATATAAAAGAGTTTCTTCTAAATTTTGAACAATAGGATAATTTAATAAAGACTTTATTAAATTGTTCACCATGACTTAATTTATACTCACAAAATACAATTAGAGCATGGGGTATGGTGGAGGTGTCACTTCTGTTCACTTGAGTCTCACATGTAACACATCACTTCAACACATCCACTTAAAAATAATCTTCATTCACAACTAACCCAAACCTCTTCACTTGAGCCCCACCCACCCTCATTTTGTTTTTTTTTTCATATTTTTCAAACACAATAAAATTCATTTCATTTAAATAAAAATACAAAATACAATAGTAAAAATAAAAAGACGTATGAAATTTAAAATACATTGCTAATAAAAAAAAATACGAAATATAAACTAATGTTGTTGTTGCTGATGTAGTTGGCAATCATGCTCAATAATATTTCGTTGAAGTCTTGCGTGTGTTGGTTTAGCACGGAGTTCTTTGGCATTCTTCCGTTGTAAATCGCATCGCTCAACCCATATCCATAATATATTTGCTTTCATGGACAAACATAAATTTCGTTCATTTCGGATATCATAAACTTTGTCACACCCCAATTTACTGCTTTTGCGTGAATGGAATTCTCGGGGATTGATCATCATAGCACCACAATCACGGTTATATTGAACGACCTAAAGTGTCGTTTTAAAAACACATCGTTGGATATTTAATAAAACATTCAGAGTACAACATCGGTCCCAAAAGGTTTACAAAGTTTGCGGAAATACAAATATGTTACAAATCCAAACGATGTTTTGAAATAAAGTGCCATAATGTACAATAATGTAAGTCGACGCCGCGACTCAAAATGTAGGTCCCTAAACCATGTCATGATGATAATGCCTCAGTTACCTGAAAATACATTGCTAAAACGGTCAACAATAATGTTGGTGAGAAATCATAGGTTTATGTAAATGTATTATACGACTACGCAAGTATATATCGTGCATGACAATTATGTCACGTAAAATGTTACGAGCATGACAATTATGTCACGTAAAATGTTACAATTGCTTTAAGCCCATGACACCGAAACTAGACAATTCATAATGTATGCCCCTCGCAGAGTGTTTGCCGACAACTCCGTAATGTTATAAAATGAAATGCATCCGTATGGCGGTTGGGATTCACCAACCCGGATGGAGCGCCACCTCGATAGATCTATCCACTCATCCTCGCTTCAAAGATTAACGGTTCATGTTCGGGTAATGGGAATGGGGACTTTCAATTGGCAAATGCGTAACTTAAGCAATGTAAATGAATTTAACATACTTGGTATCGTAATAAAAATGTTGTGCAATGTATTCTCCCGTAGGTTTGAAAATAATTAAAAGCATGTAAACGGGCTATGAAAACTCACTTGGTAAACGGAATGATGGCAAAAGTGAGTACACCGAGGTATAATGTGATGCTTTAACCGGGACCTATTACGAATGATATGATATGTCATGAGTTGCAATGTAATGTTATGCATGCATTTCGTATGTTATTTATACCATTTGCGAGTTTTGAAAATATTACTTATCGTCGAAAAATACTCTTTTGACGCCTTGACCAATCAAAATGACTTTACAAGTATTTACGTCAAAATGTCATCCTACAATGGTTTTATAATGATTTATGGTGAAATTTTCACTTTTCGTCGCAAAACAATGTCGCCGGAATTTTCATGAAATTAACAAAATGGCTTTGGAAAACTAGTCGTAAAATGGTGTACGTCGATCGTTAGAGAACGAACTCGACGGTTTTGGAAAGTTTGTATCGATATCTAGAAGTTTCAGTTCAGGAGTTTTCGTCAAAAAGGTCTCGAACATAAAGATAATAAGGGTTAAAGATAGTGATTTTGGCTAATTGTTATGTAAAAAGTGAGTTTCGGCCAAGTTTGAACATCCGTAATTAATTTACTACAACTCCGCTATACAAACGGCTTGTCGTTTTGAAAAATATGGCCGGTGAACTTGATTTTACTAGAAGACATTTCGCTCCAAAAGTTTCACATCCTGGTTAAAAACACCTCAAACATGGTCGTTATGACTACCGTAACACTTGTATCGTAAAAATAATATAGTTTTTCGTAAAATAATAGTTACGGCAAGTTTATGAAAACGTGCATATCTTTGTCGTTTCAAACCGCTTTCACGATAATATGTCCTTAGCTTCGTATCAAAGTAAACTAATATATTTTTGATAAGTCGAAATAATTTGTGAAGCTTAAGGCTCGTTTTGACTCGAACAAAGTAAAAATAGTTGTGAAATTTCGAAAATTATATATTTCGTCGTCAAACTTGTAAAATCCATAACTTCTTCGTTATAACTCCGCTTTATCCCGCTCAAGCGCCACGGATTCGCTTTTAAAGTATATTTTCTAAATATCAAGGCCAAAATGTCGTGCCTACTGTCGGTTTTTCCAGAAAATCAAAACAAGGACAGAACCTATTTTATACGTATCGAAAATAGTTTTTCTCGGACAAAACCTATTCTAATCCCTTCAAATCAACTCCAAAGCTAATCTAATCCTACCATACACCTTCTTAGGGTGTCATGGGTTCCTAATCATCATCAAGACCAAAGAATACCAAGGGGATAATTATAGGATGACCAAATATATATATATACTCTAAAATCATGTAAAATGGTATAAATCACATATGTCTTGCATGTTGCTCCAAAATGAAAAGATACATATGAAATGAAAAGGAAACATGAAAATGAAAGAAACATGCTTACAAGTGAATATGATGAGGTGCAAGTAACAAGGTTAAGCCTAAATACTCTTGGTTTTATTTCAAAACCTTATAAAGAGTATTAACTAGATTGTTAAAACACTTGACTTGAAAATTTTGATGATCCCTTTGAGAACCCTATGTGTGGCGGTTTTGATGAGAGCAAAAGAGAGAGAGAAAAACTTTTCTAACACTTGAAATATGAATGAAATGAATGAATGAGATATAATTAAGTAAGACTTTTATGTATATGTAAATCAATAAACAATCAAGGCCATGCCATTAATTGATACCCTCCCCTTGGTCGGCCAGGGGAGGGATGTAAGATATTTATATTTTTATTTTTTTTTTTTTCTTATATTGTATAAATATATGTGTAATAATTTGTAAGAAATGTAAGTAATTGTGTAGGAAAATGTATAAGTAAAGGTAAATGGTAGATTTTTGGTACAAGTAAGTTTTAATAGATCAAAATAGAATGTAATGAGATAATAAAATTGTAAAATACATTCCTTGTGAAATTTGAGTGATAAAATAATTATCGATAATTTTTAAGAAAACGTCGTAATAATATAACTTTAACGATTTATGTACCAAATAAATTTAAAACACTAGGAAAACTCAAAATATAGTTTTATAACTAAATGTAAGTATAAAATATGTCGGGATCATTTTTGAAAGTAACGGATTAAATATTCAAAATAATAACTCACGCGATAACGTTTATTTAATATAAAAATTACGCGATAAATGTGAAATGAAATGTCATGAATGAACTATCATGATGCAAATGATGTCAATGAAATGTAGACTAATCTTAGTCCATATGAAATGTTCGTGATGATATGATCATGAATTCGCCGCTAAACCTTTAAGGTTACGCGAATTTGGAACACGTAAACCAAGTTTACGATAAATGTTGAAATAGTGAGGCATAAATTGTTTCGAGAAATGACCTGAAAGTACGGGTTGTCACATTCGCCCATCAAAAGGAATTCATCCACGAATTCAGTTCGTGTTAGTCTATCGAATTTTGAGTTTATGATGAATATCGAGGAGAGAAGACATGGAGAAGTGTCGTTACGGTTATCGATGATTGAGAGTGTATAAAACATCGTAGTAAAGAAAATATCGGATGAATCTCTCATAAGTAACACTTTGACTTGAAATATGTGAAGATTTTGCTTGCACTAAGATTTATAATTAACCGCTCCCAACATAACGTGATCCTCCGAATTAGACATAGTTAGCTAGGCTATGTATAATTAAGGAACGATGATGTGACGTTCGGTTTAGTTGTTATAACTCTCAATGTTTACAAGGATTTAAACCGTGTCGTTAAAATGGTCGATAAAGTAAAAGGAATTAAAATTCTCGTAAGTAATAACAAATCGGAAAGAAAATAAAGTACGATAGATGAGAATATTTGGGTCGAATTGGTTCGTCCAGTGTTTTTCTAAATCGTACCACGCCTTTCCAAGACGGGTCCTTGTGCATAATTTGTTGCCCACTTGAGGTTCTAATGGTTTGCGGCTTATGGGACATATCTCCAAATTTTGCATCGTATAACGATGTAGCTTATCTAGCTATATGTTGTTACTTGTAACTGATTCTTGATTTGTATGACTTCTTTGTTTGTTTCATGAATGAATCATGGACTAATGAATTGGACTTTCCTGATTTTAATCCTTGAATAAGTGATTGATACCTCAACCTTACAGTGCCTCAAATGGTGTAGTCAATATGTTCCTGAACTAACTATTGTTGCAAAGAAACTTGTCGATGGAGAATGATTTGCCTAACCATTTCTAGAAAGTCATACTGGCTTGAGCATATTATCTAATGTGGAAATTGCTCTCTAGCTCTAACCATTGAGTGAGGATAGTAGGCGGTAATCATGTCCTAGTAGGTTTCATGGAAATCTGAAATGACCGCCGCCAGCCTAAGGTGAATCGAATAGCTTATAATAGGTACAACTGGAATTAATACCACGTGTCTTGTGTTAGATTTCAAAATGTTAAATCATCGGAAAGGACCTTATTGAAAAGAATAGATTATAGGTAACAGCTTGTGATTCCTCGCGTTTCTAATCCTATCGAATGTCATGACCGAGTATTACTTGCCTAATGTGCTTAGTCTCTATGACTAAAATGTTTATTGTTTGATTATCGAAGGGTTTCCATGCTCCATGTTGTAAAGTCACAAACCTTAAATATTTAAGTGAGGTGGTGTAGTGGTTGATTTTCAAGATTTGTTCCGATATTGAGTGCTTCCAAAATAGTTCATCACTAATATTGTTATCATGCTAGCAAGAAAGTAGATATCGCTTTATACTATGTCAAGAATGTTTGTTCTAGTTTCACTTGTAGATGGGGAGTCATTGATTGTCCGACATGTTCAAACCTCGGGCATCTCTTGATATGGAAGTGAGGTTACTTGGAATTTCTAGAGAACACAATGCCTTAGGGAAGTTTATATCGATAACCTTAATTTAACCAAATTTTTCCTTTAAGGGACACTCATTGTAGGAAAGTTCACATATTGTTGAGGCCATGTTTAATGTAATGTTCTACACCCTCGCTTAGAAGACTTGGTATATCCCTATAGTGTTGCTTCATGGGTATTCGCTCATTAAATCTCATAACTCGGTCTAGCTAGTACTTTTGGAATGATAGAGTTTGGATTCTAATTCAAAATAGTGGTTCGAATGTCTCGTGATGTCTTAAGATTTTGTTGAGTTTTGAATCATCCTACCACCTAGTTCTAGTCCTTGTTGGTAATTCCAAAATCCTTTCATTGTTTTCTTGTATCGAGGAATCCTCCTCACGATGGTATAGGAAGTCTTTCCTAAAAGGTCACTCGTCAAATCCTAACTTATCGGTTGAGTGAGAGATAAATGGCGAAGCATCTATAGAGTGTTAACAAAAGAAATGTTTATGCACGATATATCCGATTATAAAACTTTGCTTTCAAACGAGAATAAATAGTTTGTAAGAAAATTACAAGAAAGTTTATGAAAAGGTTTGTAAAACCACTTTATTGAGTAAGAAAGAAACATTTTTATCATTTACGGTTTAATAATAAATCTTAGTTGTGGCTTGGTGTTAAAGCAACAACTTGTTAAGGTGATTTTAAAACAGCTTATATAGTGATAGAAAACGGCTTAACAATGGTAGTGAAATATTTTGGTAAGACACAATTCAGATTATAACATAACTCGTGAAATGATTTGTAAAATAGCTTACAAGAAAACAATTTATCGTTTGTCAAATAATAGAAGATTTCGTAGTTCAATTAATATCAAGATGGTTTATAGGTTGGTAATATAATAGTCGAGAAAGTAAAGGCGAATAGTCCGTGAGGTAAGCGTACCAAGTTTTATGATTTTAAATCGATGATGGCTAAAATAGCTCACCAAAAGGGTAAAATAGTTTATAAGACCGTAATATTACTTGCGGGAAAAATTTGTAATATAGTTTATAACTTGCTATTGCAATTGTTTGTTGTTTTATAAAATAATAGCAAATTAATCGGTTTATCATACTATGAGAAAATAGTTTGCAAAGTATCGATAAGGTCATTGTTTATAAAGTATTATTAAAGTCGTAAATTTTGGTTTAATGGTACAGAGTAAGATGAAATGGTCGGTAAAATAGTTGAAAGCGGTTTGCGTTAGATAACGATGAAGTTTATTATCTCATAAGAGGAATGTAGGACAAATAGTTGGTATTCAACGCTTTGTTTTGTAAGATAATAGCTCGATGATTTTTCGAGTAACATGAAAATCGTTTCGCATGAGGATATTAAATAGTTGATAAAATGACTGAAACCAATTGATAAGTTGGTAATAAAACAACTTGCGTTAAAACTTTATGAAACAACGTTTCTAAGATGGTGATAAAATAGTTCAAAATAAAATCAAGTGAAATAATTTCATGAAATAGTAGCAGGATAATTTGGAATAAAATTTGTTGGATGGTTTGTAGGATACATAAGAGAACCTTATCGAGTAATAACAGTCTACTAATTGGTCGAGAATAAAGTTGGCCTAACCCCTAGTAAGATAGTGATGTATCGTCGTGAAATGATGGAAAATTGGGCAATTGGAGTAAGGAATGAAATAAACAAGGTGGTGATTATCGTAGAGATAATAAATGATAAAGATCACATTAGCTAGGAAGGTACTTATTATCTGTTCCTGTTGGTGGTCTAATCGTGTTTCAAGTGTAGGAGTAGTAGGCGGTCTAGCAACAATAGCCCTAGAACTCTCACAGTCCTCAAACCTATGAGATGGTGTAGTGTCTATAGTCTTAGTGGTAGATGGTAATGGTGTGTCAAATCATGCACGCTTCCCAAGCCGCAAGTCGGTGTATGAGTATCGGGTATGAGATGTGATGGTACGGATGGTGCTCGAAATGATAATGATGATGAAAATAATGACAATGATGATAATGGAATCCTTGTGGTGAGTTAAGAAAATAGGTTCATTAGGACTAAGCCTATAAGTTCTACCCAATGGTATGATCTGTCCCAACTGAGTGATAAAAATTGTCCTGATCCTACAGTGAATCAATAGTGATCGTGATGGTGTAGGTGCAACTTCGTCCTCCTAAAAGGTCTCAGTGTCATCATCTGATGTTATCGGTGTTGAGTCAACTGATGTTAAAAATTATGATAGGGACTGACAAGGCATTCTCCATGTCAAAGTGATGTGAGTATAATGGGATGGGTATTTGAAGGCATCTATGTGACAATCGAGTTCGAAATGAAAGTAAATAACTCGAAAAAATGTACGTATAAATCGCATGCAAAGTGAACATGCACTTATGATGAAATGATGAGATGCTATGATAATGTAGTTATAGTCTAGGGTCAATGATGCAACCTAGTTCTCTATAATCGTAGCTCGTACCAATCACACACCCCAATTTACTGCTTTGCGTGGAATGGAATTCTCGGGATTGACCGTCATAGCACCACAATCACGGTTATATTGAACGACCTAAAGTGTCGTTTTAAAACACATCGTTGGATATTTAATAAAAACATTCGAGTACAACATCGGTCCCAAAAGGTTTACAAAGTTTGCGGAAATACAAATATGTTACAAACCCAAACGATGTTTTGAAATAAAGTGCCATAATGTACAATAATGTAAGTCGACGCCACGACTCAAAATGTAGGTCCCTAAACCATGTCATGATGATAATGCCTCGCCACTCGAAAATACATTGCTAAAACGGTCAACAATAATGTTGGTGAGAAATCATAGGTTTATGTAAATGTATTATACGACTACGCAAGTATATATCGTGCATGACAATTATGTCACGTAAAATGTTACGTGACAATTATGTCACGTAAAATGTTACAATTGCTTTAAGCCCATGACACCGAAACTAGACAATTCATAATGTATGCCCTGCAGAGTGTTTGCCAAACAACTCCGTAATGTTATAAAATGAAATGCATCCGTATGGCGGTTGGGATTCACCAACCCGGATGGAGGCGCCACCTCGATAGATCTATCCACTCATCCTCGCTTCAAAGATTAACGGTTCATGTTCGTAATGGAAATGGGGACTTTCAATTGGCAAATGCAGTAACTTAAGCAATGTAAATGAATTTAACATACTTGGTATCGTAATAAAAATGTTGTGCAATGTATTCTCCCGTAGGTTTGAAAATAATTAAAAGCATGTAAACGGGCTATGAAAACTCACTTGGTAAACCGGAATGATGGCAAAAGTGAGTACACCGAGGTATAATGTGATGCTTTAACCGGACCTATTACGAATGATATGATATGTCATGAGTTGCAATGTAATGTTATGCATGCATTTCGTATGTTATTTATACCATTTGCGAGTTTTGAAAATATTACTTATCGTCGAAAAATACTCTTTTGACGCCTTGACCAATCAAAATGACTTTACAAGTATTTACGTCAAAATGTCATCCTACAATGGTTTTATAATGATTTATGGTGAAATTTTCACTTTTCGTCGCAAAACAATGTCGTCGGAATTTTCATGAAATTAACAAAATGGCTTTGGAAAACTAGTCGTAAAATGGTGTACGTCGATCGTTAGAGAACGAACTCGACGGTTTTGGAAAGTTTGTATCGATATCTAGAAGTTTCAGTTCAGAAGTTTTCGTCCAAAAGGTCTCGAACATAAAGATAATAAGGGTTAAAGATAGTGATTTTGGCTAATTGTTGTGTAAAAAGTGAGTTTCGGCCAAGTTTGAACATCCGTAAATAATTTACTACAACTCCGCTATACAAACGGCTTGTCGCTTTGAAAAATATGCTCGGTGAACTTGATTTTACTAGAAGACATTTCGCTCCAAAAGTTTCACATCCTCGTTAAAACAGCCCTCAAACATGGTCGTTATACCTACCGTAACACTTGTATCGTAAAAATAATATAGTTTTTCGTAAAATAATAGTTACGGCAAGTTTATGAAAACGTGCATATCTTTGTCGTTTCAAACCGCTTTCACGATAATATGTCCTTAGCTTCGTATCAAAGTAAACTAATATATTTTGATAAGTCGAAATAATTTGTGAAGCTTAAGGCTCGTTTTTGACTCGAACAAAGTAAAATATGTTGTGAAATTTCGAAAATTATATATTTCGTCGTCAAACTTGTAAAATCCATAACTTCTTCGTTATAACTCCGCTTTTATCCGCTCAAGCGCCACGGATTCGCTTTTAAAGTATATTTTCTAAATATCAAGGCCAAAAGTCGTGCCTACTGTCGGTTTTTCCAGAAAATCAAAACAAGGACAGAACCTATTTTATACGTATCGAAAATAGTTTTTCTCGGACAAAACCTATTCTAATCCCTTCAAATCAACTCCAAAGCTAATCTAATCCTACCATACACCTTCTTAGGGTGTCATGGGTTCCTAATCACCATCAAGACCAAAGAATACCAAGGGGATAATTATAGGATGACCAAATATATATATATATACTCTAAAATCATGTAAAAAATGGTATAAATCACATATGTCTTGCATGTTGCTCCAAAATGAAAAGATACATATGAAATGAAAAGGAAACATGAAAATGAAAGAAACATGCTTACAAGTGAATATGATGAGGTGCAAGTAACAAGGTTAAGCCTAAATACTCTTGGTTTTATTTCAAAACCTTATAAAGAGTATTAACTAGATTGTAAAACACTTGAGAAAATTGAAAATTTTGATCCCTTTGAAAACCCTATGTGGCGGTTTTGATGAAGAAAAAAAAGAGAGAAGAAAAGTTTTAGCTAACACTTGAAGAATTATGAAAATGAATGAAAATGAATAAATGAAGTGAAGACTTATATGTATGTGTGTAAAGTTATAAGCAATCAATCACCATGCCACATTAATGACTTCCCTCCCCCTTGGTCGGCCAAGGGGAGGATATAAAATATTTTTTTTTTTTTTTTTTTTTTTTAATATTAAGTATATTTAATTACTGTAAATATTTGATAAGAAAAGTGTAAGTAATGTGTAGGAAATGTATAAAGTAAAGGTAAATGGTAGATTTTGGTACAAGTAAGTTTTAATAGATCAAAATAGAATGTAATGAGATAATAAAATTGTAAAATACATTCCTTGTGAAATTTGAGTGATAAAATAATTATCGATAATTTTTAAGAAAACGTCGTAATAATATAACTTTAACGATTTATGTACCAAATAAATTTAAAACACTAGGAAAACTCAAAATATAGTTTTATAACTAAATGTAAGTATAAAAATATGTCGGGATCATTTTGAAAGTAACGGATTAAATATTCAAAATAATAACTCACGCGATAACGTTTATTTAATATAAAAATTACGCGTTAAATGTGAAATGAAATGTCATGAATGAACTAACATGATGCAAATGATGTCAATGAAATGTAGACTAATCTTAGTCCATATGAAATGTTCGTGATGATATGATCATGAATTCGCCGCTAAACCTTTAAGGTTACGCGAATTTGGAACAAGTAAACCAAGTTTACGATAAATGTTGAAATAGTGAGGCATAAATTGTTTCGAGAAATGACCGAAAGTACGGGTTGTCACACCAACGGTTATTTTTTTTTTTTTTTTTTATTATTATTATTTTTTTTGTCGTTTTCATTTCGTGGGGTGACGAAGGGTAAACTGGTGAAGGGTTGTGGTGTGGTGGCGAGGGGTAGCGGACAACGGCGAGGCTGCCACATTAGACCGACGAGCCTCCCTTTTCATCATACTTGATGCTCTTAGATTGAATGCCAAATTGTCAAATTCCTAGTACTTATGAAATTTTTTTAGAAACAAATATATAAGAAGTGAAATAACAGATAAACACGAATAAAGTTTTTCATATTCAAGGTTATCTAATGAGAGCGAGTATTTTTTATTTTTTATTATTTTTTTTACTTAACTGTACACGTTTTAAATGCAGTATCTCGTAACTGTTTTCTATCGTATTTTTTTATTTATGGGATAACTTGTTCTGATTTTTGTAGGCCAATTAGCCACAATCCTTCATAAAAATACACTAAGATTGATTTAGGGACCCACGAGAATAGAATCGGGACCACAAAAATAATCGAGACCCACATTTTAAGACAAAATTGTAGCCAATTGGCTACAATTAATTGTAATAACTACCCAAAATATGTATCCGATAAAACTCAAAAATTAGTAGATGTTTTAGCATTTACTCTCCAATGTATGCACTAAAAAATTACACTATTTTAACAGTAAAGAGGTATCTTTTAAGAATACGCTTTCACTAAAAAACTTACTCCAATGTACGCACTAAATCTTGCACTATTTATTTTAATGAAATATTTTATTAATAAGAAAACAATATTCATTTGTTGTTTTTAGTATTATTTATGGTATTTAAAACTAAAAAACAGATTCATGTATGATATTTTGAGTTTTGGCTTGGCTGACAATAAAAAAAATAGGATCACTAGTTTTCTATACAATAATATCTCCATGTAAGAATATATATGTAAAACAAAAGATAACGATTCGTTTTTTAATTTCATGAATCTCATTTTCATTTGTGCTTTGGATTTACACGCTGTATCATATATTTATTATTTCCAAAAGCTTATAGCAGATTCACAATACGTTAAGCATTTAACCGGTCTAAAGTGTGATAAGGGTAAAAATTGAAAAATGCATTAGCTTGATAAGGGTAGAAATGAAACATTTGAGGTTTTAGTGCGATAAATAGTGTTGCACTATTTGGTGTAATTTTATTATTCTATTTATCGACTAAAATAGTCTTGATGTTTAAATCTTAACGTCGGAGAGCTTTTTATGCATCTTTCGCACCATTTTAGTGCTTGAAAAAGACAATTAGTGTATACATTGGAGATGCTTTAAGAACATTTCACTTTAATTTATCTACCAAAACTCAAACTATAGAAATAACAACGGAAATGGCTTTTACATGTTACAAACATATTTTGTCCTACTACTACGCATGAAAACAAAATATGTTACAAACATTTTTGTAGTGCATAAATACTAAACCCCCTCCACACATAAACCCCCATACAAACCTTCCCACCTTCTAAAACCACCACTCCACAACAAAAAAACACATTTCAAAATGCAATCTCCATCACATTCACCCACCACCACCACCACCAACCACCAAGAAACATCAACTTTCACCACCACCACAAAAAGACACCTACCACCACACACAGAAACCGAACAACGTCCATGTCCACGTTGCCACTCACCCAACACAAAATTCTGTTACTACAACAACTACAACACTTCACAGCCTCGTCACTTTTGCAAATCTTGTCGAAGGTACTGGACTCATGGTGGCACTCTCCGTGACATCCCTGTTGGTGGTGGTACTCGTAAAAACGCTAAACGACAAAAACTCATCAAACCCACTTCGGGTTATGTTACTACTTCTTCTCCGGTGGAGTACCGGAGCTTGGGGCCGCCTCCACCGGTGGCTGCTGCCGGAAATGTCATGGTGCCTTTTGATGGAAATGGGTTTATGTCGTTTTTTGGGCTTGGTGGGTTTGAGCATGGTGTTTGGCCTTTCTCCGGCGGTGGTTGTGACGGTGGTCATGGTGGTGTTCATGGTGGTCGTGGGGAGTGGCAGGTTGAGAGTGGTGGGGAACGTTTTGTGATGCCGGAGCTTGCGATTTCGACACCGAGTTATGGTGCTGTGAAGACAGAAGATCATTTTGTGATGCCGGGGCTGGCGATTTCGACACCGAGTTATGTTATGAAGACAGAAGATAAATTAACAAAGTAGTAGTTACTAGTTAGTGATTAGTATTTACTATTTAGGATTATGTTATTAACAAAGTAGTAGTTACTAGTTAGTGATTAGTATTTACTATTTAGGATTATGTTATTAACTTGCACTTGGATATATTTATTTACAATTTTAGTCATATAATAGTAAGAAGTTAGAAAACACTTTTTGGGTTTGGTTACATGTACGGATGGATGATGTTAATGGTTTAGTTACTTGGAAAAAGTAGAAATGTTGAGTTTAACTGTTTTTAGTGGTTAATGTTATGTTGGTTAGTGGTTAACTAAGTATTGGTTATGTTAAAAATGTGGGTGTTTTGCATTGTTTATTGGTACTCTGCATATTTTAGTACGTTTTTTTTGTGTGATTTGGCACAGCATATGAATAGTTTGCTTACTTGTATGTGTTTTATTCATCTTATCTATAAAAACTTTTAAGTGTACACTATAGAATCTGCTTTAGCATTCAATCTGCCTTTGGAAGTTTCATGATCTTAAACTCAAAGGAAGATCACAGAAGCTACAAAAACATAAAACTGTATTGACATTATAAATTTCGATTCATGTAAAGCTTTTGATCCTTGTGATTTGGAGTGATTCTTGTAAGAAGTTTTAAGGTACCGATCCTGAAGGAACAATCACGCGGACAACAAATTTTCTGAAACCAAAATGATCAAGAAACTTCTTTTTTGAACAAGCTAGCAAAAGACTGTTATAAACAACATAGAAGGACAAGTAACAAATAACATACTCTTAAGAGACAAATTATGTATTTTAACAGGATTTTCTGGTTATATGATGAGACAGCAATAACGACATTTGGTAGTTATAGTGAAAAATGAGAAGTTGTAACTATATTTACCAAAGCCTTACATTACATGGTGGAAGTTGTCGCCAATAGTTAGGGCCAAAACGACTATACCTTTTCGTCTAGGCGAGCACATTGTGCTGAGACTCTTCTATGAGCAGATGATTGATCCCTATCACATAGACAAAAGTTGTGTGTTTTGTGTTTTCACACATCTTTACCGTGTTTATACTGTTCCACAAATCTCAGTGATTAGTTGTCGCATTCTAACCATATAATGTGTAATACATGATAGCCCCATACTAATGTCAGCAAGCATATGATGGAACACTATCGTCTTCTGGCTTCACTAAATTCTGCTTCAACGACAGCAATTCAAGTTGCATATCATCAACCTCTGGATGAGTCTGATCCCCAGAAGAGAAAACATGTGTACCATTCAATAACTCAATCCAGCTTAAACCTGGATCTTTTTCACCGACAAGTTCTCTTATTTTCCTCCTCATTTTCGCCACATCATCCCATCGACCCATTAGGCGATAAAGACTCGCCATCAACACATATGCTGCACTATCTTCTTCATCTATATTCATAATCCTGTCAGCTACACGACTTCCTACTTTGATGTTCCTTCTATCAACACACGAGCTTAATAACGTTCGCCACAATTCAAGATTGGATTCTCCATGAGTAGAATCCAGATCCATGATCATCGCCTCTGCTTCTTCCAATAGTCCTGCTCTACTTAACAAATTAATCAAGCAGGAATAATGTTTTGCTCCAGGAATTAAACCGTTTTGCTTCATAGAACTCCATAACAACTTCCCTTTATCGACTAAACCACAATGGTTACATGCTGCAAGCATAGAAAGATACGTAACTTCATCTGGGATTAACCCTCGTTTCACAATTTCATCAAAGATTCTAAACGCTTCATCTGCTTTTCCATGGTGACCATATCCTCCTAGTATCGAATTCCAGCATTTCAAATCAGGAGTCTTTATCTGTTCAAGAACTAACTCAGCTGATTTTAAGTCCCCCACTTTGGCGTACATATCAACCAGGCTTCCACAAACGGTCATCACTGCATCAAAACCGAATTTAACAGCTTGAGAATGAATCGTCTCTCCTTGATTTTGAGCAGCAAGATCTGCACATGCGCTTAAGGCAATACTGAGTGCAAAGCTATCAAGTTTGTGCTCCTGTGACATTTCATAAAAGCACTTGATAGCATTCTCCCCACCGCCCATCCGAGCATAACCAGTTATCATTTCCGTCCAGAAAACAGTATCCTTAACCGGCATTAAAGTTAGAATCTTTTGAGCAGATTCACTATCTTGATTGTCGAAATACATAGACACCAAGGTGCTTCCCACAAACACGTTTATGTCAAACCCGGCTTTAATAACTTGACCATGGAGTGGCTTACCATAACTATGAAATGATAGTCCTCGGGTTGCAGATAGGATTATCGCAAATGTATAATCATCAGGCTTAACTAAAGAAACTCCGCATAGGTGAATAAACATTTCCATCGTCCTTTCCCCATCTCCTTTCCCAGATATCCCAGCTAACATCGAGTTCCACGACACTAAATCCGGATTCCCAATATCTTTAAAAACTCTCGCCGCCATTTGGGTATCCCCACAACTGGAATACATGTTTAGCAACGCATTTTGCATAGGCAAATCACTTGGTATTCCAGACACAATTACTTGCGCATGAGTGAGTTGCCCAATATCATATTGTTGCAACTTACTACAAGCATTCAACACCATCGAATATGTGAACTGAGTAGGCAAAGCTCCAGCTTTCACCATTTCCCTATACAAACAAACCCCTTCCATAATCTTCTCATTTTTCATATGCCCAACTATAATAGAATTCCACGCCGTAGCATCTTTACAAACAATACAACCAAAAACCTTCTTAGCACTCTTCAAATCACCACAATCCGAATACATCCCAAGAAGAGAAGTCTGCACCAATGTATCACTTACAAACTCACATTTCACAATCTGCGCGTGCAACCCAGACCCTAAAACCAAGTCTCCACAACTACACGCAGCCTGCACTAAGCTAGTAAAACTCGACCCATTAGGCACAAACCCTTCTACATTCAACCGCACCAACAACTTAAACGCCAAATGAGCATTTTCGTGACTACGAGAATAAGCAGCGATAAGGGCATTGTAAGAAACAATGGTTCTGTGAGGCATTTCGTCGAACACATGGTGTGCATATAAAAGTGACCCACAACGCGAGTACATTGAAATGAGATTGTTGTTTAAGTATGGTGATTTTCGGATTGGGGGTGTGGTTGTGATGATTCGAGCATGGATTTGGCGGGCTTTTAAAAGGGTGTTGGTGACGCTGCATTTTTGTATTAGGAGTGTTGCTAATGATATGGCTTCTTGAGATGATGACATATAAAAATAAAATTAAGCAGCCTGTTAGTATTTGTTATTTCATAAAAAAGATTTCTGCTAGCGATATAATTTTAAGAGCACCATGTATTCTGCTAGCAATATGACGCGATTTATTGAAAAAAATGCTGTCAACTCAGGGTTTTACCCTATAACTCAGTTTTTAAACAATCTTCTTAATCAAAATCTTCTTCTAACGCCTGACAGTTTTTTTTTTTTTTTTTTTTTTTTTTCTTCATTTATTTATTTATTTATTTTTACAACACATTGCATTAAATTAAAAAATAACGATACATTGAAAAAAAATATATATATAATTTTTAGTAATTAAGGTTTTAAAGATGCTCCATAATATCTTGTCGAAGTTCATTGTGTACTCTCATATCTTGAAGTTTTTTGTTTTTCCTTCAATATATGTCGCATCTTTCGACCAAGGTACATTGCAAATTCGGTTGTGGAGAAACATACAATTCGTTAAATTCACTTATTCCGAATTCTTGATCTTTCTATATCATGTTGTGTAATATGATGCAATAATACACGATTTTTCATAGCGCGTTGATTTCATAATTATGTGCGAGTTGTTGTAAAATTTCCCAACAACCTTGTAGGACTTTGAAAGCTCGTTCAATATCTTTTTCTTTTATATTCTTGAACTCTTTTAAACTTCTTGTTTTTCATCCCTTGCAATGGAAAACGTTTTAACAAACGTAGCCCATTGAGAATATATTTCATTCGCTAAATAGTACCATTTTTTGTATGTTTTTTCATTTCCTACAAATGTAGTTTTCAATCAATAAGGTCATCAAATAAGTTGAACTATATAGAATACTGAGGTCGTTATTTGCCCCCACAACACCAAAACATGCATGCCAAACTCAAAAATCATGTGTTGCAACGACTTCAAGCATTAGAGTCGGGGTATTTATAATCACACGTTTTGAATTGCCCGTGCATGCCTTCAGACATTTTGTCCATTCCTAATGCATACAAGCTTCCGAGCATTCCCGGCAATCTATGTTTTTCCTCGTGCAATGCGTGTATATGTTGGATGTTATTAAATTTGGTTGTTTTTAAACACTCCTCAAAGTACAAAGTATATATATGCATTTAGTGAAGTTTTGTAAACAATCACACGAACAATGTTCACCAATTTGCAAGTACTCGTCAAATGCATTTGATGATGTGTTGTATGCCAATTGACGTATGGCCAATGTGCATTTCATAAAATGACTAATACTTAAACGACCCATAGCATCCGGTCGTTATTTAAAAAAAGAAGTATTTGGAAAGAGGTTCTTCAATTAGTAATATCCACGTATACTTAGTCCGATTAAAGTAAACATAATAGTTGGGAAAAAGTAATAAAAAGAAGTATTGTTGAGATGTGCAGTTAGAACTGTTTGTAAAATATTAGAAAATTTAAGGGGCATTTTTTCTAAAAGGTAAATTTGATAACGTTTGCTAAAAAAATTCATGGTGGAAAAAGTATACAAAGAAAACTTTGTTTTTGTAATTCTATTATGTGTAAAAATAACTTTATAATTTATATTTAATTATCGATTTGCTGATTTTTGTTTGGAAATGAGGTATGTCGGCATTATCGGTTGTTGGTTATGGCGGAAAATGATAGCGACGTTGACGATAAGTCACAATCTACAACAAGCTAGTAGACAGACAATAAGTGTTTTGGTTTTATTTTCTTCTAATCTAGAATGAATTTTTATGATTTTAATACTTTTTTTTTTTGGTTTTATTTTCTTCTAATCTAGAATGAATTTTTATGATTTTAATACTTTTTTTTTGTGTAGGAAAATTAACAAACATACATAAGCTAAAGAGATAATAATGCATAGTTTAATTATTTCAGTGTACCATGAGGTTGGTACTTCTTTGTAAGGCTGAGCATAAAGACTCTAAAACCGATTGGACTCAGAAAATTGATCGGATCGATCGAACCAAAGGACCATCGGTTCGATTTTGGTCTCAACTTTTCCTTATTTCAGTCTCAGTCCGGTCTGATCTTACGTAGAAACCGACCAATAATGCCTTCTTAGACCTGACCGGACCGAACACATCCGATCCGGTCCCCGGTCCGTGGTTTTGGTCTAATTCGGTCTCGGTCCGGTCTGATTTTTGCCGGTCCGGTCTTAGACCGATACTCATCCCTACTTCTTTGCACATTGGTGTGTTCTCGAGTTATTTTTGGAAAGAAAAGAAAAGAAGAAATAAGAAATAAGATTGATGGCCCGTTTGGTTGAGGGATATGGTATGATGCTATGACTTTGATAGTTATTGATTGAGTTTGTTTTGTATGTATGGGTGTGGAGACACCTGCCAAATGAAGGTTTCTTCATATCTTGGTAGTGTGAAGTGTTTCACCAAACCCATTTCTAACTTGCCTCGAAGTAATAAACTTGATCTCTAATTTCTAAAAATTTTCCGCTATGCTGCTTATATACTCACAAAGTCTTCAAAATAATTTTAAAATTAGGTGGGGCCACATGAAATAAAAAACCATATGAAACATTGCGACCAAGCAAATAAATTAGAATTCTCAAACCCATTTCCCTTCTACCTCAGAGCATCCACAATGGGTATAGTTATAAAAAGCTTTTCACTATTTTAAAAAGTTATTTTAAGAGGGAGTTTGATAACATCAAATAGTCCCGAATATTAAGTGTCAATTTCCCCGATAATGCTTGTTATTTATATCATTTATATGGATTTACGCTTGTTTTCCATTGTTTTCCACTTTCGTGTAAATTACGAGCATTGGAGCTAAAGAGACGCTGAACCGAAACATATCTAAAGATTTATCACAAGATGTTATTTTGAAGAAGTTACGGCGTAACTCATCTCTCACATTACGCCGTAACTATTGCGTGACTCGAATGCCAACTTATCGAAAGGTTACGGCGTAACTCTTCCCAAAGGTTAAGACGTAACTACATTAGGTCAAATGAGGTTCCACGCCGCGATACTTACGCCGTAACTCATCGCATCACTTATGACGTAACCGTGTTTACTGAAGACTACGGCGTAACCACTAATAAGGTTACGCCATAACCACCGATCTAGTGCATTTTACGAAGAAATAGAAGGTTACTGCAGAACTCCTATATTGGTTACGCCATAACCCGGATCCGCCTATAAGTACCCCACTAATTCCATCATTTCTAATCATCCCATTCCACACACAACACTCGAGAACGTGGGAAAAAGCTCAAGGCGTCTAGAGGAGCATACTGAGTCGTTTCCAGGGAGAAGTCACTCCATTACGATAAGCATTAGCATTTTATATTTCTTTTACTTTCAATTCATGTATTTCGTACCTTTGAATATTGAATTGATTTGCATGATTAATATGAGCGCTAAGCACCTTTTGGTGCTAGCCTAGTTATGATTCCTTAATTGTTTTGTTTGCGCTACCTTTACTTCCGTATATTATTTCTAAGTGTATGCATGCATAGTTCATTGGTAGCTACCCTTGGTTCGGTAGTTTTGAATGGCGATAGAGGCCAATTGCCTAGGAGATATGACCAACCGACCCTAGGTGAGCGGATCGAGACGGGAAGGGTAAGATATGACCAACCGACGACCCTTTCTACTTGTGCGATTTGACCAACCGATCACCTATCGCTTGGATGAACTTAAGAATTGGGGGTGTAGTGTCTAAGTTCCTAACGGCCGGACACTCACTATTATGAATCTAGCATGTAGCGGTACTTAATGACTTGGCTTAGGGACCAGAACAACAGACTTATGACGGTGTGCCGATTTCTCCTGTGGTGGCATCTTTGTTGATAGGTTAGGGCGAATTGACCAAATGCTGTCCTCTTAAATTTAACCCCACCTGAAGTAATTGGAAGTAAGTAGACATAGACATAACTAGCTAGGAGGATTAACTAGGTTAGCACCACTCTTCTCTATTGATTTCCCTTTATCCATTTATCTGCTTTATTTTATTCTGCATTAGTAGTTTAATTAATTAAATCCCTATCGAAACCTTTATTAAATCTGTGACACTAGACTTAGTAATAATCCAACACACATAGCTCTTGGGATGACCTCGGCTTTACCAATTACTACACTACACACGACCGGGTACATCGCCTGTTAGTGCACTAGGGTAGACCATAGGTATAACGAGACACTATAAATTTAAGACCGGTCAAGAAACTCGCATCAAGTTTTTGGCGCCACGGGAGTTATATTAGGATTGATATTAAGTCTTTAATTGCAAAACTTTTCTCACGATCATATTTCAAGTTTTCGGTACCATGGAAGTTGTTAACATCGATGACCTCACTCTTGAGGAATACTTGGCGTTGACAAGAGCGGAACAAGGGCCGGGTCTCATAAGACCGGCAATTGGAGCGGATGTCCGTTTCAAATCAAAGACCAATTTATAAAGGAGCTTCGCTAACCCTTTTTAGAAATAGGATGAAGATGCATATGAGCACGTTGAAAATGTCCTTTACATCGCAAGCCTTTTCAACATTCCGGGCATGTCTCATGATGTTTGTTATGCTAAGGGTATTCCCTATGACTCTTCTTTGAGCTGCGGAAGATGGATTGAAAGATTGCCCGGGGCAATTAATACTTGGGCGCTACTTAAGAAACACTTTATTCGTAGATATTGTCCACCATCTAAGATTTCTAACCGCTTTTGGAGATCCATAATTTCAAACAAGAAGATGACGAAACGTTGTATCAAGCCCAGGATAGATACAACGATCTCCTTTACAAGTGTTCTACACCGAACAACCAAGAGAAGGTCAATATTTTCTACAAAGGAATTAACGTAACTACAAGGCAAATGTTTGGACTATCAAGGACCTATCCCGAACATGACTCCTACTCTTGCAATTGAAGCCATTCAAAAATGGCGGATCACTCTAAAAATGGCACGACGGAGGAAGTAAAAGAAACCAAGGCGAAAGTTTTGACGGAATTGCAAAGAATCGCTAGTAAAATTGAAAATCTCAATCGAGATATGTAAAGGTCGAGAAACCGCTCATGCCATCCAAGTCGGTTGTGAAAGCGTGGTGGGGACATCTGACTAAAAATTGTCCTCATATGGACGAAGAGAATATTGAAGAAGCCAACTATGGAGAAAATCAACCATTTTACGGAGATAATCGAAATAGTAATGGGAATCGTGGAAATTACAACCGTGGGCCTTATGGAGAAAGAAAGCCTAGTCTTGAAGAAACAATTAATAAGTTCACGGAAACTTCAAATTTTAAAAACAAAAAGAACAAGATATTTGGTTAAGGGGTTTCGTGAAAACACAAATAAAAATCTTTCCAGCACGACGAAACCCTAAAAATCTTGGAGCAATGATTGAAAACTCGGTCTTTGAGATAGATGGAATTGAACTTAATGAAGCCAAGCGCAAGGAGGAATGCAACACTGTTTTCACCAATGATTCTCGTGAGGTAATTGAGGGATGCAAGTCCACAATCGACAAGTTGGAGGTCACGAATACCGACGATCGGTAGAGTTACGCCGTAACTACTTCCCGAGTTACTGGCGTAACCATGTTCCGTATATGATCCGTGTTAGGATCAAGTTTATTCTCAGTTAAGGATATTAGTGCAAGCAGGATAGTCATTCCGTGTTCTGTTGGTAATATTGTTATTTTGGGGGTAGTAGATTTTTGGTCTTGTGTAAACATTATGCCTCTATCCATATTCTTAAAACTAAGGATAATCCACCTTTGGGAAACAGATATCATGATTGAATCAGCAAATGAAACTAAGATTGCCCCTTTAGGAATTACAGGTGGTACGTGTGTAAAGGTCGATAAATTTACTTCAGCCCCCGAATTTGTGGTAATCGATAATGTGAAAGACGAAAAGGAGCATTTGATTCTTGGTAAACCATTCCTTGACACATTAGCACGTTATGGTGGATACTATGGAAATATAGTGGAGTTTAAATTGGATAAAACCTTGAGCCTTGAACCAGACAAAATTGTTACGACAAAGGAACCACCGAGGATAGAATTAGATAACTCCGATAGGTTTCCACCTTCATCTTTTGGCCATTTGCGGACTCCAAATCCGTGACGATGAAGATGATGAGGAAGAGATCCTGCTCTGCTCCCGCCACGTTGTAAAAGGAAGAGTTCATTGTTGTGTTCCTTTAGTTGAGGGACCAAAGTAATATTCCCACGTGTTCCCTTTCCAAAAAGGATGTAATGGAGGAGGAAAGTATCTCATTCGTATGATTAAAGAAGTCGAAGTTTGGTGGTGCCGGGAAAAAAAAGGATATCGAGAAAAAGTGGTTACAAGAGCATAGTGCTTTTAGCGAATGGTTCTCCGATATTGATTGGACCATTCATTTTTGCGAACCAGCTATCATGCACGATGAATACACCATGGCATGGCCTACATGCAACCCCAATCGCAAGATCTGCGATGGAGGAGAATACCCTGAACCTAAATGGCTCAAACGCAAGGAATGGGCATGTTTTGACGAAGATAAGAGAAGCAATGTAGGATACAGGGGGATCTCATTTGAAAATTGGTTACGAGTAAAGTTTGGGTATGTTAAAATTGATGGGGAAGAAGAGGCTAGGTTTCGTTTCGAATGGGTACGAGCTAATTTTCTCAGAGAAAAGATACACCATGACTCGATATGTTTCGCCACATGTTTGGGACCAGCCTTATTCAAAGAAAAAGACATGGAAGAAGTCGGGAAGTCCAAAGGCCCCATAGAAGCCCCGCACTCGAGTCTAACTTAAAGACTCAGAAATAAAGAAAAGTGCTCTTCGGGAGACAACCCAAATTATCCCTTTCTTTTGTTATAATTCCTTTTATGTTGGGTTTTGTGTTTTCTAACTAGTTTTGCAGAAACGAGGAACTAATTGTCACGCAGCTTCTCGATCTCGAACAGAGTTACAACAGAACTCATCTTGGTGATTACGCCAGTAACCAACCTTTTAGCAAGAGTAATTCTTGAAGATTACCAATTACGGCGTAATACCATCTCGGTGGTTACGCCAGTAACTACTCGCTTTGCACTCATTCCAGTTTTGCGATTCAGGCGTACACCTCAAAAGAGTTACGACGTAACTTTCCTCTCTTTAATTCTTTCATTTTAAAACACAATAACCTTGTATTAGTTTTTAAATGAACTTTGTGGGTGTGTTCCTGTAAACCCTCACGAGACTTCACTCGTCCACTTGGGACACCAAGTGGTTTAAAGGCTTGTTGCATTCGCTAAATGCAACCGTGATTCCTATGAAAGTGAGTTAGGTTTGTTTTTCATTTTTCATATTTTCTTTTTTGAATTATGCTTGTCGGTATTGTAATTTCAGGGATTGAAGTTTGTTCATGATGCTTATACGAAGGCACATCTCTTGTTCGTGGGCCTTCCTTCTTTATGGAGCAGATTTCAAGGAAGTTCTCGCTCTAATTCTACCTTTCTCTTCAACTTTATTTAAATGCCTAGTACAAAAGGGACTTTGTACAATTCAAGTGGGGGGACGGGAGTAGAATTATCTCTTGAACTTTATTTCGCCTCATTTTTCTAGTTTATTTTCAAAATTATGTCATTTTAAAAATTTTGACATGTTTTTCTTAACCTAACTAGATTAGACCTTAGCCGAGCACATACAACCCTTGATATTATATGGTGAGATTAGCCTTATCCGTTTCCAATATTTTACCCCAAATCCACCAAATTATGAGTGTGCTTGGTAGCTTGTAAACTTTATAACTTGGCCTTTGCATCATTTCGAGACCATAGATGAGGTATGTTGAGTTAGCTCGATGTATTCGGACTTTTCAGTTTTAGAAGGCAATATTATAGGATTATCACCCAAACTGCCTACCATTGTGAGTCTATCGATTAGTCACCTCGACTTTTCGACCCCCATGTGAAACCTTTTTTGTTGCACTCATCTTTAGTGCAAGATACCCCTAGATACACCCTTCTGAGCCATTCCTTTCATTTTGTTCACCCAATATATTGTTTCGATACACCTATACACCTTAGCCTACCCTGTAGTCTTTATTTCTGATTGGGAAGTCACCATTTGCCTAAGTTCAAGGTTCGAGTGGAAAGGTTCGGAAATCACGCTTTCATCGACAACATATCGAAGATCATTGAAGACCCCAATTCCCATTGTTCATCTCAAGTGGGGATATTATGTTATATTATATATATATAAAAAATAAAAAAATAGTTGTTATGATTATGCTATTGTAAAGTGCGATGTTATAAGCACTGTAGTATGAGCTTTATTGATTTAGTATCGAGGAGGCCACCTCGGTCACATTTGAAGATTGGAGTTGGTAGTTATGCCAACAGTTGGAGAAAAGGTAGTGTGCCCATCACGACGTCCTCTAATGACACATCTACCTTGAATTTCATGATCCAGTTTCTTGACTTCAAACCTTGAACTTTGGGCGGACTGTAAGTGGTGATGACTTGGTTATAGATTTAGACTACCTGCTTGTTTTTTATTTTACACCAATTATATATCCTATGTCTTATTCTACCCTTTTAGTCATGAAGCGTGTCTAGGTGATGCAGCGAGCAATCTTTGGTGTCTTGGCCATGGATTTGGTCATGTATCATTGATTTTGTCCACTTCGCGTGACATGTTAGTAATGATGAGTCACCCATTAACCCTTGTCGTGTCTACCCATATTGCCTTCGAGAATTGTTTAGCCCTTAACTCTAGTGGTGGAGATTTGTGTAACCACCAAGCTTATGATAGAATACATGCTATGACTGTGCGATTGAGTGATCTCCCCGAAATTGACACTTAGAATAGTTGAGAGATTTGAGTGTTTGTTCCCCTTTCGTGAGGTGTTCGGCTTTGTTTTATTCTAGCATAAGGGATTTGTAAACTCATATTTTCCAGGTTATGGGAGATATCTTTTTAGGAATATATCTAATAAGGTCTACTTGAGGGCAAAGAGAGTTCAAGTGGGGGGATATTTGATAACATCAAATAGTCCTAAATATTAAGTGTCAATTTCCCCCGATAATGCTCGTTATTTATATCATTTATATAAATTTATGCTTGTTTTACATTGTTTTCCACTTTCAGGTAAATTACGAGCATTGGAGCTAAAGAGATGCGGAACTGGAAACATATCTAAAGATTTATCACAGTATGCTAATTTGAAGAAGTTACGACGTAAATCATCTCTCACATTACACCGTAACTATTGCGTGACTCAGAATGCCAACTTATCAGAAGGTTACGGCGTAACTCTTCCCAAAGGTTACGACGTAACTACATTAGTTCAAATGAGGTTCCACGCATCTGATACTTACGCCGTAACTCATCGAATCACTTACGACGTAACCGTGTTTATTGAAGACTACAACAGTAACCACTAATAAGGTTACGCCAGTAACCAAAGCAGATCTAGTGCATTTTATGAAGAAATAGAAGGTTACTGGCGTAACTCCTATATTGGTTACGCCAGTAACCCATATCTCGACCTATAAATACCCCACAAATTCCAAAGATTTCTAATCATCCCATTCCACACACAACACTCTAGAACGTGGGAAAAAGCTCAAGGAAGGTCTAGGGAGCATACAGAGTCGTTTCCAAGGAGAAGTCACTCTATTACGATAAGCATTAGCGTTTTATATTTCTTTACTTTCAATTCATGTATTTCGTACCTTTGAATATTGAATTGATTTGCTTGATTAATATGAGCTGCTAAGCACCTTTTGGTGCTAACCTAGTTATGATTCCTTAATTGTTTTGTTTATGCTTACCTTTACTCCGCACAATTATTTCTAAGTGTATGCATGCGTAGTTCATTGGTAGCCACCCTTGGTTCGGTAGTTTTGAATGGCGGTAGAGGCCAATTGCCTAGGAGATATGACCAACCCAACCCTAGGTGAGCGGATCGAGATGAGAAGGGTAAGATATGACCAACTAACTACCCTTTCTACTTGTGCGATTTGACCAACCGATCACCTATCGCTTGGATGAACTTAAGAATTGGGGTGTAGTGTCTAAGTTCCTAACGGCCGAGCACTCACTATTATGAATCCAGCATGTAGCGGTACTTAATGACTTGGCTTAGGGACCAGAACAACAGACTTATGACGGTGCTACCGATTTCTCTGTGGTGGCATCTTTGTTGATAGGTTAGGCGAATTGACCAAATGATGTCCTCTCGAATTTGACCCCACCAAGTAATTGGAAGTAAGTAGACGAGACATAACTAGCTAGGAGGATTATCTAGGTTAGCACCACTCTTCTCTATTGATTTCCTTTATCCATTTATCGCCTTTATTTTATTCTACATTAGTAATTTAATTAATTAAATCCCTATCGAAACCTTTATTAAATCTGTGACACTAGACTTAGTAATAATCTAACACACATAGCTCTTGGGACGACCTCGGCTTTATCGATTACTACACTACACGCGACCGGCACATCGCCTGTTAGTCCACTAGGGTAGACCATAGGTATAACGAGACACTATAAATTTAAGACACGGTCAAGAAACATGCATCAAGCACGGGTTATGTACGATAATGGTGGAAACATCATCGGAAAAAAAATTAAAAAGGTCAAATCTTGTTGTTGCTCATGTTAGCGAGTTGTCCTTTAAAGATGTCCAGATTCAACGTATTGCGGTGGCGACTTGTGCTTAAACATAGCGACTTGCTTTTGAGCATAGCGACTTAAAAATGACCTTAAAGACCTAGCGACTTGTTATTTAACAAGTCGTAGCGACTCAACTAGCAACTTGGCTAGCGAGTTGGTGCTAGCGAGTTGGTGCTAGCGAGTTGGTGCTAGCAAGTTGGCTAGCGAGTTGGCTAGCGAGTTGACTCAAGACCATTGTCACTAGCGACTTGACCTTGAACAGAAATGAAGAAGGAGAAGACATGATCAGACCATAGACCACATATATCACAACCACATAACCAAATACCATTTTCCAAGACTCGATCTCAGTTAAACAACCATCATCGACCTCAGTTTAAGCCATCACTGGTCCATGGTTTTTCAAGTTATATAATATCGAGATGTACTGAAGTTGTTACAACAAATCCGAATTAAACAACAAACCCTACATCACTCTTTGACTCAAAATAAAGACTTCCAAATGATCTCAAAACAATGATGTGCTTCCTTGTTTCAAGTCTAAACCTTTGAAGGCTTTTACACAACATCTATCATCACAGATCGACCATAACGAAAATATGATTAACAAGTCAATGATCTCAGCTTTGATCCTTTTGTGTTAGGTTCATAGAACACATAGATCTATATAGATCTATACACAAAGACCTTGTGCCTCATGGATCTAAAAGCGTTTTTTGTTATTAATATCTGAATCTTAAAGGAATGATATTAACAAGTATGTTAACCCATGTCCTTGGCTCGGTTGAAACTCAATAACAACAAAAGTTAAAGATCAAACCTACCTGTTTTGAGCCTCGTTCATAAGCTGAAAAACCATCCCTGTGGCTAGACCGAACTGCCTCAAGCCATCCATATGGCGACTTATGGATATTCGAGTCCAAAACCTTATGCCATCTCTGTGGCAGTCACAAGTCCATCAAGCCACTCACTATGGCGAGAGTATAGTTGAAACAAAAGTTCTTTCGTGGGTACTTAGTGTTGGTTCATGATCTGTATTGGTTTTTGTAATATGATTAATATGAAGCGGTTTTACTATTGGATCTGATTTGGGAACAGGTGAGATGAAGCAGATTTGGAGTATGATTTGGAGGCGTGTGTTATGTGAGGAGAAGTATAGGGTATTATTCTAGGGTTTGTGTGAGAATACTCTGTTAAATACCCGTAATTAGGGTTGGGTTGTCTTAATGGATCGGATGGGATTTTTTTTTGATGGGCCATGATACATTTAAATTGGGTCACGTGATGGTGTTTTTGTGATTGGTCTCTTGATGCATTATATTCGAATTCGTGAGGTGAAAATGACTGTGTGAATTCATGATATATAACATTTGAACTCAATATGATTATTCTCGTGAGTTTATCACAAATGACTGTGAATTATACACAAGTTATTCGTGAGGTAAAAATGACTGTGTGTCATTTTGTGTATAGATATGTGAATTCGTGAGTTTATGATATATAACATTAAATATTTGAAGACATTTGATTATTCTCGTGGGCTACATGTGATCCTTGTTGGACTTGCACTAATGTTTTGAAACGGACGTGGTGTTAAGTAATTGCGCTAATATTCTATCATCATGGGATGCGAGTTGTAATTTTATGATACAGGCTGTCAACGAAATGTGTGATGATGAGATTTGGATTGATGAGATGTGTGGAAGCAATTTGATGATGAGATTTGATGGGTTGTGCAGATTGATACTTTGGTGTATACATTTTCACGGGATATATAACGTCACGGCTTAAATTATTTTTTTAAATAATTTGGTTGACTACGGGATTGTTTGTTCGGTATTTCATATTTGGATTTGAAGTGAGGTTTTCCGGGCGCGTTTACTTATTTCATCTTCTTTCTTTCTACCATTTCGCGAAGATGACTTGTTTGAGCATTTATTGAGGATGATAAAGACTTGGCTATTTAATTACGGTTGTGACTCTTTCTCATTTAACCCACAACGTAACTATCACTTGATGTCTCACTCGATTGAGAATGTCAAGAGGTTTTGTACATTGGGTACACGTTTCTTCACAAGAATTAGTACAAGGTTAAGTAACAAATCTGGGGAATTCTACTTCATGATCAAGTTTGGTATATCGGGTTTACATCTCCATGTGGTCACTACAATAGCCAACAGATTGCGTGAATGATGTGTTTACCAAAGTGTTGATTGGATGGTTGATGATGTTGGATAATGGACCGTTGATGAACCGATGCATGTTCCCCTAAAACAGACATTCACTGACACCAAAAATCGTCACAACAACTTCAAGCTGACATTGTTTACGGTCTTGTCTTGATTTTGTAAAATCCCGCGAAAGAATCTATTTCGGTTTAAATCATAGACTTGTAAAATCCGTGACAATGGAAACATCTGGTAGATTGTTAAGTGCATTTAGGATCATCTTACGGTTTATTCTTGGTTTTGTAAAATCCGCGAAGAAACTATTTCTCGGTTTAAACCATAGAATTGTAAAATCCCGTATTGATGGAACCATCACGGAGAAAAGGAAAGTGTATTTAGGGATCTTTTAAATCTTTGGTGCTACGGTTTACGCTTGAAGAAGGATAAAGGTGTACTTCATGAATTGGATGTGTGTTTGGATTTTCATCATGGCAGTTTGGTTATTTTATGGTTTTGCGAGGTTATGTGCTTTTAACCATGGTCGGGATGAAACCATTATCAGAGTTCACTTAAAACGTCAAAGGAGGCTAGATTTGAGTTTTTAATCAGAAGATGTGACAACAGAGTTAATTCACTATTATTTATTTGAGGTTGAAGTGAAATATCACGAGCGAGTGTACTTAGTATCTGAAGGTATCGGGGATGGTTGGATGAAGATTCTTCAAGATCCTTGTTCGAGCTTATTATCAAAAACGAAGACTTGGAAATCTAGTTATTGTTGGGTGACTTTTACCTCTTCTTTTACCACTTGGGGAATTGGGCTCTTATCACCTCAAAATAACTATCACTTAAAGGAGTTACGTTGTAGTGCTCGATGTCACATTCAATTGTGGATTTTCAAGAGGTAATGTCGTCTATTACTTGATGGTTGGTTGAAGAGTATAGAGTACTTAGAGATTCAAAGGGCATGAATTCTCGACACCGCTCTTTGTTACATATGTGCAAGTTTAAGTCACGAGTTCGGGTTAGTTTACTTGAGGTCAAATTCATCATATCGGGTTTTCTCCATCGTTGTCACTACAAAGAGCCTCTTGAATGATAATGGGGTTAATTACATGTTTTGCTAAGAGAGTGAAAAGAGAGAGATTATGGCGTATGAACACAACAGTTCATGCCTCGTACTCAAAGAAAAGAAATGTGTACGTTTCGGTGTGCATTATCTTCAAAGAAGAGAAATCTTCTTATGACGTATGAACACAACGATTCATGCCTCGATCTCTAAAGAAAAGAAAAGTGTACGTGTCGATGCGCTTTATCTTCCGAAGAGAAATCTTCTATTATGACCATTCTCATCAACATGCTTCATACTTTTTCCATGCGCTTGATCATCAAGTGAACCGGGCTACTAATCGATTGTTTTTCTCATTCCACTTGCTCGATTATAATGAAGATGGCGACATCATGTGCTTATTTTGGGAGAGAAGTGTAATAGAACATTCTGATGATTTTCATTATTTAATCAAGAATGGCAACTCCGTATGCAATTCTTGAGGGGAGAAAAAGTATGAAATTATGCATGGTTGATTATTATTTGAGAATTTAAATGGTCATACGGCTCTAAACTCATGTAAGAACCGAGCTTCTTATTATCGGGTCATCTTCACATGGAGTTTTTCTCTTCTAAAGAGCCGTTGGTTGACATCTTCACTCGGATTGATGAGTTTATCGACAAAGTGCTTCCGGTTAATGCTTCACGTATACATCAACATGATGATTCCAAACAATCTCTCTGTTCTTGTTTGATGTGATTGGTAGTTTGGCGTTACCATCTTGTGTGCTCGTTATGCCTTATTGCCGATTTCCTTGATGAATATCTTTACGTTTCTTGATTGATTAGGAGAGATTTTAGTTAAGGATTTGCAAGATGTAAGTTAATTGGAATGCGTTTTGGTGGGATGATTTTGGTGTAAGTTGAAGATGTTAACTATCTATTCCCCAACCGGACAATCTTGAAGAAGGTCGAGTCTACGATCTATTCTACATTTTCTCGCTACATGTTGAAGACTAAAGGCGAGTTGCGATTGATTATCAAAAGACTTCTTCTTAACTCGGTCATTCATCATACAGATTGTCGGTTTAGGGAGAGCACTAATGGGGAGAGTGATATGTCAATTTAAGCCCCAATTAGACTTGCTCATATTCTTGACAAGTTGATTCCCAAGAGTTCAAGTGTTCTTCTCAACAAATTTCTAGTATACGGGCTTTCAAAGTGTTCTTGATTACAAGTATCAAAACTAGAGGGGAAGGAGACCGTAACTAAACGCGAGTAATCTTGATGAGCTTAATACTTCTAAGTGATTGAAGATATCCGGGAAGACTATTGTCATTACCGCAGAGAAACTCAAGGTTTGACTCATGGCGTTTGTGTTTATTTCAACTATGTGGGGAAGAGATGTTAGAGAATGTTTACGAAGATATAAGAGGTACATTGGTGTGATGATCTCGATGTTATCGCAATCATCGGGGAGAAAATTGTGTACATTGGGGATGGTCATTTGTTTTACTTGAGGGCTTAATCATGATTCGAGATATAATCACTTATTCGGTGTTGACATCCGCATAGATTGTCACCCGCAGAGATAATCGATGATTCGGCCGCTTCTTCAATGTTATCGGTTGTTCTCTCTTTGGGGAATGTGTGTACTTGGTCCTTGAGCTTCATACACGATCATCGTGGAAGAAAGCCATTGTTTACCACAAACATTGGGAGGTGTTTTCCTTCCGGCATGATGTGTATTCGGGAGAGTTCTTGGATATTGGTGTACTTGGGTTCTTGAGCTTCATACACATTCATCGAGACGAAAGATGTGAACATTGGGAGTTGTTCTTCATTACCCTCATGATGTGTATTCGGGAGAGTTCTTGAGCATTATACATAGAGACCGATCGCATCAATTCAACTACTAGGGGAATTGTTCTCTTGACACCTTTGGAATGGATCGCTTGGACGTCGGTTGGAAAGGAAATTTGAGAAGATTGTTTTATGTGTGGATGATACGATCTTTGTTCTTCTTGTTGATGATATAACCTCGAGCGAAGAATCACGGTGATTATTCTTGAAAGGAGCAATGGATTTATGATAATGGTGTGCTTCTACAAGCACTTGGCTAAGGCAAGCTTGAAATAGAGCTTGAATCGCTCATCTAATGGATCTTGGTTTGGGGGAAGTCGCCAAAGTCTCTTTTCTCGAAGGCTCATGTTCTATCTTCTATTCGGAGCCTTGGAAGCTTTGGTGGTGAATGTTTAAGAGATGACGATTTCTTCTTCAATAACGGGGCTGCTTGATATCCTTATCTCGGTACTCGTATCATCATCTTCTTTTACTATATCATCTTCTCTATCTTTGTATATATTTATCTGAAAATCAAAATACAAAAATATAAAACCAACAAAAACAAAATACAAAAATATAAAACCGAAAAAAGAAAATAGAAAAATATAAAATCTTCAAAACCCATAAAAATATGAAAATTTCAAAAATACCAAAAATATGTTTTCTCATGACATGTCTTCGGTATCGATAACATCTACGGTCTTAAAAATGTCATTCAATAATGGCACGGATTGTAGATGAAGTTCGAGCAGGAGGTGTAAATATTTCTTTTAAACATGTCTCAAAATATGGCTTACGATTAATTCGAATCAGTAACTCGCTCTTCAAAACTATGGCTTACGCTTATTTGATCAACCCGGGCTTCAAATTATGGCTGCGATTACTTACGATCGTAACCCGTGTTAAACAATGGCTTGCTATTATTTCGAGATAGCAACCCGTTCTTTTAAAAGAAGGAAAGTCTTGCGCTAAACCTAATTTTCAAATATTTCGTACTTATCCTATAAACAAAATGAGGAAAGTATGTCGAAGGATACTTTGTTCCTATACAAATGTTTTCCGTCTATAATTCTTGAGAAAAATATTTGTTGTGTTCAAAATAATGGTAAATGATTTCCTTGAAAATCAATCGGTTTGAGTTTTTAGTAAAATTGAAAACTCAATCAATGACTTCAGTAGCTTTTAAAACTTTTTCTAAAAATGAGTCATTGATTGAGGGGAGAATGTTTTCAAATTTATATCATCTAACGGACTTTCTTAATTATCCTCGTGCTTAATTAAAATGATAATTGCCTATGTCGAAGGACTAGGAATTTAGGATATGATTGTTAGGATTAGATGATTATAGATTTGAAAACAGTTATTCCCATACCGTTATGATCGATTGATATGTTGAATTGACTTTTATTAGTCGATTGTTGTTTGGGTGATGTCGACCACCATATATCGTATGTGTGTTCACTAACGTGTCACGGTATATTGGTATATAAGAATGTTCCCGATCCGGATCCCACTATTGAAGATTGGATGCCAAAAGGAAAGGGCAACTATTTCTTGGGTTGACAAATGAAGAAACGGAGATTAATTGGATTTCTATGGAGAGTTGGCATAAATGCAACGTAAGAGGTCTCACCGCATCGTGAGATGGTTTTCTTCTAAGTGATTGAAGAAACGGAGCTTAAATTGACCTCGGTTGGCATTCAAAATGCAACGTAAGAAGAAGTCTCACCGCATCGCAGACGGTTTTCTTCAAGCCTACAACAACAACAACAACGAGCTTCTCAACCACCTAACGTATCTTGTGCGGAAAAGTAGTAAATGATACCATCTTTAAACAATTTTGAAAATATTGTTTTGAATATGGAAAATATTGTTTTGAAAATAAATTGGTCTTAATTTTGAAAATCACCGGACTTCATTTATCAAAACTTAAGTCACTCAATTATCGACTTGGTCATCGATTGAGGGAGAGTGATTTAAAATAAATTATTTTCAAACAATATTGCTTCATAAAAGTCCGGATTGTCAAATATAAGTGGTGATCTAAAGATTTAATGTTATGTCATGGTATGATTTTTCTTTAGAATCAAGGTCTTTCAAAATGAAATTTTTACATTCTTGTTTGATTGTGAAATTGTTTTGTTTTACTTAAAAGATCTCTTAAAACTATCATACGACACTAACAATCTTTAATGTCTTAAAATGGTCCTTATCATCATCTTTCAAAATTGAATCTTGCCGTCTCTCCCAAATTTTTCTAAATGATTTAAATCATTGGGATCACAAATCTCAAATGGTTTGATATTTACGATCGGGTAGAGATCGTGATTTAAATCTCAAATCTGTTTTAAATAGAATTGGTTTTAGTCCTTTATAGGCACTCCACGCCTCCATGTGCCAAACGATTTCAATATACATAATGCACATGTTGAGGAGGAGGATTTATCCAAAACCGGATGAGTATTTAAACAAGGCCACATTTTCTCCCATGTTTTATAAACCTTATTAATCACTTGGGATCCAAAATCTCAAAGGGTTTGATATTTTTGATCGGGGAGAATTTGTGATTTAATAATGAAATTTGATAAAAGTTGATCGTTTTGATTCGGTTATGCAGGCTGCTTCTCTCATATGTGCTAAACGCTTTGAATCTCGAAGCATATATTGAGGAGAGCATTTTATAAGAAAATAAACTATCGAGGTACAAAACTTTTATGTTTTAACATAATGTACCTTGATTGAGTTTTCAAATAGCTTAAATGGCTTTTGTAATCGTGGATGTGCTTCAAAGAACTCTTGCCTCTATGTGATAAAATGATTTCACTTATCCTATGCACATATTGAGGGAGAATTTTACCATGAAAATCAAATGGCTTTTTCATATGAAAATTGTGATCAAAGAAAATATTTCAAAGTCCTCTTGCCTCCTTGTGCTAAACAATTTTAAATCATATGCACATGTTGAGAGGAGGTTTTCTAAATGATCAAAACTATTAAGGTACAAAATGCTTTGATCTCGTATCACAAGTACCTTGATTGTTTTCCAAATGATTTTCAATTGGTTTCATGAAGGAAAGAACAATACCAAAAGACCGACCAATTTACTTTATGCATGGAGTTATAAGGATGGTTAGGTTAGGTATTCGTTCCCACGATCCGCGAGCAGGAGGGATCTACCGAGGACAATCCACTAGATAATGTAGAGTCCTTAGGTATATTGAAAAAGGAGAAAAGTGAGGAATGGGAAGAGTGCGGATCGAGACCGAGCTAGTCTGGAATAAACCCAACAAGGTTCTAGTTATGAAGTCTCGGTAAGCTTGAAGGGGTTGAAGAATGAAAAGAAATGAATGATAAAAGGGTGAAAAGAAATAGCCTCCATCAATTCAACCTTAGGGCGAAACCGGGTTCAATTCATATGCTACCGGTGGTTACTAAGGTAACACCGGTATTGAAGACAAGACATCATGGACCCGGTGATGCCCGCACTAAACTTCCCAAACCACTCAAGTTCCTCTTAAAGGGCTTGTTTCATTCTCACGGGAACCTACATAATCTATCGACTTTCTCTTAGAGATTGTTGATATTGAAGAAGGAGACCCTCCCTAGTCTCCCACAGAGAACCAAATATGCACGATTGAGTCTAGAGCCAAGAGATCATCCACAATATCTCGTTAGGACACTATATTCTTGAAGACTTGTTGTTTCACACAATGTGGAAAGTAAGTATATATTAAGAGTCCTACGATTATCCTTGTGGTATTGCGTAACATCCGAGTGATATGTAAAAATATTCACAATGAAGATGGAAATCCTCTAGAGCCTACATCAAACAAGCTCTTGGTGGGTGACATGTGAGATCTTCTAAAGATCAAACTTGTGACAACCGGATAGAAACGATGGGGAGATTCAATCTTGAATCAACATTGGTCCGAGAAATGAATTGATGAATACTTTTGGAAAAACCGTTCGATGTGCAAATCTTCTTTTCTCTAGCACGTCGAATGTGTATTCATTTCAAATTCAAAAGTATCTCGATTGAAAAATACTTTTAGAAAACCGCTTCGATGCGCGAATCTCTTCTTTTCGTTAGCACGTTGAATGTGTACTCATTCTCTAATACAAAAAGTATTTTGATTGAAAATTGATCTTTCTCATAAAACCTTCGTCGTATTGCAAAACTCTTTCTTCAAGCAATACGCGATTGTTTTCAAATCATTTTCATCAATCGGTGAATCTCAATTATTTGGTTCACTCACTCCGTGTTGTCTTCTTTGAGACGTTCCGGTTTGAGAACGACTAGAACAAATTGCGAAACCTGTCAAGGAGATTCTTGAATTATACCCGATCACAGGCGACTTGTCTCGATCAACGGGAACCGTGGGCGTGTACCTCAATTCAAATGAAGTGGTCAAAGACACTTTCGTGTGTTTTATTGCTAACTGTTGTTTGCGGTACACTTGGACGGTTGCGGTGATCGTAATTGAGGAGTCAATCCTAAGCCGCATGCTCACAAAGATCCACACTTAATTTGAAGAAATCATGGTGGTGCATATCTACATAACGGCTCGATATTTCATACTATGCTTCGCTTGTTCACGCAAATATCATGAACCAAGAAGGCTTCCGCTACTCGATGGAAGATGTCATGATCCAAAGTGTGAGCATGTCGGTCCAAAAGTCACAATTTCACATGATGGCAACACAACTATGGATGATCCGAGAGATTTCTTGTGGCGATGATCTCAAAGAAAGCTCAAAGATCATCAAAGATGTGGATCGATTAAAGGCCTCCACTGATAGCACAAATCAATGCGGACTTTGAAGATTCGCTACTAAAGCACAAAGATTGCGGAAATGAAGAATTCAAGTCGTCGAGCTCAAGAACGAAGTCAAAGATAGAATGCTAGGAAGCAAAATGTATTTCATGGGGTGACCTCCCTTAGGGGGAGATTGTTAGGAATTGAAAATTCCATGTTAAAGAGTCGGTCACCCCAATAATGGTCTAGCATATGTTAGCTCGTAGACTTGTCGTTATTTACGTTATTATGTAGTTAAATAGTTAGTCAGTAGCGTAAAATAGTTTAGTGCAACACCGTGGAGGAAGGACGGGTCTTTACCCACTGTATCCCTGATCCACAGGCCGATAGGAGGTCGTATTTCTTGTAACTATAAATACCCCTTCCATCTATGGAAGGGGTGGTGCTTTTCAATCTAATATTTCATACTTTGTGTAAACCTCTAGCAAGAACACCCTCTCTCTCTACTAACTCTCTAACTATGGCAATCATGTATTTCCATCATCCAAGACCACCCGAATCATCAACACAATAATATTCGGATCCTAACATAAAAAGTAAGAGAATTGTGTTAAAAAATGACCATAGCTTCTATTCTAAAGGAGAAAAGAAAGAAGTGAGTATGAAAAGAAATGATAGAATTTATAATGTGTTGTTGAATTCATTTCCCTCTTAATCGGTCTAAGGCGGGTTCGAGTAAGGGGATTCAATCCCCATCATTTTCACTGTCACGTCACCTTTCTATCTCCAGCGACCTCCAGGCGATTGGGTGCCCCAGTAAGACGACCTACACTACAAAAAACATACCCCACAAATATACTTTTTATATTCATTAAATATACACACAAACCACTTTCTCAATTCGAACGTGTATGGGATCACTTCCCTCCTGAAATTGAGCGATCGACTCATCCCACAGAAGGATGATCGATTAGTAATCGATCACCTATATCGATCCCGAAGGCTTACTGGAACCAACCTAAAAGTGATTTCAAGTAAAAAAAAAAACCCACATCTTTTTTCTCGTTCTTTTCCTTTCTTCTTTAAATTAGTCTTTTCTTTTCTTTTTAAAAAAATTCTTGATAACACAAATTGTTAAATTTCTTTTCCTTTTTTCTCTCTTGTAAATTATATTTTTTTTTTGTAAATTAAAAGAGATGATATTTTTAGTGATAAAAAAAAAAGAAAAAAATGAAATCTTTACTAAAAGAGTGTTTGTTTAAGCTTATATGTTGGATTATGAGCTTATGATTTCTACTTATATTTCATAAGCTTTAACTTTTCAACTTATTTTGAGACTTGTGAGCTTATTTAAATTTATAATGATATACTCACAAGTAGTATGAAAATAGCCCATAAGCTTAAACAAACACCCTAAAAGGGTATAAATGTGAACCTAATTCAAACTTGTTTAGTGTAATGTCCGGCGAAACCAGCATCATCTCCGGTACCAGCGAGATGACCCGGATTCATTACTCACGCATTTGTCGTCTCATCACAGATTCCCTCCACTCAGTCACGGTAAACTCTCACTTTACGTCGTCGTTTCATTTAATTGTTTGTTTTATCATCATTTTCCATAAATTTGCCTAATGACTTTACAGGAAAAATCAATCACCAAACAACAACAACAATCACTCTTAGTCAACCTCTCGCAGGTCGAAATTCATTATTTTACAGTTTTACAGTTACGCTTACTTTAATTTATACTTATTTACTGAATTGTTTGTTTCATAAATTAGGTTTTCAATAAGATAAAGCTTTCCGTTTACGAATTCGATTCGGATAATGGTGATCTGGTTAGTAACTTTTCGTTGTTGTTGTATTTGAGTTACAGTTAGTTAGTTACATTGATGTATAGTTAAGGTTACGTTATTTCTATATATAGGGCGATTCGTTGGGCGATATTACAATGTGCCATTCTTCGGCATATGAATGTTTACAGACGATTATACACGACTTGGTATGATTTTCATGACATGTCTAAAATGTTTACATAATTATCTACTTATTACAGTTTTCAGTAAGCAAGCTGGCTGTTTAATTTGTTTTAGGGGGTGTTTGGGATTGCTTATTTTTTTTGCTTATCTTTAGGAGAATAAGCAGATTCTCATAAGTGGGTAGGGAGCTGCTAATTTGAGTGTGTGTGTGTTTTTTTTAATTTGAAATCAAAATTACTTTCTTACTGGCATAATTTACCTAATAAAAGTTTTTATAAATGAATGTTTGAGAAGTTTCAACAAATTGTTACGAGTAGTTTTTTTTAGTATTTTGCAATTTTTACAAAATAAGCAAATCCAAAAACTATTTTCAGAAGCGCGTATTTTTAAGCAGATTATAAGTAGTAATCTATAAGCAGAAAAATAAGCAATCCCAAACACCAGATTGAGATAAATGTGTAATTAGCAAATCCAAACACTATTTCCTGAATCGCACAACTTTAAGCTGCTTATCTGGTTAAGCAGAATAAATAAGGAAACCCAAATACCCTCTATGAACTCGAATTAGTAATGTATGAATGTTGATTGTTACAGGTGTTTTTGCTAGCAGTTGAGAATCCTTATGTTCGACATTTAGCTGGAAATGTTATTGTGTCGTTATCTGAGTTTGTGGTGGCATCTAGGAGATATTGGGAAGAATTTGTGCAATTGTTATGTTTTTACTTCGAGATAGTAATTTGTAAACTGATTTCACCTTCTCCGGATCCACTACTTAGAGATATATATTTGGGTTGCGATTTGATCAATATGAAATTGGATTTGCGGTCAGTGTTGAGTAACGCTGGGTGGGGGTCAGTAGGTGCTATTGTATTAGTACTACGCACGGTTTTGAAAACGGTGAAAGATGAAGATAATGATAAAATAGTGCAAGTTTATTTGGATGTACTCGGTTCTTGCCTTCAAAATATATCATGGGACTTATGTAACAGGATTTTGGCCGATGAAATTGGTGTAGTTAATGATTTCTTCGAGTTTATAGGGTATCTTGTTCAGTTGTTCTGTTCCGTGGTTTCAGAAGTTGATCCTGAAGACGACAATCCAGCTCTTCATGAAATCTTCAACATCTTTCCAAAAATTTTAGAATGGTGTTTCGGAAAACAAGGTGTAAATCGTCATTATACGTATATCTCTCAATATATTCGCTACAAGATTCTGGTATGGTTTTTGTTTCGATGAATCTTATCATTGGAATATACTTGATTTTTAGATTATTTATTGCTGTGAGGTTCTGCGCAGGTACTAATGATCAGGCTTTGTCTTCGAGACGATCTAAAATGTACAACGGCTGTTTCATGGTTGCATCTTATAAGGAGATACTTTCAAGATTTGTTATCTGAATCTGTAAATCAACCAGACGCTGATCAAGATGATTGCCTGAAAGATTCTCCATTTAATGTAACTTCTCATCAACATTTACAAAGACGGATCGTTTTTCTTTACTTGAGGTGTGCTTTTAGTTTGATCGGGTTACCAGAAAGTCGTAAGAAGCAAAATTTATGTGGGGATGTGATGTCTTGGTCAAACGAAGGTTTTACAGCACTTTATGAATGGCTCAGAAAACAGCTGCCTGAAAATATACTTGTGAACTCCGAGTTATATGATGAGAGCCGCAAGAGCTTCACCAAGTCTTTTATTCAGTTTTATATGCATGAGGATGATATACTATTTAAAGTCCTCTTGCAGTTGACATATATGCAACCGTGAGCAACTAAATAATATAGTTTAGTCCATTTTTTATAGATGATTATATTCTGTATTTGTGTTATTTATTTTTGAGTATTTAACAGGATTAGCCAAGATTTGACCTCCTTGGTCGTCCGAAAGGATATGGTTTACCTACTGTTGGATATCTTTGATCCTGTACACTTATTTCATTTATTTCTTTCAGAGGTAATTGAGACTGATGCATCTTTACTGTTATTATACAGCAATGTTTTTATTACAAAGTATAAACCTTGTTATAATCTCTTTGTTTGCAGCTGCATTATGATCATCAGGTGCTTCTTGATTACCTGATCTCAAAAGACACGGGAGCCAGCTGTGCCGAGTATCTTTTAAGGTATTATATCATAATTTACATTTTAACGTAATTTATTATTTCTGTGTGAACTTTTTTCCAGATTTATATGGTTATTTTATTGTGTTGTGGTTATTCTTTTGATAAATGCAAGAATATTCACAGGTGCTTACGTATCATATGTGATAACTGGAACTCTTTTCTTGGATTCCCGTTTCATGTAAAAGTTGGAAGAGAGTCATTTCACAAGCGAAGAAAACTTCAGAGTAATTTAGAATCTGCAAGTGATGAGATGCCAGTTTCATTACAAACAGATGATAACAATAAACGAAGTTGTAAACAACCATTTTATGATGCGCGTGACTGTTTGCTCCAGCTAAAGAAATCAGTTGCGAGTTTACACCAGAAAGACTTGTTTCCATATAATCCAGAAGTGCTACTGCGACGGTATGTTCATATCTTGATAATTTTCATTTAATAAAGATGTGGCGATTCAGGATCGATTAATAAGCTAAGATAAGTGAGAATCGTGAGAACCAAATTAATTCGCTACTTTGTAACATTGATTCATGACTTTACATATTTGAGCAGTTTTACAGAAGTTGTGAATTAAAGTTACGGAAGTAGAAAATCAGTTTGTTTCTCAAGCTTATCACATATAGTTAGCTTCTTACTGGATCCTTACCATACATCTGTTTCATATGATGAAATGGTAAACTTTAACTGCAAAGTGTTGTCTTCTCAAATGTAGTATTAAGGCTGTTGTGCTTGTCACTTTCAGTTTAACAAGATTTCGGGAACTTTGCTCAATGCCATAAGGTGCAAGAGAAGGGATGTCGGTAGTCAACTCACAAGAGCTTTGTGTTTTGATTTAGTTAAAGGTCACTTAAACTTTTCTTTGTTGTATATATTTATAGCATATGTGTGCCTGTGTGGTCTTTTTAAGTTTTCGAAAGGACCCCTTTTTGAGTAGTCCAGGTAAAGCATAGAATTTTTTAGCAACTCAAATATGTAAACATAATACAACAATACCAATCCTGTTGTGAGCGGGGTATCTGGGAGGTGGTATGTTGAAATATCATACTCCTAGTCATATCCATGACAAACCCGAAAGTTTTATATCAAACGAAGCCCAAAATGACTTTCATTTCCCTTCTAACTTCTTGGTCCAGATCACTCTAACGGTCTAACCTAATAATGACTTTCATTTCCCTTCTAACTTTTATATCAAACGAAGCCCAAAATGATATTAAACCCAAAATGAACCATCTTGGGCCAATGTATTGGGCCAATGATATTAAACCCAATTCGTAAACGCTCGTACAAACCAAGGCAATATTGACAAAGAATTTATGTTTGGTATCCTTGATATTTCTGAGCATTTCCTCAGATATATTGGAATAAACGCGGAGACTTAATAGTACATACTATGATTCTGCTGATTCCATAGATCCATATATACTTAAAAGTATAATGGACGAGAACTGTTTTTGCCTGTTTGTTCAGGAACTTGCAAATGCCTATCTGGAAAATGTGAATGCTCATATTGCTCGTCTTCAACGCCATAATTAATGTTGAATTCCCAAACTGAAAATAACTGTGTTTAGCTTTTGAAAGCTATGTATGTTTATGATTATTATTCTGAATTAATTATGTATTTCTTATCATAAATTGCTCGAAACATTTCGCTGTTTTTTTTATGTTATTAGATTCATCAAGTGTCTTATAAAACACTCATAAATTATTGTCATTTTCTTATTATAGTCATTTATGCAACTATGAATTATTGTCACTCATTTTTTAAATTTTAAATAATCAAACAATTGTCTAAAAACGACACACTTTAATGTGTATAAATCGTTTCTATAATTATAATAGTCGAATATGCTATAAATGATGTTCAAATCACATATTCACCACATTATACATTACAATGCCTTTACGATTCAACAATGGTAATCGTAGGATTAGGTCTTACAAGTAAGTTATATAGTTTGCTTCTTAAGCGTTTGTCGTAAAATTCATGTTATCTAATCGTTTAATTTTTCATTATAACAATGAATGGGGTGTCGCTCCTTCTACCATTGACATATGCATTCATCATGGTGGTAGAGTTGTAACTACAAATGTTTTTTACGATTATTGGGGCGGCGATGAACTTATGATATGCAATGTGAACACACAATTTAACCTACACCACCCTTAGACGATTAGTTGCCCAACATCTAAGTCAATACACCGATGTATTTGCTTACTACTTGCGTGTTCCGACTCTCCAAATGAAAGAAGAAGATAGTATTCGTAAGATAGAACATGAATGGTATATTGACGCCTGGCTATCCGACATTCAACTTGGTCATGCATTGGATATATACTTGGCCTATTATCGTTATCCGACCCTTATTGACCCAAATCGTCAAAGATGGCTGCTAAGAAGATAGGAAACAAACGGCTGGATAAGTGGACATGTTGAGGCGAATCGAAAGGCTGCTCGGTTGAGGAGATTCATCACATTAATTACCATTTCATTTGATCTTTTAACTACAATGTTGAATGTCCATTACAATATTATCATCATTCATGTTTACTTTTTGAGTTTTCTTCGAACAAATAATAGTAACAATACCATGTACAATGGTACTTATTTATTGCGAAATCGAATGTAACATTTAACGATCACTATTATCTTGCAAAAGTTACTATGACATAAAATCGAATGTAACAAATACGTTTAATAATAAGTTTGACCCAATTAACATAAACTTGAAATCATATCAGATATACAACTAAATATATTATTTGTACTATCCTTTCCTAATAACTACTTTAAGTTTTAACTAAGATTCCCAAAAAATATTTTTACAACCGTAAAATCAAAACAAATATAATCATATAAGATATGTTTAAAATATATGATTTTACATATCCTTTCCTAATTTTTTAAAATCATCAAACTATATAAATTCCATACTCAATCACATACTTCATCAACAAAAAACATATATACTTTCAAAGCATGTTCAATACCAAATCACCGAATGCAAGCAATGAAAAAGACATTAATCAATCATCCGACCCTCCCGTTATTGGGACAAAAAATATGCTAGTCATCGACATATCAGATGACGATGTGGTATGCATTTCTTATGATATAATTTGTAACCTTTAACACGTTTACATTTATAAACTAACTTTTTTTTGTGATCATTTCAGCCTGTTCCCGTCACAAAAACGGTGAAGATTACGAAAGGATGGTAATTTTATAAACAACCCTGTTGTTGGTGGTGTGACTTCTCATCATGATTTAGAAGAAGGTGCACATGACTTAGACGAGGTATGAACATATTAAATACTACTAAATTGCATGAAGATAGTACCAACTTTTGTGACTCATGTCTAAACATTTTGTTAGGAATCTGCTGATGACAAGCCTCTGAGGATAAAGCGCACTACCAAGGATACACAAACTTCTCTTTCAAAGAAACATTTGTTTAAAATTATTGATGACTCTACTAATGAAGAGAAAGATGAAGCCACGGATGATTCAGCCATATTCGACAATTCAATTCATTATAAAGCTAAAGAAGTTGATCAAGAGGATGACAAACTAATTGATTATTCTAATGATCATGTCTACCATTTGGATGACTTTACTGATGACAAACATTTAGTTGATCAACAACACACTTTGATGTTAAAAGATAAAAAGTTTGATCTCATTGATGAAGAATCCGATGCAAATATTCATAACAAGAACAACACAAGCGACGATGGTGTGTGGGTTAATATCAACGATATTCCATATGAACCTTTTCACGCTTTAGATATTCATAACAACTACATTCATGATGAATCCGAAGAAACTTTACAAGGTACTGACGTGTCTGATGAAAATGATAAAGACGGTTTCATTGATGACGAGTCTCTGGGTTTTATTCTACCGATGATTAAGATAACGATGATGATTTTGGATGGTTGTGTTTGTGTTTGATATTTATTGATGTTTCAACCCGTTAATCAGTTGTGTTAGAATAATCTATTTTGTTCTGTTATTTAGTTTAAAATTCTTCAAGAGTAGCACATTCATTACCGTTCTAAACATACGAAACATTTAGACAACACCTTAAATAGTTTAGGATAGTTCATAGTATATACCGATTATCATGTATGAAGACATGATCATTTAGAGTCTGATTTTCTTATGTCATTCGAATAATTAAGTTTCATGAATAAGATTCCACGTTGATCACTTTTGTGTAACAATTATTTGCTTTCAATGAATGTTCATTTCCTTATCTTCCATGAATTTAGTTTTTGTATGGTACAATTAAGGCACGTATCAAGGCTTTTTGGTTTCAAAATATCATCATATTAAATTATATAATATTACTCAAATTAATGACATATTATTACAAGCAAATTACCTAAACAATCCATTTCAACACTCATTTTACAAATTCAAACTTTTTTTTTCTTAGTTTACCGAAGTGAACTAAAAATGTCACATCAACATCTTTATCATAGGGACCAGGCATGTCGTAACATTATAGTGTTAACTTTAACAAAACATCATACTAAATTACTCACACGCCACGTATGATAGTAAAAAACAAATTCCACATTTCCACTGTTCCTAATGTCCAAAATTGATGGGCCAGCTTTTAGTAGTTATAGGTACCAAATGTCCAAAACTATCAAATATTATTAAAAATAAAAGTGTGAAACGTGTAAACCGAGTAAATCATGTGGTTGTAAATTATTTACTATTCATTTAACCATAACTATCATCTTCTTTATTTCCTTCCCACCATAACCAGAAGTATAATAACCTTAAACCCATCACTGCCACGCCCAGGCTCCACTGCCACGCCCATGCTCCACGCCCAGGCTCCACTGCCACGCCCATGCTCCACTGCCACGCCCAGGCCACGGCTAGCTCACCCTCTCGCCCAGGGCACGCCCAAAACACGCCCTCACTTCTTACTGGTTTGTATCACGCCCAAACTTCTCGCCCTAAACACTCATTCGCCTAGTTTCTTGCCTTGCCCACGCCCAGGAATTGGTTATACACGTGTACGGTTTAAAACCTATTACGGTGGAAATCTAACGTATAATATTGAAAAGTTCATTTTAGAAAAATGTATAGGCGTGGTTTATATGTGTAAAGTAGCAGCAGAAAGTGTTCGTTTAGGAAATTTTCTCTATTATTACTCCATTTGATGATATATTTCAAGTCAATGTAATCACCTATTTAATGATAATTAAGTTTTTTATTATTATAAAAATCAAATAAATCATTTATATTATTTGTAAAAGTTAACAATCAAAATACTTACTCTTCATATCATTACCTAGTTTATCTCTTTTTCAAACTCTATATATGTACTTGAATTCAGTCTTTTCAACTTCATATCCATAAAATTGTCATATAACATTTTATGCAAAACCTATCAACAACATCATTTCTCTAATACACAAAATGTATTGTAAACCATTATCATCATGGATGATGAAAATACTCCACCAAACACCAGAAAACATACATCAGATATACTTGTGAATAGGAAATATAAAGATGCACAAAATCCTTCCACGTCCAAAAAGAATTTAAAATCGTCTAAAGATACAACTCAAAATTCAACTGACAATTTTTCAGAATATATGTTGGTGGATTCCGGCTCAACTAATCGAAGAGTATC